>CM032453.1:64918124-64933124 GCA_019049505.1 Pachyrhynchus sulphureomaculatus | reverse complement strand
GCTACGACCAAAATTAGAAGCAACCAAAAAACTTGACCAAGGGCTCATTTTAAAGTTTAGAGCGTCTACTTTCAAATGCCGGGTGCGCCTTTGAAAAATCCAATATGGCGGCTCCAATATGGCGGCCGGTAGCCGGAGAAAAATCAAGTGTCTAGCAAAAAAAGCTTGTAAAAATAAAAATTCGCTACTGTTTGGGTCGTTTTTTTGGCTCAAATTGTAGCTGATGGACGCCCCAAAAAATTGGGGTGGTAAGTTGACAAAAACATGGCGGATCCAACATGGCGGATCCAATAAGGTGGCCGAATTTTCGCAAATGAACCGATTTGCACTAAACTTGGTAAACAAGCGTTTTTAGGGTCGCTGATCACGAATCCGAGGTCTGATTTGCCAAATTCAAGATGGCGGATCCAAGATGGCGGATGAAATTTTCGAAAATCTATCGATTTGTACCAAATTTGTTATACGGGGTTTTTTGGGGTCGCCGATTACGAATCAGAAGTTCGATTTTCAAAATCCAAGATGGCGGACCCAATATAGTAGATTGCCTTATTCAGTTTCCACCATATTGGGTCCACCTTCTTGAATTTAAGAATTTTAGAGATTCGTTATCAGGGGCCCCAAAAACCCCCGTATAACAAATTTGGTACAAATCGAGAGATTTTCGAAAATTTCATCCGCCATCTTGTATCCGCCATCTTGAATTTGGCAAATCAGACCTTAGATTCGTGATCAGCGACCCTAAAAACCCCCGTTTATCAAATTTAGTGCAAATCGGTTCATTTGCGAAAATTCGGCCACCATATTGGATTTTTGACTGCCATATTGGATCCGCCATGTTGGATTTTGTCAACTTACCACCCCCAATTTCTTGGGGCGTCCATCAGCTACAATTTGAGCCAAAAAACGACCCAAATAGTTGCGAATTTTTTTTTTTACAAGCTTTTTTTGCTGGACACTTGATTTTTCTCCGGCTACCAGTCGCCATATTGGATTTTTCAAAGGCGCACTCGGCATTTGAAAGTAGACGCTCTAAGCTTTAAAATGAGCCTTTGGTCAAGCTTTTTTGGTTGCTTCTAATTTTGGTCGTAGCTCTGATCCGGTTGACACGGATCGTCCCATATATATATATATATATATATATATATATATATATATATATATATATATATATATCCGGTTGACACGGATCGTCCCATATATATATATATATATATATATATATATATATATATATATATATATATATATATATATATATATATACTTTTTCAAGTTTCTCGCGATTAATGTTCATGAAATTAAAGCCTTGTTTTATATCATATTATATATTTGGGACAAAACGTTTCGACCATTCCTTACTTATTTATTTATTTACCATAAGCCCAACAAAGGTAATTCAAAGGGCAGAGAACATAGCTATTACACTACATCAATATTACACAAAATAGACAGTAACTTAAGACTAAAATTAACCTTATAGTTTAATAAACACGATGATTAATATAATGTCACACACCATTACAGTTATTAAATTAGGTTCAAACAAAGTATGGAAGAAGTCATTTTGAGTCATGGAGAGATCACATGCATGCGATACTTCATTGTAAACAGAACATATCCTTAAACAGAAGATACATACGCCGTAGGAAGGTAAAAGAAGTTACCAACCCGATTTGCAAATCTGGGGACAATAAATTTTAATTCTTCCAGCAGTGATGGACACTGAATGCTACCATTAACTAGCTTATATAGGAACATCACCCTCACTATATTTCTACGCTTCTTCAAGCTCAGAAAATTAAACCTTCTCAACAAGATATCGTTGTCTATACCAACCTGCGTGTATACTCCATCCACTCTTATAGATATATACTTCAAAAACTTCCTCTGAATCCTCTCCAAAGCAACAATATATTTACTATAGAATGGTGCCCAGACAATAGACTCATACTCAAGCCTGCTTCTAACCAATGCATTAAATACTGTAATAAGAGTCGCAATATTCTAAAAAGACTTACAATTTCTGGTTACAAACCCCATCATATTCATCGCATCTGAAACCAATGTGTTAATCTGATGACTGAAGTTCAGCCTAAAATCAAGAACAACGCCCAAGTCCCTGAAAGTTTCCACTCTTTGCAACTCATTAATACCAATATTATATTTATAGTTTAGTGGAGATACTTTCCGACTTATCGTCATTGCCAAATATTTTTTTGCATTGAGCAAGAGACCATTGGCGACACACCACCTCTGCACCGCGTCAACCCCGCTCTGTAGTCGCTCACAGTCGTCGCCGGACTCAACTGAAACATACAATTTCAGATCATCCGCAAATATCTGGTATTCCACGTCAATGACATGCTGGATATCATTCATAAACATAATGAATAACAAAGGCCCCAAGCTCGCTGCAGAACACCAGACGTTGCATGAAACGAATGCGCTAAAACCATCTTATGGTCTTCATTGGTAGTGTATTCTACAATAAACATTATTTTTTTTGTTTTCTTTTTGTTGTATAGTTTTTTTTTTAAATCATGTTTTATGATTCCTATTTAGATGGTGTCTATCCCACATTACATTATTAAATTCGGCTTACTTGTTATTTATTTTAAAATACTGAACACATAAATTAAAACATTAAAATAAATAACAGGAAAGCCGAATTTAAGAATATTATGAAAAATAGACAGCATGTAAATAGGAATAAAGCATGATAAAAAAAAAAAAAAACTAACACAACAAAAAAAAAAGGATTATTGAGAGTACATAACTGATAAACACCAAAACGAATGGTCGAAACATGTCCAAAATATATACAATGATATAAAACAATGCTTTAATTTCATGAACAATAATTCCCAAAAAATTTTTAAAAGAATATAGATATTACATAAAAAGAGAAAAAAAAAGTTATTCTGTTTGTTAAAATCTCGAAAACAATTATTAGGAGAAGTCTTTGAAACTTGATTTTATGGTAAAATGCAAAATTTTAGATAGGTTGGACAAAAATCGTATCTTTTCGTTTTTTTTACCAATAAAAATATGATCGCTAGGAAATTTTTATTTTTTGAATTCGAAATATATTTATTTGATTGTTATAAGGATTTAACATTTATTTTTTGATTTCAAGTTATGTCTTACTTGTTTTATAATCAATAATCTAAAAAATTTGATTTTCGTAAAGCCACTGTCACACGGACAATTATAGAATATTTTTACCCTATTACTTGCAGTTTGAGGTCACATTAGAGTTATAATTTATTGCAAAACATAAAGGAAAACAAGCATTAATGAACGATAAATTTAATTCAATACTTTGAATGTTTTCGGGATTTTCCTTACAGTACAAATTTGTATTTACGTATATTGACATGCTATAGTCTATCAAGTAAGAACGTATGCGCGATAATTCATTTTTGCTAGATGTGATTCTAGCGATTCAACAAAAAATTGGTAGAGGTAACCTTTATCTACGACGCATTTTAGTATCATTCGATTCCGAACTGTCGTCGAAATCACGTAAAATCCAAAATGGGTCACTTGTTTGCGTGTCGATGCAGTTTTTCTTTGTTCCCATCCAAAGGGGCTTAAAATGACATTCCGCCGTTGCTAAATACATTAAAAATTCGGTATCGTTTGTGAAAAAGTAAGTAACTCGTTTTAACGAAACGATAAATGTCGACGACTTGCCGAAACGTGGCTCGGTAGGCAAAGTCACTCCGAAAGTCAAAAGACTAATTGGGTCTTTGTTTTCACTGAACCCGAAATTGACGCTGCGTCAAGGAGCGGCAAAATTCAGAAAATCGGGTTTGAATGTATCTCATGACACCATTCGATAACATCTTCGTGCTCATGATGTCAAATTTCGAAGCACGTTAAAGAAACCTTTGCTGGGCGACAATCTCGTCGCGAGGCGACTTGCTTGGGCCCACGATAGTCGCCTTTCGTCAAGCCGAAGCAACCAGAGATGGAACAGCTCATTGCTTATCTATATCCATTTTGGCAATTTTTTTCTGATACATTTTTTTACTTTCGAATTTAACTATATTTTTCAAAATATTATAAAGAAACGTAAATGTCCTACCACTAGAAAAATATTTAAAAAAAAAGAACTTTATAAAGGCATACAAAGATTATAAAAAAAAAAATATATCGAACATCCCCTGGAGGGTGAAAGGTCCTGTGCGAACATGTTGATTGGGTAACAACAAAGGGAACAACCAGTGCCCTTTTTAATGTTTTGGATAACTGTCCGCTTCGAAACGACTAGTCCTCACTTCAACCTTTAGGATGCGTGACCGCTTGGGAAATAAGCTTTCAAAATTTTAGACCCACTAATTATATATGAGAGGAACGAAACCCTGAAAGTTTCAGTTAGTTAACTTTATAATTATATTAAATTTGGAACTGAGAAAACTAACTACCTCTATGAAAAGAAAAGAAAAGCTTTTAGGAGCGAGAAAATCAATGCGCAACATTTCGGATTGAGATGCCCAGACAGTGTGGCGCTCGATGTTGCAACAGCAATACAAGGTCGTAGAAATTTATTTGGTTTTGACCGTTCCTACCACTCGATGGCGTTCGTATGAATTTAAAAACAAGAATGTTATACTTCAAAAAAATTCGACATTCGAAGTTTTTGTGAATAATTTTTAATAATAAAATAATATTAAAATATGTAAATAACAATAAATAAAAATGTTTTCAGGGCCGAGTTTGAAGAATATTTATCAATTTTAATGTAGAAGGAAGGGCGGGGTGTTTTTAGTGTTCAGTACAGGTTAGTTTTGGGGGTTTAAATCGGAAGAGAAAAAAAATTTTTTTTTACTAGGTCATCGAGTGGAATATCAAATGAAAGCTTGTAAAAACACGAGTGCAAAAATATATATAATGTAATACTTGCGCACACTTCTCTTTGTATTATTTTTAAAAAATTGCGAAAAATCTCTGTTCCCCCATTTATTTCGAAAAGTACTGATCAAAATGTTTTGAAAAAATTTTGGAATATGTTTCACAGGGTATAGATTGAATGAAAATTATCACGAGTGCCTTTAATAATTTATCTGGTATATAAAAAAACAAAAATGTCAAGGTCATCGGTTTTCGGTAAAGAGCGAAAAAAAACTTTGTTGAAAACTAATTTGGGGTGTGTTTTGTGAAGTCATTAATCATTCTATACTTTTGTAACAAAAATTTTTATTTTAAAAGCAATCAACATACGGAACGCTAATTGCGCAAGTTCAACTTGCACTTGGCTGGTTATTTAAATTAGCACTGCTTTTTACCAAAAAACAACACCTATTAAATAAAGGTAGCTCACCAAAAATAGTTTATACAAAAGTGCTACTCAGTATATATCACCACCTTATTGAGTTTCCTGCTATATCTCGCATTATATGGTAAGGAAACATATTTGTTCCTATTTGCTTCTCGTGTAAGAATGGTGGGATTCTGAATATTTAACCATACTCGTGAAGCAAATAAGACCAAGTATGTTTCCTTGCCATATAATCCGAAATATAGCAGGGGACTCAATAAAGTATTTAATAAGGTAGGCTTTACCTTAGTCTATAAATCATCAGACAATTTGAGGAATATCTTAGGAAATCCCAAAGATAAGATTCCTAATTGTGAGAAAAGTGGAATTTATGAAATTAGTTGTGCGTAGATTGCGATAAAAAGTATGTTGAGCAAACTAAAATGTCAACTAAAACAATATTTAAAGAATATTTAGCATTTTTGGATGGTTGTAGCTTCTACTTGATGAAAATTCATTATAAATATATAATAAAAGACTGTTTTTAGTCAATTTCCACTGGTTTATTTAAATTGCGATGACGCGTTTCGCTGTCGATGCAGCTTCTTCAGATCTACATTTTACACTGTCAAGTTAGGTTTAATATTCACAGTTTTATATAATTTCTTAATTATAATATTACACCTAATTAAATTACATTGATAGTATTGGGAAATCCACACAGATTTGGAGTTAGGAGAATAAATTCAATAATGGTGAATTGCTTAAATCTACCTGGTCGTTGAGTAAAGTACCTGTAGTCTTTAATCGATTTATTTGCATTGTCTCTAAAAGGTTTAGTTTTAAACCTTTTTTTGGGTGTGTAAAATTTTGAAATTTTTGTTAAATGTGTGATTTTCTGTTAAAAGATGATTAACATATGTTGAATTAGATTTTCTATGGATGAACCTTTTTTCGTGTTCTGTAATTCTTTGTCTAAATGTACGTCCAGTTTGTCCGATGTATGTTTTAGGACAAGACCCACATGTTAATTGATAAACCCCTGATTTATTGTCTTTATTGATTTGTGGTTTGTAGTTTTTAAGATATTTCCCTATAGTATTGTTAGTCTTGTAAGCTATGTTGATATTTTTTTGATTTAAAAATTTCCCCAGTTTTTCCGTTGGTTTGCCGAAATAGGTTAAGCATTTAAAAGTGGTATTTCTGTCCTTAAAACGTGGGTATATTTCTGAGATTGCCTTGTTTCTAAGTTTTTTCCTAACGATACTATTGATTAAAGTAACCGAATAACCGTTGTTAACGGCTACTTGTTTTATGTAGTTTAATTCTTTAGTAAAATTTTCTTCTGATAAGGGGATATTAGTTAGTCTATGTATAAAACTATGATAAGCTGCAAGTTTATGATGGTTAGGGTGGTGAGAACTATTGTGAATTGTGGTATCTGTACGACAAGGTTTGTGGTAATTAGGTGTAATATTATAATTAAGAAATTATATAAAACTGTGAATATTAAACCTAACTTGACAGTGTAAAATGTAGATCTGAAGAAGCTGCATCGACAGCGAAACGCGTCATCGCAATTTAAATAAACTAGTGGAAATTGACTAAAAACAGTCTTTTATTATATATGAATATTTAGCACATTTAAGAGATGGTAGAACAGAAAATTCTAGCATTGCTGCATACGCCCTTGAAGCTAATCATACTGTAACAATAGATAATCTAAGATTAATCTTATCTATCGGATAAAAAATTGTTGAACGCATACAAAAGTATTATTATACATGAAATTATAAAATATAAAAGTAGTTTAAATAAAGATAGAGGGTCCCCTCTACTGATTACAGAACCAGATAGCCCTGCCCATGCCATTAGTTCCGATTGAGTAATTTAGACGTTAGTCTAAGTATAAATAGGGTAGATTTGTAGTTTAGCTTTAGTCAATCATCGCTTCCGGATGAAGCTAACATGATTAGCGAAACGCGCGTCGAGTGCAAAAATAAAGTGTTTGGTATAGCGATGGTGTATACTGAGCACTTTCTACATTCCCAACATACTATATAAAAGTGTGTAAACAAGTAATTTTAAAAATCTACGAATTATCTCCGTTCTATTGTACTCAAAGCTTCACACTTCGTGGACCCAAGAGTCAGAATATGCAGATAAAAGATAAATTAAGAACCGGAGGTGTTCTTTGTTTATACTTTCGAGTAATTCTTCTGTTTTCCTGTAATCCTGGAGGAAATACTCACAGAGATTGCAGTCTGGTGATCTTTGATGCCAAAAAATGGTCAATTTTATCTTGCTTATTTGTTGTGAAACTCCCTATGAAAATAA
This sequence comes from Pachyrhynchus sulphureomaculatus, assembly GCA_019049505.1. Lineage (NCBI taxonomy): Eukaryota > Metazoa > Arthropoda > Insecta > Coleoptera > Curculionidae > Pachyrhynchus > Pachyrhynchus sulphureomaculatus. The sequence goes on along the minus strand of CM032453.1, from coordinate 64,925,524 downwards.
AGGCATACTTCGCTTTTAAAATGTGAGAATCCATCATCGTGGAGAAACAATAATATTTGCTTAGCATTGCAAGACATGTTTTCCACTAAATCCAATAAATCATTCTGAAAGAAATGCAGAAAATCTAAGACCATCATCTGATTAAATAATATGAATGTATCTATCAGTCAAAGTTGTTAACAATATCAGGCCTTCAATTGATTAACAACCGTTGTTTAAAATTTAATAGTCGAGGTATTCAATCGAGTCATTCGATCGCTTATGTGTTGCTATTTCAATAATTATTTCTCCATTTCTGGTAAATGTTATAGTGTCGGTAATTCAAACTTATCTGATAAAACTTTAGTTGATATTATTTTCCTCTAAAAGATGCCTGTAAAATCTAAATCCTAAATGATTAAAAAAAACATTATAAAAACAAAATGCCTTTACCTTATTGATCTCTAGTTTTAGCTAACTATCTAAACATCCTTTTTCTTCTTTAAGTGCCATGTCCTTGGCGAAGGTTGGCGACAATCAACTGGCATTCTTCTTTGTTTTGAGCAAAATGGATAAGTGTGTAAGCTTCTCCAATGTCAAACCACTGGCGCACATTCCGTAGCCAATAGAACTTTTTACGTCCCATGTCCCGTGTTCCTTTAATTTTTCCGTCTATAACTATGTTAATTGTAGAAAACTATATTTAAAGTTTCTAAAAATATGGCCAAAATAAGCTGCTTTTCTTCTTTTTATTGTGGTTAAAAGTTCCTGATCTTTATTTATTCTCCTCAGGACTGTAACATTGTCACTGGTTCGATCCATGATATTTTTAATAATCCTCAGAACTACCACATTTCAAATGAATCGAATCCTTCAACTCCATATAACAGTGTAGACAGAGCATAGCATTTGGTGGCCCGCCATCGAGTAGTCAGACTTCTGTTCCGGTTGCATAATATTGTTTTCATTTTGAAAAAAGTATTTCGGGCTATTTTGTTCTACATTTAACTACCCATCGGGATTCAATTTATTGTTGAGTAAACATCCCAAGTACTTAAATATCTTTTCTTTTTCTGTCTTGTTTGCCTATTCGTAGTCTAATATTGTAGATATTTATCTTCCTAATGACCAGGAATTTTGTTTTCTTTATATTTATCTATAGATTTGACTGATGTTATTGACTCTGTCTAATGTACATTGTAATTTTTTCTCATCATTAGCAAGGAGCACCGTATCATGAGCATACCGGATGCTGTTGATAGGTTTCCCATTTATCTTTATTTCCACTTCTATAACTTTTAAGGCTTCACAGAAAATAGATTCCGAATATAAATTAAAAAGGAGTGGCGATAAAATGCACTTCTCTCTGATGCTCTTCAGAATTTGTATGCCCGATACCGTCATGTTTCCGATCCTTATTTGAGCTTACTAGTTTCAATATAAGTTTTTGATAATCCTTATGTCTTTGACATCTAATCAATCTGATTCAGCAAATATATTAGTTTGTTATTATGTCTTCTCGTAATCTATGAACATGCGAAGACATTTCTCTGCTGATTGCGACACTTTTGAGTCAGCACCTAACTTGTGAATAAAGCAAGCTTCGTCCCCAACCCGCTTCTAAAGCCCAACTGGTTCTGGCTGATGTTCTCATCAATTTTTTTCTATAGTCTAGGGTAGGGGTGCTCAAACTTGAACTGCTGGCGATCGCGATATTGTTAGACTACGATCGATCGACTCTGAGAGGCTGCAAGTAAGTGTGATGCAGGATTATCGTCTAGGTAGGGTGTATCGTGGCATAGATATTAGTTTTCCGCACAATATGCCATTTTTTTTAGTCAAGGTAAGTGTAGGTCTGCTCTAAAATGTCAATGAAAAAATTCATAATTATTCAAAATTGCGAATTTATTGGTTCTTACAAAACAAACGAGTTCTAGTGTCTAAACTTAACTAAAGAGTGACTTTGGATGTTGAAGCGTGGCACTGCATGTCCTCAGCATACTTTTCATAAGATGGTACGTAATTACCGAGTGCTAATCGCAAGCATGATGACATATGTTCGTCAGTTAGTCGATTGCGATATTTTGACTTAATTATCTTCATTTCAGAAAATGCAGACTCGCACAAGTAAGTTGACTCAAACATTGCCGTCAGTGGAAGGGCGAAGGGCGATTTTGCCTTAAAACACCAGATTTTGTATCAGATTCTGTGGCTTTGAGATATATATCCGATATAATCTGCACTAACTCATTTTCAACAGAACATGAGTCCATGTTAAACTGACTTGCTATTTCAGTAGCTAATTCCTCGATGTTTTTACACGAAAAAGGATAACTCATAAATGATGCGATATTTGCCAATTTACTGAAATCATAAAAACGTATTTCGAATTGGCCCAAAATATTTGATAATTCTGCCTCATAAATATCATAATTCAACTGAGGAATCCTTGCTTTCAAAGACGGAAAATTTTTCAGATCCTTTCTTTTCAGTTGATCTATCATAAGGTGCAATTTACTTTTGAATGCGTTTAATGCGCTAATTATCTCAATAATAGTTTTTCCTTTACCTTGAAGCTCCAAATTAATGGTGTTTAAATGCATTGTGATGTCTGTCAAAAATGCCAAATCAGTCAGCCATTTTCCGTTTTTCAGCATCTGAGTGTCATCACTTCCTTCGTCCAGAAAAGCTATTATTTCGGGCAATAATTCTTGAAACCGTTCTAGGAATTTTCCGTGACTCAACCACCTGACGTCCGTGTGAAGAATTAAATCAGTGTGTTCAGCTGACTCACTATCTTCCACCTGCAATTTAAAGAGCCGTCATTGCAAGCTACGTGCACGGATGGAATTCACAATTTTTATTGCAATGCCCATAATCTCCTCCATGTTTAGAACTTTTGAACACAAAACTTGTTGATGTATAATGCAATGGAAGGAGAAAAATGAAGGGAAATCATCATTAGCTCGACAACAAAAATGTTTCCAGTCATGCTGGTGTTGTTAATGCATACTAGTTTTATATATTGGTAGCTTGTAGTTTGTCACAAAATTGAAGAAAACGTCATATATATGTTCGCCACGGGTCTTTCCTTTCAGAGGAATCATTGTAAAAACTCTTCCTTAGCCGACATGTCATTGAATACCATTCGAATAAAAATACACAGCTGGGCAGTGTCTGTCATATCGGTGGATTCGTCGAACTGTAAAGAAAAGTATGTACATTCCATGATATCATGTTTTAGTTTATCTGCCATGTCCTGACTCATGACTTCAACACGCCTTGTGACAGTCGGACGAGATAACTGAAGTTCTCTAATAGCAGACATAATCTCTGTTTTATTTTTAAAATCTCCAAATAAAGTCTCACTCGCTTCAATAAATGCTTCCCTTCACAACCAATCCATCATAAAATGGTTTCTTGTGTTTCGCCAATATATGAGATATTTTAAATGACGCGATCGTTGCAGCTTTTGATTGTTTGGCTGGTCTTGTGAACATGGTTTGTTCTTTTTTCAAACAAGTTATCAAATCACGTACTTTTCGGTTTCTTAATTCACTGTGTGACGGAAAATCCTTTTCATAGTTTTTATGAACCGTTTTATGATGCCTCTCTAAGTTCCCACGCTTAGGTATTACAACTGACGCACGGCAAATGAGACAAATGCACTTATCCTTTACCATACGAAAGAAAAATTCTTCCTCCCAATCGTTATTAAAATGATAAGTTTTACTTTTCTTCGCCGCACTCATTTTGGACTATTTATTAATAAAGTTTGTATCGATGTATCGCCTTCAAGTTACAACTCAGACTGACTCCTATTCCTGCAGGCGCAACATTTATATCGGCGCGAACGAGGTCTCGAATGTTCCCGTCAAACATGCCGCCCGAAGTTTCTAGAAAAATCGGCGGGAATCAAAAACGCGGCTTTTCTTTGACAAGTACCGCACGTTCCTTTGATAAAGCCGCCTTTTGCCGCTAGCAGGGGTTATTACGATAAAAGAAAGTGATGAGGGGGTTATTCTGGCCTAATTGTAGATCGAATAAATTTAGTAGTTTATTCATTACATTTTGTTTTAGTTACCTAAAACAAAATCTGTGAATAGTTCTATATCGGAATTTTTTTCTCGAGATCGACTTAAAAAGCACTCGCGATCGACTTGTCGATCGCGATCGACCGTTTGAGCACCCCTGGTCTAGGGTGTAGAATACCTAGATATACTTTCGCTTATCAAACGGTACTTGTCACATTTCTTAAAGTGGGATTTTTTAGGGAGTGTAACAAAATTAGATTACAACCATTGCCTGGGTATTTCTGCAGTATTGTAAATTCAGTTAAACAAATTGAGTATAAGAATAATAATTTCATCGTCTAGTAGTTTTAAGATTTAAATCATGGGGCGCAGCAGCTTATCGATTTTCAATTCTATTTAGTGCTTTAACTAATTCTTCTTGACGTATGTCTGGCCGATCTACATCACCATCTAGTTAATCTATTAAATGTCCATCATCATAAAAGCTTTCTGATATATATGTTTTCCATATGTTTAATTTTTCCTCTTTATTTAAGTTTGTTGTTCTTATCTACAAGTTTCATCGGAGTTTTATGTTTGTAAGTATGTATGTATCATCTCTTTGATCTTCTTATGGTCGTTAAATGTCCATCATATAAAAGCTTTCTTGATATATATGTTTTCCATATGTTTATTTTTCCTCTTTCTTTAGTTTGTTGTTCTTATCTACAAGTTTCATCGGAGTTTATGTTTTAAGTATGTATGGATCTTCTTACGGTCATTAAAACTATCATGCTTTCGTTCTAGTGCTTGTGATTGTCTTGATTTTATTATATTCTTACTAATCTTTTTGTAATCTTCTTTCTTCTTTTTCGCTGGGCAACCAGTTTTTTTTCTTGTATCTAGTCGCTTTCCCCAAGGTCTCTAATGTGGTATATATTGCTGTATCTGTCAGTCTTATCCATATTTCCTCAGTCTCCACATTGTTTGGGTGTTTTTTAGTATTTTTGATTTCATTATTAAGTTATATAGAAAGCTCAGATTTCTTGTGGTGGTCTTTAAAAGCATCAAGGTTTACTTTATTAATTTCAGTATGGCCGTTGATTTTTTTCAATCTGGTTCTTAGTCGTACCACTTAGTTGTGATCAGCCCTAATGTCTGCTCCATGATATGTTTTAACTAATTTTATGGGATTTCAGAATCTGCTTCTAATCAAGATAAAATCGATTTGGTTCCTTATGATTCTTTCTGGTCTACCTTGTAGAGATTTCTAAGTGTACAGTCTCCTCGGACGCAATTTGAACCACGTATTAGCTATTACTTATGATTTTTTCTTGATAGAACTAGAGGAGTCGCCCCTCTCATTTTTATCTCCAAGTTTATATTTTCCTATTGGGTTGTCGAATCTTCCTTTTCCTACTTTAGCGTGGAAGTCGAACATCCATGCGAATATTTTAAAAATGAGATAATATTTAAAGAAAATGTCAGCATACTTAAAGAAAAACACAGTAAAATATCTAAGCGATAGGATAAACCATAAAATAATAGAAATGTTTGAACATTTCTTAGTTAAAATGCACTATAATGATTTTAACACACACATTTTGCGAGTTTGTAATTTTGATGTTCAAAGAGTTTTATAAAATATGTATGTATTTTAATAATATATATATATATATATATATATATATATATATATATATATATATATATATATATATATATATATATACCTTTACCCCCCTCCCCCCCCTCCAACCCCTTCACCCCCTGCTAGTCATACAGAAACAGGTCTCTGGTTACTATCTTTATTACCCTTTATACCCGGTCTCACTTCAAAATTAGTTCATATTCTGCGTGTTATTCCCAATATTAAGATTACCAAATATTACTTCTTCAAAAACAAACGCATTTTTAGTAAATTGAAATCTTCACTACCAGTCCTCTGAATGTCAGATATTGTATAATCGATCTCCTGTCTCAATTGTTCCTCTGTCTATATCGGTCAGACGTCACAGTCTCTCAATCGCCGCATCGCATTACATAAAAGTGACACCAGATGTCATCCACAAAGGTGCGCACTGGCGAGCCATTCTGTCGATAATGGATATTCCTTCAATTTCAACGAACCAAAAATTCTTCATTTTCAAAAAAACGTTTCCACAAGAGAATTTCTTGAGATGTGTTATATCAACGAAAATCCCCACAACATTAACAAAAGAACCGACCTCGATGGTTTGAGTAACATATACAGTTTTCTCCTCTCTTGTGATTCACCTTCTCCACATAATATCTCTGGGTCGTCTATCTCGTCTTAGTTTTTCTCCCTCAGTACTTCTTTAGTTCTTTCCGCTACTTATTTGATTTTGGGTGTCCTCTCTTTAGGTATATATTTTTATGGTTCCCTCAAATTTCTTTAAATTACATTCCCATTCTTATTAAAATTGCTTAGTATATAACGAATAACTAAACCCCCTTCACTCTTCAGCCACTTCTCCAATCCCTCTCTTCTCCTCTCAAGATGAGAAAAAATCCTATTTCCTTTACGCCACTTTAATCTCCATACCGTTAAAAAATGGCGTTCCCAATGGGTACTTTTCCTGTATACCAACATTCCAATCTAATGACGTAGTACCTAATTTGTATTCAACCGGTTCTTTCCTGGTTGTTCAACCTTTTTTCCTTTTTATTTGAGTGATCCCTTACTTCTGTCAAGTAGTTGTCCTTTGTCAGCGCCTTGTCATACTTGTCTTTTCTTTTCAGACACAGGTGGTTAATTAATTATAAATGAGTATTTGATTTTTTAGCATCCAAGGTTTCTAATGGTATCCTTGCTGTAAATGCCATAATTTTAAATTAATATGTTAGTGAATAGTGGCTGTTTTGTTTCAGTGCCGGTCTTTGTTGTGACAATTGTTATTTATGGTCATTCTTGTTAGATTAATTCGCACATTGCATGTGAGTCACTTGCAACTTTCATTTTGTTACTTCTCTATAATAATAATAATAATGTTTGCTTCTTTATAACAACAATAAGAATTGATTAATAATTATAAATTAAAAAATTAAAAATTAAAAATTAAACTTAACAATAATAATTTTCTATGCCCGACTTTCATTATTAGTTGCTTCATTATCTCTCTCAGGGCAGTTTGTGCCCTGATGAAGGTCCCAACCTAGGACCGAAATATTGGCTAAATGAATATTGTGTGAACATCTGTGCCCTTTTGTCGAGTTCCCCAACTATTTTCATATCTTAGGATTTTGTTAGATACGGCAACTTTTGCTTTCTCTCTCTTATTTTTATATATATATATATATATATATATATATATATATATAAATATATATATATATATATATATATATATATATATATATATATATATATATATATATATATATATA
>CM032453.1:64850624-64915624 GCA_019049505.1 Pachyrhynchus sulphureomaculatus | reverse complement strand
TTTCCTGTCAATAAGTGCGTTTCCAACGACTATTCAACATATGTAACTCGCGGAGTTAATTTCACAAACTTTTAATATCGTGTTTTGTTAAGCCTTTAATTAAAAACTTAGTAATCCTGATTTAAAGACTCTATCTAATAGTACAATTTTCCAGAATAAGTGATTTTATTTAGTAGAAGTAATTTTTAAGAGAGTAGCGAAGTTAGAAATTTTTATTTTGTCATTAATAAACCCTTTTCTTTATTTGAATGTGGCGTTTCACTCAATCACCCGTTTTATCTTCCAGGACGCAACGGTTGTACCATATTAAAAATTTTTTTAACAACTACATAACTCTTCATTTTTTTTTTTCATTTTTTGAGCTGATGTTAGATTCTTTCATTTTTTAAAATGAATGGTGCCCAAAATCTGTACAACCAAAATTTTAAACAACTATTGAGACTATTTTCAAAAGACATACAAAAATTATCTCTTATCCATATTCTCTACCCAAAAGAAAAAAAAAACTGAGCTAGTTTATGTCTAATATCTTTAGTTCTCTCAGTATTAATATCCACTCAATCCATTCTCAGAAATTAAGATATACATAAGGGGCAAATAACGACTTCTATTTAATAAATAATATATCTCACTCAATTTGTTGGGCGTTAATTTGGGAGCAAATATGTTGCAGGCATAGCAAGGATAGCTTTTCAAAAATTGGGAATATTATTTCGAACCAGAAAGCTTTACACGCCATAACAACTGTTAATTCTTTACAAAGCCCAAATTCAACCAACTATGGAATACTGCTCCCATGTTTGGGGCTGCCCTCCCAAACATACACTGCATTTGTTGGATTCTATTCAGAGAAGAGCTGTTCGTCTGATTGGAGACCCGGAACTGACCGGCGGCCTTGATTCGCTGGAACATCGAAGAACGGTTGGCAACTTGAGCCTATTCTACAAGTATTTTCATGGAAAGTGTTCGAAGGATGTGGCCCGCTTAATTCCTCCCAGAGCGGTGCATATTAGAAGTACACGTCGCACTAATACTTCACATCCGTATAAGGTTCAGCTGTTACTCCTCGTACAACGCTTTTCAAATAGTCTTTTATGTGGAGAACATCATCCCTTTGGAATAATTTGCCCAGGACTGTGTTTCCCACCGAGTACAATTTACAGCGATTCAAGAACAACGTGAATCGCTTTCTCAGCACACGTGTCGCTCTTGTAGCGCTTTAAGGACTTCCCTACAGCACGTGTGCTAGACCCATAAAAAAAATCTATTAAAAGCAAAGAAGTTAAGACTTCTCAGTATATTATTATTATAAAGCACACTTTATTTTGAAATATATAGTCAAATTATTTGAATTTTATTACGTAAAATTCAGTTTGTGCGCTTTAGCCTGTGCGAATTGCTGGATCGTTCTGGAAAAATCCAACTGACTAGCGATTTCGTTTTCAATCGACACACACAGTGCTAAGGAATTAAGTTTTTCTTGGGACACAGTGGACCTCAAATACGTCTTATTAAGCTTCAATTTTAAAAAAACTTCGTTCTCCACTGGCAACAGTCATGGCAAAGTCAACAAAATTCACAGAGAAACCCAAAAATTTAGCGTCCCTAAAAATGTGACACCCAGGGCGACCACCCGCTCGTCACGCCCTAAAGCCGGCTCAGATCGTTACTCAATTTGCTGGGCCTTACCTTGGGAGCAAACATCTCTTGGTATGACCATGTCAGAGGCTTCTCAAAAGATGGGAATATTATTTCGAACTAGAAAGATTTACCATCCACATCGACTGTTAATTTTGTGCAAAGCTCAAATGCGACCAACGATGGAATACTGCTTCCATATTTGGGGCTGTACTTATAAACATTTGTTGGATTATATTCAGAAGAGAGCTGCTCAAGTGACTGGTGACCCAGATCTCACTAGAAGCTTTGATTCCTTGACGATTGGCAACTTAAGTCTATTCTATTTTATGGAAAGTGCTCGTTTAATTCCCGTCGTGTTAATACATCACATCCGTAAGAGGTTTAGCTCATCACCCTTCGTACTGCCCTTTTCAAATAGTCTTTTATGTGGAAAATATCATCCCTTTAGAATGATTTGCTCAGGACTGTGTTTATCTCTCAGTAAAATTTACAACGATTCAAGAACAACGTGAATCACTTTTTGATTCCTCTGCAGTAAGTGTGTTACGCCTATAAATAAAACAGATTATCCTATTTCTATTATTTTGTTGATGAGCTGTATGATTTGCTTGAAAAAAACCGTTTAGGTTTGTATGTAACATAAACCAGTATTTTAAAAACATTTTTCAGACAAATTTCAGATTTATTTTAATATTTTACGTTCTTAAAATAATCACGATCAGATTCTCGATAAGATATTTCTGTAAAGATTCTTACCGCATATACCTTTAAAATACTCGTAGTGCGGTAATTGTAGCCTCTCAGTTTAAATAAAAAATAACTGACCAGTACAAGTCGGACTTGCACAATTAGTGTTCCGTATTACTTTTAAAATAAAATTTTTTGTTACAGACATATAAAATGATCAACGACTTCACAAAACACACCCCAAATGAGTTTTCAACAAAGTTTTTTTCCAATCTTCACTAAAAACTGATGTTCTTGAAATTTTAGATTTTTTTTTTATATAATACCTTAAATATAAATTATTAAAGGTAATGCATTCATGATAATTTTCGTTCAATCTACACCCTGTGGAAAATATTCCAGATTTTTCTCAAAAATTTTTGATCAGTACATTTTGAGATAAGTGGGAGAGGCACAAATTAAAAATAATACAAAGAAAAATATGCGCAAGTATTACATTATGTATATTCTCGAATTCGTGTTTATAGAAGCGTTCCTTTGACATCCCACGCGGCAACTTGGTAAGAATATTTTTTTCACTTCCGATTTTACTCTTGAAAACTAACCCTTTAAGTCAAAATTTAACCCTCAAAACTACACGGCTCTGATGAGGCCATCAGTTCCTATATTAGTGCCAATTTTCAACTTTCTATAGTCAAATAGATTCAGAGAAAATCGGGTATGACAGACAGACGGACGGACAGACGGACAGACGGACAGACACCGAAGTGATCTTATAAGTGTTCCATACGGAACACTAAAAAGCATAAGACAGGGGGAAATTGTGATGATATTAGTTCGAATCACGACTACCGTGGTTATCTGCAAATTTTAGAGCATAACAACTGCTTCGCACGCTACTGTATAGTTTCCCAAAATGCCTTTCTCAATGTAAACTACAATCAAGAGTTACTCCGAGCATACTGGATTGCTGCGGGACTTCTTAGAAATTACGTTAATTTAAAATATTATGGAGCTCTTTTGGGCAGAAACTACCAAGTTTGTTTTACTTTTGTTCATTATTAAATCATTTTTATCAGATGAATAAATAAGAGAATTATTAAAAATTTCAACTGTATTTTTAAGGTAATTAATATCACTTTTAATTACTAAAATCTTGGTATCGTTAGTGTATTATGTTACTTGAGCGTTTGGGTAAAAAGTTAATTAGTTCGTTTGAAAATATGAAAAATAACAATAGCCCAGAGACAGAGCCTTTTTTTACGACTTAATTATGAATAAAAACGAATTTTCAGATCTTGTTCTGCACATCATAACTTTAGTTATGATGTGCAGAACTAATTTTAACGAGTTAACATAAACAATGGGCGTAAGTAAGGAGGCGATATAATGCCCCTACTTTTTAACATCGCTCTTGAAAACGCCCTGATGTCGGCATAGGTCAACAAGCAACTATGGTGGCTCAAAATTATTACTGGATTTTGCAGACTATATTGACATAATGGGGAATAATGTGACAAGAATTAGGTCAGAGATTCGAGCAGGAAACTAAAAAAAAATGTGGTTGAAGATTAACAAAGATATCAAATATATGTGGGTCACGAGACAACTCCTGGGAAAGCGAGATAGGGTAGGGCAAAACGTCACCGGAAGGAAGTTCAACTTTGAAAGTCAGTAGCTTTAAATCCAAGCTGCAACAATAACGGCAGGAATCAACATCAAGAAAGAATTTAACACGCGGCTCAAGACTAGAAACAGGTGTTTATATGACCTGAGTAAAGCGTTTTGAAGCAGAAGTCTCTCTAGGAATTCTAAAATATAGCTGTGTAAAACAATAATAAGATCAATAGTAACGTACGGCGGTGACTGTTATAACATTAAACCTTCTTAGTGCAGCGGGATGGTAAAAAATAAATTTTATGAGATACGTCGCGCTAATACACATATAAGGTTTATCTTGTCACTCCTCTCACCGAGTACAAATTACAGCGTTGCAAAACCAAAGTGAATCGTTTTTCGCGCACACGCGTCGATCGAGTAGGGTTTTAGGGATTTCGCTGCAGAACTTGTGCTATGCCCGTAAAAAAACTATTAATGATTTTTCCACTACGAATTCAAAATTCAAAACGCATTTCACGAATGTTATAACAAATCAGTTTATCAAGCCAAGCAAAGAAAATTTAACAATAAAACTACTTAATTACTTTGTTAACTGTCACTAAATATATTTGTAAAGATTTTACGATTGCGTTACCGCGATTTTGTAGTACAACTACATTGTCAAACGCTTAACTAAGACTAAAACAGATTTTTGGTATTTTATGTTTATATGATGAACAGATGTGGGTCTATTATGTGTTAAAACAGTTGGAACAGAACAGAATTTGCTACGTCTAATTGACTATTCAGTAAATTTATATTATGGTCCTTTGAATGTCTGTAATCCTTTAGGTGCCGTATGGAGTATTTGTAAACAATTGATATTGGGAAAAGTATGGCCAGTTTCTAAGAAATTTTTTATTTTTTAGCCTATAAGAGGCATTGTGTTCTGCGAATCTTGTTTTGAAATTCCGTCCCGTTTGGCCTACGTAACAGCTATTGCACTCTTGACAATTAAGTTTATAAACCCCTGATTTATTGTGTTTATTAGTTTTATCTTTTGCATGGAAAAATATATTGGATAATTTTTGAGCGGGTTTTAAAGCTATTCTTGTTTTTTCGGCCGTGAGAACTTGGGATATTTTATCCGAGATGGGACCAAAATATGTCAGAGGTATGAATGTTTTCTTTTCTCGGTATTCTTTTACGGGGTAGATTAAGCTGAAAGTGATTTGTTTTCGTTTACGGCTTATTAAGGTATTAATTATTTTAGATTGGAAGCCGTTATTGAGTGCTATATTTTTGATTGGGTCCAGTTCTTTTTTTAAATTATTTTTACTAACAGGGATATTGAAGGCTCTATGGATAATAGGCTGCCAGTTTATGGGAGTTAGGGTGTATTGAGTCAGTTGGGATGGTGATATCTGAAAAGGTTGGTTTGCGCAAGATATCAAATTCTAGTCTATTTACCTTCTTTAAAATTGTAACATTTAAGAAATCTCACAAATAAACTTAAAAATATCTCCATCCCAAATAACGCCCTTCTAGTTTCATTCGATGTAACAAATATGTTCTCCAATATCCCAAATAAAGATTGTTTAGAAATTATAAAAACTATGCTACAAAAAAAAAAACATCAATATAACAATACAACAAGATATATTGAAACTGTTCGAATTTTGTATAACCGGAAATTATTTTCAGTTCAATAATCAATTTTTCAAACAAAGAGATAGTCTGGCCATGGGGTCTCAACCTAGTTCTTTGCGGAAATTTTTATGTCAGAATTGGAAAATAGTTTTCTAAAAACTCAACACGCAAATAATATTCTCTTTTGGTTTAGATATGTGGACGACATCTCGGTATGTTTCCATGGAAATGAAATTGAACTAAATTCCACTTTAAATCATCTAAATAATTTACACCCCAACATAAAATTCACACTGGAAAAGAAAACAAATAATAAAATAAATTTCTTAGATGTTACAATTTTAAAGAAGGGAAATAGACTAGAATTTGATATCTTCCGCAAACCAACCTTTTCAGATGTCACCATCCCAGCTGACTCAATACACCCTAACTCCCATAAACTGGCAGCCTATAGATCGATGATCCATAGAGCCTTCAATATCCCTCTTAGTAAAAATAATTTAAAAAATGAACTGGACACAATCAAAAATATAGCACTCAATAACCGCTTCCAATCTAAAATAATTAATACTTTAATAAGCCGTAAACGAAAACAAATCACTTTCAGCTTAATCTACCCTGTAAAAGAATACCGAGAAAAGAAAACATTCATACCTCTGACATATTTTGGTCCCATCTCGGATAAAATATCCCAAGTTCTCACGGCCGAAAAAACAAGAATAGCTCTAAAATGAAAAAAATGAAATGAAAAATCCCACTTTAATAAACATTTCTTAGAAACAGGTCATACTTTTCCCAATATCAATTGTTTACAAATACTCCATACGGCACCTAAAGGGTCAAAACTCAATTTCTTAGAAGCCATAGAAATTTACAGATATTCAAAGGACCATAGTATAAATTTACTGAATAGTCAATTAGATGTAGCAAATTCTGTTCTGTTCCAACTGTTTTAACACATAATAGACTCACATCTGTTCATCATATAAACACAAAATACCAAAAATCTGTTTTAGTCTTAGTTAAACGTTTGACAATGTAGTTATACTACGAAATCGCGATAACGCAATTGTAAAATCTTTACAAATATACTTAGTGACAGTTAACAAAGTAATTAAGTAGTTTTATTGTTAAAATGTACTGTCACAAAGTAACGGACAAATCAATCAACTTTTTAAAGAAAATTTAATTTACTTTTATTGTATTTATTTTTAAATATTATAACTAATAAATATTACAAAACAGTACCTCCCAGAATAAATGCCAGTGCAAAATGTAGACAGAAATAACCCTTCTCACACCAAACGACATTTTAATTTTAACGAGATGAACTTTGACTTATCTCTATTAAAGCATGAATTTAAAAAAAAAACTCGGGCTTTTAAATATTCATTGCAGCAAAGTCTGACGAAAATGTAAAAGCTTTGTCAGGGCTTTACTTTTCCGCATGGACGTACTCAGCTGTGTTGACAGTCTATAAAGAATTAGAATAATAAATTAACGAAACAAAATAAATAACTATGGAGAGTGGTTTAATGCTAAAACTACTGAAAACAGACAAAGTCCATATTTTAGCAGTCTACCCATTGTTCTCTAATTTGTCAGTTCATTCCGAGGCGCGTCTCGCCATATCATGGCTCATCAGTCGGGCTAGGATTGATAAACAAGAGAACAGAATTTACTAGTCCTTATCCAGGTACGTACGGAACGTAATGGTAAGACACAACGAATTATACCAAGTACACACGTAGGCTGACGCAGTAGCCACAAGCCCGCAAAGTGGTTGACAAAGTGAACACTTCAATGCAGGCGGCGCAGTTTTCGAGGGATCTCCCTCAAGCATCTGTGGTTTAATGTAAAACTACTGAAAACAGACAAAGTCCATATTTCAGCACTCTACCCACTGTTCTCTTAAACCACATATGCCTGAGGGATTTCTTGAAAACCATGCAGACTGCATTGAAGTATTGACTTTGTCAACCACTCTGTCGGCTTGTGGCTGCTGTGTCGGCCTATGATGAGTATTAGTGCTCACCTGGTACAATTCGTTGTATCTTACAAGTCTGTAGGGTGTCAAAACAGCCCGAATTAGAATATGATACATACTTAAATGAAGAAGAAAATAGTGCTTTATCAAAATATACTTTTTCTTTTTTTGACTTTGAACTGCTAGAGTTATACAGGTTGATGTGTTTTGCATCAGTCCTGTACTTAAACAGATCATCAAGGGCTCTTAAGGATGTTTTATATTTTATCGAGTTTAGATATACTATGGAGGCGAGTTCTCGGTTTGTCAAGTATTTCAGGGTCATTTCAGGAATGTATCCCCCAACTTTATAACATGTGCGTCTATTTCCTTTTTATGATAAATACTAATCTGGCCAAAAAAGTCTCCACTCAACTGCGATAGATTGAGGTGTATAAGCAGTTTCTAGCAGACCGAAAGTTGCCGAATACCGAGGCTCTTAGCTAGGCAGTAGAACTTCGCTTTACAATGCACCAAAAAAAAATTAACAACTCCGTCTGTTGGAACTAGTGCGATGACTCAAGGACATGTTCATTCAATGAATTAGCCGCAAATCTCCCCAAAAAAAAATTCTACAAATTTGGGTTATGTACCCTGCTCTCATATATGTATATTTGTTCCTTATCGACTACCAAAAGGCCTTTGATAGACTCCAACATCACAAAATGGTCGAAATTCTGAAAGACCTTGGGCTAGATGAAAACGACCTGCGGATTATTGGCAACCTCTACTGGAACCAGATGGTATTTATTAAAGAAGAAAGGGAGGGAGCGCTCAGAAGCAATATCGACTGAACGTGGAGTAAGGCAGAGTTGTGTTTTGTCTCCACCATTATTTAATATACTCTAAGCAAATCTTCAGAGAGGCACTGGAAGAGACTGATGAAGGAATACTGCTTAAAGGGGAGCGAATAAATAACATTCATTATGCTGACGATACGGCGGTTATAGCTGATAATTTAAAGGATCTACAACATCTTATGACAAAAATAAACGAAGTCAGCAATCGACACGGCCTCCAACTTAATATCAGCAAAACAAAGTACATGGTATTCAGCAAGTCTCCGGTTTCTGCTACCTTGTTGTTGGTTAACAATCAACAAATACAAAGAACTCCACGATATTCATATTTAGGTGCCATGATAAACAAACAATGGGATCATTTGCAGGAAATTTGTTGCCATATCGAAAAAACTAGAGCAGTGTTCCTCAAAATGACATCACTTTTCAAAGGCTCAGCAATAGTTGAGCACCAAAATGAGACTCCTAAGATGTTATGTCTTCAGTATCCTCCTTTATGGTGTGGAATTTCGGACGCTGATTGATGCCACTTCGGAGAAACTTGAGGCATTTGAATTATGGCTATATCGCCGAATTTTGAAAAGTTCGTATACTGACCATGTTACCAACGAGGATGTCTTAAGTCGAATGAACAAGAAACTGGAAATTATGGACACTGTTAAAGTAGGAAAGTTGGAGTATTTAGGACACATAATGAGCAATCCCCACAGATATGGATTACTACAGCAAATACTCCAAGGAAAGGTATTTGAAAAAGGGGGACCAGAGCGCAGACGTATTTCCTGGCTAAATAATCTGCGAAATTGGTTCTCAACAAATACTACCGGTCTTTTCAGAGCTGCAGTCGATAAAGTAATAATAGCCAAAATGATTGCCAATATTCGAACCGAATAGGCACTTTAAGAAGAAGAACCCTGCTCTCACAGTGTTACCTTTCTGCTACGGTTACATTTTTTAAGAATTTTTGTTAAAACATGCGTAATAGTAACTGCGTTATAGTTGTTTTAGAAATAAAAGATACTCTGAATAAACTTTAGGCATTATCTCCCAAAAGGATTTGTATCGACTTGCGATTTCTAAATATGGTGACACAACAACGTCATTCAGCATTTAATGGGCTCTGTCCTGTATTCACGACTGAAGCAAGTGACACGACTCTATTAAAGTTAAAATATCACATGAAGATGAATGTTTTTTTTTTAATGAGTTTCTGTCGATTTTGGTCGACTCTAGTTACACGGCGAGAGCGACAAAATACCATATTTTATTATTTGATGGTATAAATGGGTCATTCCATGCCAAATCGACACTTTTGACCCCGACCCCTTTCGATTTGTCTGAAAGTTTTTTTTATCTTTTTCTACCTTATGAAAAACGGTTCTCAGAATTTTTTCAAATTTTTTTATCCACCTCAAAAAAAGTTATGAATTTTTCAAACAATTGCTCTTTTTTTTTCAAATTGCCATAACATTGTCAAAAATTGGCCGATCGAGACGTTTTTTTTTTCAAAATTTTCGTAATTACTTTTTAAAAAAAAATACAAAAAAATTTTTAGATAATAAAATCTATGAAATTTTTGCCTTTTTTGAGAAAAACCGTCAATTTTTTGAAGTTCGCCATTTTTTATTATTTTTTCTTTCTTAGAAAAAACTTCAATCAATTCCGTAGTTATCCCCGCCAATCTCAGAGTGGGCCGAATTAATTTTTCTATTTTTTTTTAATTGAAAAAATTTTTTTTCAGTTTTTCACAATTTTTTTAATTTTTTTTTTTTAGAAACCTTGTTTATATAGCAAAATAAATGCAAGTAAATGATTTCACTGTATATTATACTTAATTTATAGTATAAACTTACAACTAATGACTAAGATTCTATGTTTGATATGATTAACAATCACTGTTTTTTATACTAATTCAACAAATAATTTATTTCATTTTTCTTTGGCGTTTAAATATTTTACATATTCCAAGTTCATTCGAATTTGAAAAATTTCTAAAATATAAACAACCATCTGTGTCTGGAATTACACTGTGTAATTGCTGAGTTCCCGTAATTGATTTTGTTGTCAAAAATCGGCCATTCAAATCATTCACAGCTTTATTGTAATCCTCTTCTGGGGAAAACTTAACCGTTATATTTGGAAGGTTATCCGGTGCAGAAGCCCAATCAAAGAGTTCCTGAGGTGTATTTATTTGTTTATCAACCGCTAGTTGGAGACTTGCTCTCGCTGCTAGTCGTTTGATAGTGCCACCAATACCGTCGCACGGACCTTTCCCATGAGCAGTCGCGAAAAAATGCCATTCAGCAGGTATGCCAAAATCACTTGCATCTATAATATATATAAAATGCAACGTCTCTCTGTCTGTCTGTCAGTCTGTCTGTTAGTGCGCTTATCACTGGAGAACCACTTATCCGATTTACGTACTTTTTTTTTAAAGCATACATATGTTCTCTGGCCAGGTTATAGGCTATATTTTATTACGATAGGTAGCATAGGGAATGAGCAGTGACGATAATAGTGAATGAAGTCGGAAAAAAGTTTGCCGCTAGCGCGTTCCCTTGCAGTACACAGCGTAAACCATTAAATTTGGAACAATATTATGTAGCAGAGAATATCTATAATCTATAATATATATAAAATGCAATGTCTCTCTGTCTGTCTGTCAGTCCATTAGTGCGTTTATCAGGCGAGAACCACTTATCCGATTTACGTGTCTTTTTTTAAATTCATACATATATTCTTTGGCCAGGTTATATAGTAATAATAATAATCTATATCTATAATATATGTAAAATACAACGTCTCTCTGTCTGCCTGTCTGTCCGTTAGTGCGCTTATCCCTCGAGAACCAATTATCCGATTTACGTGATTCTTTAAAATCATACATATGTTCTCTGACCAGGTTATATAATAATAATAATAATAATAATCTATATAATATATATAAAACGAAACGTCTCTCTGTCTGTCTGTCCGTTAGTGTGCTTATCATTCGAAAACCACTCATCCGATTTACGTGATTTTTTTTTAATTCCTAATTTAATATATGTCAAAAAAAATCTATAATATATATAAAACGTAACGTCTCTTTGTCTGTCTGTCTATCCATTAAAGCGCTTAGCACTCAAGAACCACTTATCCGATTTACGTGTTTTTTTTATATAAAATACAAAGGGAATAAACAGAGACAAAAATGCTAATATGTAGGAAAAAAGATGGAAGTTTAGCAGTAAGCTTCGCAGAAAGACTGAATAGATGGGGGAATACTTTAAAGAAACACTAAATGGAGATGAAAATGAGTTGAATGAGAAATAGGAAGCAAAATTAACTGAAGAGCAAGAGGGAACAAATAAACCCTGCAAAGAAGAAATAGAAGAAATACTCAGAACCCAAAAAAAATACGGCCCCGAGTGGAAATTGTAGAACTGATAAAAGCTGGAGGAGTAGATATGGAAAATGAAATATGCCGGTTGGTGCAAGAAATATGGGAAACAGAAAAGATGCCTGAGCTGGAGAGAGTCGCTCATTTGTCCAATATACAAAAAAGGAGAAAAAAACTAAATGTGCTAATTATAGGCCAATAGCCTTACTGGATGTCGTGTACAAGATAGTAGTGTTGACTATCAAAAACAGATTAGCAGAGAAAGCCGAGTCTATTCTTGGAGAGTACCAGTGTGGATTCAGGAAAAATAGATCGGTTACAGACCAGATATTTTCGATTAAGCAAATCTAAGGTAATAGCTTAGAACAAAATTTGGCACTACACTTGGTTTTTATGGATTTCAGAGAAGCATATGACTCTGTAAATAGAGAAGGACTTTACAAGATAATGGAAGAACTAAAAATTCCAAGTAAATTGATTCGCATGGTGAGAATGACCCTGAATGACACAGAAAATAGAGTGTTGGTTCAGGGCAAAGTATCAGACAAGTTTAAGGTGAAGAGAGGATTAAGACAGGGGGAACCAGTGTCGACATGTCTATTTAATTTGGTATTAGAGAAGATAATCCGGGAGTCAGAAATAAAAACAATGGAACGATATACCAACAAACCTGCCAATGCTTGGCCTATGCGGATGATGTAGCGTGATTGCAGGAGCAAAAGAGAACCTCAAAAAAGCCAGGATAGAAGGAAGGGAAAGGATGAGAGGACTAAAGATAAATGAGGAAAAAATAAAATACATGGAAATTGCAAAGAAGAAGGATAATAAAAACAACAAAAATTTAGATATAATAAACAATTTAGGGAAAAGATATATGTTTGAAAAAGTAGACAAATTTAATTATCTGGGAGTAACAATAACAGAGAGTGGACAAGAAAGGACGGAGATACAAGAAAGAATAACGAAAGGACAGAGATGTTTGGGGGCAATGAATTCAATATTGAAATCAAAGAATGTATCAAGAAAAGCAAAAGAAAAAATATATACAACAGTTGTCAGACCCACGGTGACGGTGATATGGATGCGAAACGTGGAAACTAAATGCAAGAGAAAAGGAGACGTTGAAGGTGTGGGAAAGAAAAGCTTTGAGAAGAATTTACGGAGGAAGGAAAGAAGAGGGACTGTGGAGAAGAAGAACAAACTACGAATTAAAATGCCTATATACGAAACCCCTTATAAGCTAAATCATAATAAGCCAGCGATATTAATATGGTTGGGACACGTGGCAAAGATGAAGGAAGAAAGACAGGCAAAGCAAGCCCTAATAAGAGGAGTGGTTGGAAGAAGAGGCAAGGGTAGACCTCGATTTACATGGATTCGGGCAGTAAATCAAGATCCGGAGTTGATGGGAATTCCGCACTGGGAAAAGCTAACAGGAGACAAAAAGAAGTAAAGAAAAGTATGCAACCAAGCCATGAGCCTCTAAGGCCCCTTGAGCTATATAATAATATAAACATAACGAATAAGCAGTGACGATAAAGGTGAATCAAGTCCACGCGAGCGGAGCCGCGGGCACGGCTAGTGATAAAAAGTTTTTAAAAATTGACAAAAAACTTTTTTTGAGGTGGGTAAAAAAATTTGAAAAAATTCTGAGAACCGTTTTTCATAGGATAGAAAAAGATAAAAAAAACTTTCAGCCAAATCGAAAGGGGTCGGGGTTAAAAGTGGTCGATGTGGCATAGAATGACTCAAATATACTTTTCTTTCCGTTCCGATACAGTGTTTGGAACCGTTAATTAATTCGGTTAGTAAATTTTTTAGTGTTCCGTATGAAACCCATATAAGATCATTTCGGTGTCTGTCTGTCTGGGTGTCCGTCTGTCACATCCGATTTTCTACGAAACTATTTGAAAACTATAGAAAGTTGAAATTTGGCACGAATATAGGAATTGATGCCCCCATCAGAGCAGTGTAGTTTTTAAAGTTAAATTTTAACTTAAAGGGTTAGTTTTGGGGATGAAAGGGAAGTGGAAAAAAAATTACCAGGTCATCGAGTGGGGTGTCAAATGAAAACTTGTGAAAACACGAGTTCCAAAATATATATAATGTAACACTTGCGCACACTTTTCTTTGTACTATTTTTAAAAAATTGCCAAAAATCGCTGCCCCCCCTTATCTCGAAAAGTACTGACCAAAAAATTCTGGTATATTCTCCACAGGGCGTAGATTCAACAACAGTTATCACTATGATGATGTTTGGGGGATCGGGCGCGTCAACATTTTAAGTCATTTGACGCTCTGAAAGTTATCATGAGTGCATTACGTGTGTTACATTAATATTTAAAAAATCGAAACGCTCTTCACGAATATGATAACAAATCAGTTTTGTAAGAAAAGCAAAGAAAATAATATTTAATTTATTTTTATGGCATTTATTTTTAGATATTTATTTATTCCGATTAAATATCACAAAATAGTACCTCCCAGAGTTAATGCCAGTACAAAATGTAAGTAGAAATTCCCTTCTCACAGCAAACGACGTTTTAATTTTAACGGGATGAACTTCGACTTATCTCTATTAAAGCATGACCTTTAATAATTTATCTGGTATATAAAAAAATAAAAATTTCAAGGCCATCAGTTTTCAACAACGGAAACAAACTTTGTTGAAAACTTATTTGAGGTATGTATTGTGAAGTCATTGATCATGTTATACCTCCGTAACACAAATTTTTATTTTAAAAGCAATCAACGTACGGAACACTAATTGCGCAAGTTCGACTTGCACTTAGCCGGTTATGTTATATCGGTTCTGGGGATACTGTTGGGACTCCTGTCCACTGTGATTTAGACCTTTTTAATAGTCATAGTCATAGTCAGTCTTAATAATGTCATATTGCTTTATCTTCATCGGTAAGTGAAGTGAAACGAAGACAAATAAATCACAGGGTACTAAATACGGCAAATAAAGTGAGTAATCCCCAAGACAAACTAGATTTTTGTGTAAAAACTGTCTCATAATATTCGAACAATGTTCCATCACAATCTTTTTAAGGAAGCTTAATTCTAATGAGTGGTTAAAATATTAAATATTAATTACAATTAAAATAATAAGTGTAACTTTGTCTATATTAACTATCAAATAATTATTTGATTTATTTAGTGTAATGCAATGAAAGCATAAAGTAATTGTGGGTAAAAAAAAATTTACATTATTTTTTCGAGACTCTAATTTTAGCAAACATTCTGTTAGTTTATGGCTAATAATTTAGTAATAATAAAGAACCGAAGATCTCTCTCTTCAGTATCAATTAATTCTAGGGATCTGGTGATTAGTTCGTTGCGTTCTGGGTTGTTCTCCTCCACATTTTCCGATCTTGCCCTTCATGCATTAGCGTATAAAGTGGTTTGTTCGTGTCCGGAACAGATGCATGGAATTATTGACGAAAACAAAGGCACACAATCAACGAATTAGAAACAAACTTCTCGCTTGTCCCAAAAATTCCAGGTCCTTTTGGTCAGTCGCTAAGGCAGTTAGCCAGAATTTCACCAAATCCACCATACCACCACTCACACGGCCAGATAATTCCATTGCAACGACACCTGTTGAGAGGGCGAACTTGTTGGCTGAACTCTTTGCTTCACATTCTACTGTCGCTTTCCAAGGAAAAACACCGCCTACTATTCCTGTATTGCAGTCAAGGATGCCCGATGTTGTCTTCAGACAGCCAATCATAAAGCGTATTTTAATGAAGCTAGACACCGAAAAGGCTTCTGGCGCTGACGGAATACCTACCATAGCTCTCAAAAACTGTGCGAGAGAACTAACACCAGTTTTCTGTAGACTTTTCAACCTATTCTACAGAAAGGAAATATTTCCTTCCTGCTGGAAATGTGCCACAGTTCAGCCGATACCCAAAAAAGGCAAGAAGACCTTGCCAAATAACTACCGACCAGTCGCACTGCTTTCAATAATATCAAAAGTCATGGAAAAGGTTATTCAATCAGCATCTTCTAAAATATCTTGAACGATTCAACATTATTAGTGATCACCAATATGGCTTTCGTAAACACAGATCAACAGGAGATCTTCTGACTTATGTGACACGTGTTTGGAACAGCGCAATTGAACACTTTGGAGAATCTCGAGCGGTTGCTCTTGACATATCCAAGGCATTCGATCGTGTTTGGCACGATGGACTGTTGACTAAGTTACGCTCTTATGGTATGTTTGAAAAGTTCTGTTTGTGGCTCTCATGTTTCCTCAGAGAGCGTTCTTTACGAGTGACTCGATGGATTTCTTTCTAACACTTTCGCTATCAACGCCGGTGTGCGCCAAGGCTCCATACTGTCTCCTACTTTCTTTCTCATTTACATTAACGATCTGCTGAAAAAGACCGGGAATCCAATCTACAGTTTTGCACATGAAAGTACGCTTATCTCTTCATTCACCTTGAACGCTCGGACATCGGCCGCTCAGGCGAATATCCGCGGACAGCAGGAGGTCGTTTATCTTAACAACGACCTGGAAGAAATTCTATCTTAGGGTGACAGTAACCAAGTGGAATTTAACGCTACAAAACCCAGGCGGCAGTTTTTTCTAAAAAAGTTAACGTTGCTGAACCCGACATAGTTATGTCGGGGTACTCCACTCCCTATCATTGTCACTCAATTTTTTGGGTGTTAATTTGGGAGCAAATATGTCCTGGCATGAACATGTTGCAGGCATAGCAAGGAGATCTTCCAAAAGTTGGGGATATTATTTCGAACCAGAAGGCTTTTCACACTTCAGTATGAGGTTCACTTGTTACTGGATAATTCTCTACAAAGCTTTTCAAGACCAACTATGGAATACTGCTCCCTTGTTTGGGGCTCCGCTCCCAAACACAATATTTGTTGGATTCTGTCCAGAGAAGATCCGTTCGTCTTCCCCGGAACTGACCGCGGTTTGATTCGCTGGAACATCGATTCAACGGTTGGCGACTTGATTCTTTTCTCCGCAAGTGTTCATGGAAAGTGTTCGAAGGATGTAGCCCTCTTAATTCCTTCCAGAACGGTGCTGCTAAAAAAAAGTCTCGCTAATACTTCACATAACGTATGGGGAAGGTTCGGAGCTTGTTACTTTGGAAAAATTTGCCTTGTACGATGTGTTTTTCCACCGAGTACAATTTACCCTGGTCTGTTCTTATGATGTGGCTGAAAAATTTAATGATTTTTGTTTGGATAATACTCGAAATATGTTGTAGGACATTGAGCTCTAATATAATTGAGTCACTGGTCCGTCATGCGGTTCACGGGATCCTAAGCATTCTTGGCCAGTACTACATGTCTATAGCATCTAGCTTTTTTACTTCCGACTTTCCCAATGTCCAAGCCTCACAACCATATGTGAGAACAGGAAAGGCAAGAAAATTGACTAGTGTGATTTTCACTTGTTTGGATATGTGTTTGTCTTGACAAATTTTCTTGAGCTTTTGCACAGCAACTTTTGCAAGAGCACATCTTCGACGGATCTTATCCTCTACTGGATCGTTATTACCAATTAGGGATCCGAAGTACACATACTCACTAACAACTTCAAAGCCTTTCAATTTGCCTGACATCTGGTTTGTTATTATTTTGCCTCTCGGCAGTCATAATTTTGGTTTTATTTAAATTCAGTTCAAGTGAAGTTTTACGCTTGCGTTTTTTACCCTCTTAAGTATTTTTAACACGTCTTTACTCCGAGCCAGAAGAATCGTGTCATCTGTAAATCTCAAATTACTAATTATTCGACCCGTTAATTGATATGTCTCTCTGCCAATCATCTAAAGCTCTTTGCATGACAGATTCGCCATATATATTGAAAAGTTTGAGAGATGGTATGCAACTTTGTCTTACTCCACAGTGAGGTTGAAATTCTTCAGATTTTCTATCGTTAACAATAACATAGCACTTAGTATTTGAGTATAGTTTTTCATTTAATATGTAAGATGGATAGAAATTCCAATTTTATTTAGTACTGACTTTTTGATAGTCTAAAAAGCATAAATTGAGAGAGTTGTCAAATTCACAGGCACACTTCAATGCAGGCGGCGCAGTTTTCGAGGGATCTCCCTCGGGCATCAGGCATACCAAAAGGGCTTTAATAGAGTCCAACATCACAAAATGGTCGAAATTCTGAAAGACCTTGGCCTAGATGGAAAGGAGCTGCGGATTATTGGCAACCTCTACTGGAACCAGATGGTATTTATTAAAGTAGAAAGGAAGCGCTCAGAAGCCATATCGATTGAGCGTCGAGTAAGACAGGGTTGTGTTTTGTCTCCACTATTGTTTAATATATACTCTGAGCAAATTTCTGGAAAGGCTGATGAAGGAATACTGCTTAATGGGGAATAAATAACATTCATTATGCTGACAATACGGCGGTTATGGCTGATAACTTAAAAAGTCTACAACATTCTATGACAAAATAAACGAAGTCAGTAATCGATACGGCCGTCCAACTTAATATCAGCAAAACAAAGTACATGGTAATCAGCAAGTCTCCGGTTTCTACCTTGTTGATGTTAACAATCAATAAATATAAAGAACTCCACACTTGATGCTAGTGTGGAGTTCTAATGAAGCTAGACACCAAAAAGGCTTCTGGCGCTGACGGAATACCTGCCGTAGTTCTCAAAAACTGTACAAGGGAACTAACACCAGTTTTCTGTAGACTTTTTAACCTATCCTACAGAAAGGGAATATTTCCGTCCTGCTGGAAATGTGCCACGGTTCAGCCGATACCTAAAAAAGGCAAGAAGACCTAGCCAAATAACTACCGACCAGTCGCACTGCTTTCAATAATATCGAAAGTCATGGAAAAGGTTATCAATGAGAATCTTCTAAAATATCTTCAACGATTCAATATTATTAGCGATGACCAATATGGTTTTCGTAAACATAGATCAACTGATCTATGATCTTCTGACTTATGTAACACATATTTTGGAACAACGCAATTGAACATTTTGGAGAATCTCGAGCGGTTGCTCTTGACATATCCAAGGCATTCGACCGTGTTTAGCACGATGGACTGTTGGCTAAGTTACGCTCTTATGGTATGTCTGAAAGGTTCTGTTTGTAGCTCTCATGTTTCCTCAGAGAGCGTTCGTTACAAGTGGCGGTCGACGGATTTCTTTCCAACACCTTCACTATCAACGCTGGTGTGCCCCAGGGCTCCATATTGTCTCCTACACTCTATCTCATTTACATTAACGATCTGCTGGAAAAGACCGGGAATTCAATCTACAGCTTTGCAGATGACAGTACGCTTGTCTCTTCATTCACCTTGAACGCTCGGACATCGGCTGCTTAGGCGAATATCCGCAGACAGCAGGAGGTCGTTCAACTTAACAAAGATCTGGAACAAATTTTATCTTGGGGTGACAGTAACCAAGTGGAATTTAATGCTACAAAAACCCAGGCGGCAGTTTTTTCTAAAAAAGTTAACGTTGCTGAACCCGACATAGTTATGTTGGGGCACTCCCCTAGCATCGTCGCTCAATTTGTTAGGCGTTAGTTTGGGAGCAAATATGTCCTGGCATGAACATGTTGCAGGCATAGCAAGGAGAGCTTCTCGAAAGTTGGGAATATTATTTCGAACCAGAAAGCTTTACACCCCACAACAACTGTTAATTCTTTACAAACCTCAAATTCGACCAACTATGGAATAGTGCTCCCACGTTTGGGACCCCGCTCCCAAACATACACTGCATTTGTTGGATTCTGTTCAAAGAAGAGCAGTCCGTCTGATTGGAGACCCGGAATTGACCGGCGGCCTTAATTCGCTGGAACATCGAAGAACGGTTGGCGACTTGAATCTGTTCTACAAGTATTTTCATGGAGAGTGTTCGAAGGATATGGTCCGCTTAATTCCTCCCAAAGCGGTGCATGTTAGAAATAAACGTCGCGCTGGTGGTTCACATCCGTATGAGGTTCAGCTTGTTACTCCGCGTACAACGCTTTTCAAGCAGTCTTTTATATGGAGAACATCATCCCTTTGGAATAATTTGCCCAGCGCTGTGTTTCCCATCGAGTACAATTTACAGCGATTCAAGAACAACGTGAATCGCTTTTTCCGCACACGCGTCGCTCCTGGAGCGCTTTAGGGACTTCCCTGCAGCACGTGTGCTAGACCCATAAAAAACAACACTATTCACATCTAGGTACCATGATAAATGAACAATGGGATCATTCGCAGGAAATTCGTTGCGTATAGAAAAAGCTAGAGCAGTATTCTTCAAATGACATCACTTTTTAAAAGCTCAACAATAAAATTGAGCACGAAAATAAGACTCCTAAGATGTTTGTGTCTTCAGTGTCTTCTTTATGGTGTGGAATGGACGCTGACTGAGGCCACTTCTGAGAAACTTGAGGCATTTTAATTAAGGCTATATCGCCGATTTTTGTAAATTTCTTATACTGACCATGTTACCAACGAGGATGTCTTACGTCGCATGAACAAGAAACTGGAAATTATGGAAACTGTTAAAGTAGGAAAATTGGAGTATTTAGGACACACAATCAGAAATCTCCACAGATACGGATTACTACAGCAAATACTCCAAGGCAAGGTATTTGAAAAAAGGAGACAAGGTCGTAGACGTTATTCCTGGCTAAACAATCTGTGCAAAATTGGTTCTCAACAAATACTACAGGTCTTTTCAGAGCTGAAGTCGATAAAGTAATAATAGCCAGAATGACTGCCAATATTCGAACCGAATAGGCACTTTAAGAAGAAGTAATTCACAGGCTTTTTCAATTATTTGGCGAATATTCAATGGTTGATCTCGAGTTCCGCGACCACTTGAAAAACCAGCTTGCTCTGGTGGGATTTGTGGTTGAATGAGCATTTCTAAACGATCATTCATAATTTGCAGCAGGGTATAGGAAATTAAAGTTATTGTGCGATAGTTGCCATAATTTGTTATAGATCTTTTTTTCTGAGAGGGTTTTTATAGAACATCTTGACCAGTCTATTAGCCATTGTTGAGTATGCTAGATTTTGTTACATAATTTATGGAACGTTTCGATACCCAGCTCTTCCATGGCTTGTATCACTTCTGAGATAATCCCGTCAGGACTTGGAGATTCAAGTTTAAGCTGAAGATAATAAATATAATATTTGGCTCAAAATCGAGAACAAAACGAAACAAGATGTTGCAATCGGTTTGGCCCGATTTAAATAGAATTACCCAAAGCTAAGACAAAACGGTACTTTAAACTTCCAAAAGATGACCTGCTGTTGACAATTTAGCTTTCGCCTCCTTCAAGGGTAAATTTGAAACATTTACCCACGTCAAGATGAAACTTCTGACACCTCGGTAATAGTTTAACCGGTGCGGCCTGTGTAAATTTGCCAAATATCCTGCGATAAATTTACCGTATTTAATTACACTTCAGAAGTGGGATCTCCGACATCACGCCATTATTTCTGGCTATTTTCGGAATAATTACTGCAGTATTTCTGGTTATAATCGTACAGGAAAACATTTTTAAGAGCGTTTGAATGCTTAATATGGAGTCGTCTAGAGTATTTAGCCCCTTTAATTTGAGACGGAAACTTTCACGTCTTACGAATTTATATAATTCAATGTTGTAAAAAAAGGACGAATCAAAGTACTCGTATTAAACTAAATATAATTACAATCATTATATCATTACATCTCTAATTGCACTAGGAAGCAAAAGTTTTTTTTTTTTAATTAAAAATTTTATAATAAATCACATGTTGTTTTGGATTTATTTACTACTTCTCTTTGTAGTTATTTAATGAATATAAAAACCGTAATTATTAGACCACTGAATTCGTATTGAGTGACCATTTTTCCAAGGATTGAAGAAAACAATCTTATTTAGAGAGTTACCCAAATTTTTGGGATCGCATTTGTAGAGATGCTAACTTTAATATGTAAATAGTCCTGTTAGATATATAATGGTGAGCCAAAAAATCGACTTAAACGATTTTGCTTCATTTAACCCCGATCCTTGAATTTAATTTAATTCAAATCAAACAGTAGTATTATTTTTTGTGTCATTAGAATACTGATTTTCTACTCTTTTCAATATTACCATAAACATTTGAATTTTCAAAAAGTTTTATTGATCAAAACGGTTTTACTCAATAGAACCGTTTTTGCTCGCTCGGCAACGTACTCGTTGTGCGCTATTCATCCCTAAAAAACACGTGCAACTTCATTTTCCTATCATTCCTTTATCGGAACTTGAACTATCAATGTCTCTGCTATACCTGCTCACTAATTACGTCGTCGGAAAATTGATACCACCCCGGAAGAAACGGCACAGTCATTGCCCTATTGCAAGGATGGCATAGCCTAGCAACGAGTAGTCGCTGCGCAACTGTACCTGAGCCAGTCAGCTATCTCCAGAGTCTACAGACGTTATCAAGAAACTAGCGTCTTTACACGGAGACAAAGATTAGGAAGAAGAAGGTGTACCTAGCAACGAGACGCCCGTTTCACTGCCAACACAACTCTAAGAAATCGTCACTTGACCGGCGTTGAGGTCCAGTAGGAGCTTCGACAAATTTGTGGTCGGGCTATTAGTCATTGGACAGTTAGAAGAAAACCTAAAGAAGCTAATCTAACTCCGAAGAATCCTGCTAACGGACCCAAATTGACAGCAGCCCATGACAAGCGCGATTCAGATTTGCCTAAGAAGTTGTCGACTGGACCTTAGAGCAATGGCGCTCCTTTTTATTCTTCGACGAGTCCCTACATGGCAATGATGGAAGAAGAGGAGTCTATGGGAGGCCTGGGGCGTTATGCGCAGTGCTGCATTACTGAAACGGTCGCCTATGGAGGAGGTTCTGTCATGGTGAGGGGATGCATCTCACTGGGTGCGAAAACCGATTTGGTTTTCGTGACTGATGAAACTCGTAGCGCTGCTCATCAGTACAACGAGAAGATCCTGTAGGAACACATCGTTTCTTACTGTGGGTTTGTTGTCGATAGCTTCGTGTTAATGGCGACAGTGCCAGACCCCATGCTGCTGCATCGGTGCGGCAATACCTGGCAGAAGTGGGAATACCCACATTAGAATAACTTGCGCGGAGTCTTGACTTCAACCCAAACAAGCCCATGTGGGATGAGCTCAAAAGAAGGGTTTGAGCCAGAAATCCTGCCCCTGCATCGCTGACGGACTTAAAGGTTGCGATGGCGGAAGGGTGGGGAAGAATCCTACGGACAGTGGTGAAAAAACTCACCCGCTCCATAAAAAACCGGCTGGAAGCAGCAATAAGGGCTAGGGGGTAACACAAAATATTGATTTTGGTTTTTATCAATAAATGTAATTGTTAAATTTAAAATTTGTTTAAGAGAATAGAATCGGCTTTCAAATGATACTAAATCTGTTAAAATATATGAACACTAAATTCTATTATCCGTGTCAAATGAAACCAAATAGTTTAAGTCGATTTTTTGCTTACTAGTGTATTAAAGTTTTAGTCAATCTGGTGACGCCAACTTTTCTACAAGCTCTCTTTTTTGTGAACATCCTCTAAACGAAATATTGCAATTGTAATAACTTAAAATAGCCAAAACATCATTGCAAAAAGTGTTAAAACCTAATAAGTCTAACAAACTCATTATTATTTGTGTAAAAAACAATTCAATTACATTTATTCGCCTTCTCGAATAGATAATCGCATGGATCAATCAGAAATGTAAACCGAGATATAAATCTAAAACACAAAAGCGCTTAATCCCTTTACAAATCCATAAATATAACTTTTGAAAATCCTTATAAATCCAAACAAATTCAAAGCATATCCCAAGGAAATTTTTAAGCGTCTACGTCGTCTCGAGAAAGCTGGAAAATGATGAAGTCTGGACATTTCAAAGTTACTCCAGTACCGGGTTATGGATCAGAGTTATATAAAGGCTGTATGTACAGTACACTGTTAATAAATAAATAGTAGCAAAATAATGTAAAAATACCTTGCATAATGTAAATTTCATAATGTAATATTTTAGTAATAGTGTATACAGGGTGTTATAAAAATAGTTTAATGAATGGCGGATTCATTTGTTCGAGTAAAGGAATATTCACATATACTTCAATTTATTTAAAAGCTGAATGTTTCTTCCTAAGTGTCATAAATTTTTAGTAAAAAATAATTCCTTAAGATAATCTAAGTGCCCAGTTAAAATTACATACATCCTTTGTTGATAAAGCTTTAATAGTCAATCTTGCAGTCGACAATAACATAGGACTGTTAAATAACTATATAATAAGTTATTATATAGTTATGTAGTATATATATTATTAATAACTTTTAAGTCGCATCAACAAATAAAGTGCGAGCAAACTGATTCATATAAAAGCTGTACGCGGGTATTCTGCCGTTCTGCACAGTATGATAGTAAAATTTGTTTTCAGAAACTGGCAATTCTTCCTCTAAGATAAAAATCGACGCTAACTTTCTTTGGAAATATAAACTTTGTACAGCTAACTGAGTATCGAGCTTTAGGATTTTGTAAACTTATAAATAGTTAACTTTGTAATACTTATTTCGCCAAGAAAATACTTATTCTCTGTTGAGACCGTGTTTGTTTCCAGCAGAGTATCTCTTAAAGAGTTGGTTGTGGGAGTTATTACCAGAAATACATCCTTGATATATTTCTACTATGTCGTTATATCTATAATAAAATCTAAAATAGTTTTTTTTTTTAATGTAAATGTAATGATTATTGGCTTTAAATATAAAACTGTTTATGTATATTTTCTTAAATGATTGATTGTTTTCAAAACTTTGAATTTTCTGTATAGTTTTTTTTTGCAGCCTCAGATATTTTTTAGTGTTCCCTACGGAATACTTATAAAATCACCTCGGAGTCCGTCTATCATATCCAATTTTCTCTAAAACTATTTGACATAGAAAGTTGAAATTTGTCACAAATATAGAAATTGATGGCCCAATCAGAGCCGTGCAATTTTGAAAAAAAATTCTACTTAAGGAGTTAGTTTTGGAAGACGAAATTGGAAGTGAAAGAAAATTTTCTACCAGGTCATCGAGTAGGGTGTCAACGTAAAAACGGGTTTAAAAATATATATAATTTAATACTTGCGCACACCTTTCTTTGTATTAGACGAAAATTACTGATCGAAAAATGTTGAAAAAATTCTAGAATATTCTCCATATAGTGTAGATTGAAATTATCACGAGTGTATTAAGTTTGATAATTTATCTCTCATAAAAAAACTCAAAACTATGTCACTTGACAATATGGTAGAGGTTTTGTTAATATATTTTCAGCACATTACATAGAATTTTATTTTTTTTGTTTATAATTTTATTACTAGGTTTTAGATTGAGCTAGATTGATTTATTGGGTAATAGAGATGTTATAATTAATACAAAACTGACTAAGAAAA
Source organism: Pachyrhynchus sulphureomaculatus (assembly GCA_019049505.1). Classification (NCBI taxonomy): domain Eukaryota; kingdom Metazoa; phylum Arthropoda; class Insecta; order Coleoptera; family Curculionidae; genus Pachyrhynchus; species Pachyrhynchus sulphureomaculatus. The sequence goes on along the minus strand of CM032453.1, from coordinate 64,890,420 downwards.
AACGTTAACAAACATATTGGGTCTTAAGGTATATACATGTCAGGGACCTACTTAGTCTAGGAAAGGATTTTATTTTATTTTAAAAGCACTTACCGTACAGAACACTAACTGTGGAAATCCGATTTGCGCTTGGAGGGTTTTTTAAATCAAAAAATTCTTTTTTAAAATATTTTGTATCATATAAAAGATTACGTAGAGGACAGGCTCCCTATTTTATTTCTTTTTAAACTGAAGTCTTTTTATTCATTATAATACCAAAAAAGAAATTTTTTCAATTATCGCAAAATTGCAACAGTCTAATTTATCAAAATCCGCCTAAAGCAAATTGTTTTTAACATGCCTTTTTCTTACAGCCAATAACCTACAAGCTAAAAAACCATAAAACTTTACGGTCAATTTTCTCATTAGTGTTTATTATTATTTTTCAAAAACTGGCTTTGATATAATGATTAACCAGTTTCAATATATTAAAAGATTTTCATAACACCGGCTATAAAAATAAAAGTAATTTTTCAGTAATATGTTATTTAAGTTTATTCCTAACAAATTTAAGTGATTAAATTCACGTAAACTTGTTCTATTATCACTTATTTACAGCTGTAGTGAGATATATAAAATTCCTTTTTAGAACTCTGCAAAATGAGCAATTTTGCAGATCTTTCAGAAGTTGTAACAGGCAGTCATACGAGGGCTACCTTTTAAGTTTTTACAAAACTAATGAAAGAAGAAAATTTTTTTGGTACAAACGTTTTATTATTTCTGAAATATTCGCCTTTAGGATTTGTACGCTTTTGCATGCGTTCGAACCAATTCTCGAAACATTTTTTCCACGCTAAAGTTGGTACCTCAAAAACATGGCTTCTTTAGGTGATGAAAATGGCCTCATTTTTTTTTTGACATTCGGGAACAAAAAGAAGTTGTTAGGCGATAAATCAGGTCAATACGGGCAATGAGACATTAATTCGATGTTTTCACCGTCAAATAATCAACTGCTTGACGTGATGTGTGAGAGCTGGCTTTGTCATGATGAAAAATAATACGACGTTTTCGGCTGTTTTCTTGATTTTATCGATGAGTTCTGGCAAACCAATTGGTGTATACCATTCAGCATTAACTGTTCTTCGATCCTCTAAAGCAATGGTTGCAACATGTCCAGTATAACTAGAGAAACAAGCGATCATTTTCTCGGAAGCGCTTAGCGAACGAACCAATTTTGTTGGATTCAGTTCATTTTCAAATAGTTGATTGTTGCTTAGTTTTCGTCTCGTACGAATATATTTAAGTTTTGTCCCCTGTTACGATGTTGTGTGTCTACCGATTTTGCGTTTTATGGGTCGAATTTTTGGAGCATTTCCTTACACTAATTGACACGAGCATGTCATCGGAAAGAGATCTTTTTCACAGCTAAATGCTCAAAAAAATCGAATGTACTGTAGTCTTTAATACGTCTGAGGATGTCTCTATCTCACGGTAAGTCACATGCCGATCCTCTTCAATCATGTTACGCACAGCATCCATGTTTTTTGGAACAACAACCGATTTTGATCGACCTTTACGAAATTCATGGCTGACGGAAGCACGATCATGACGAAATTCTGCAAACCAATTGTAAACAGTCTTTTCTGATGAAGATTCATTACCAAAAATTGAACGAAGCGATTCGAGGCATTGTTGTTGAGTTAGGCCTTTACTAAAACCGTAAAAAATCATCCAACGAAAACCTTCACGTGAAATTTTCGTTTGTTCATGAAACTTTTTTTTTTAAACGCTCACTGTAACCAAACTACTCGGTCAATTTCTGAGTTGCTTCTGTTTTAACAAGAACAAATGTCAAATTTAACAACAATGGTAATGACATATCGCAATAGCGCCATCTAGTGGTCGTTTGTAAAACCTTAAAAGGCTGCCCTCGTAAAATAACATTTTGTTTTAGTAGATATAAGTTACGACAATAATGAAGTTTAAAAAATTAACTAGTTTCTTATTAATATGAAAAAAAGCAAACTACTATTAAAGGAAAATTAGTATTGAACCTTTTCTTACAAATTTTCAAGACTACATACTTATATTGTTTTCAAAATGTAACATACAAGTGTAATGGGCGCAGGAGAGTTTATGTACAATTTCATTGCATGAGAAATCAAAAAAAAACTTTATATAAGAAAGTTACATAACTTATTAACGCCCTTTCGGCATTAGAAGAATTCATCACCACCAAACAGAGCACTACCATAAAATAAAAGGCACTCGGTAACGATCGATCCGACTGACTAGGCAATACCCCCATTTACATTAAAAATTCATAAATGATAATTCAAGTTCCAATAATTATATTGTAATTTGATTATTGAATTATCACATGGATGTTTAAAAATTAACTGTTGTTTTTTTTTTTTGTAATTCATATAAAATTTAATCTTACTTAACCGGTATACGTTAATTTTTTAACTCTGTAACATTCATTGGGAAAGCTGCGAAGGTGTAGAAAGGCCACGATTACATAATAATGAAAGAAGAATTTCAAAACTTCGATTATAATCTTGAGATTTCGACCTTAACCTCGAAATTTCTACTTTTATTTCAAAACTTCGAATTTAATCGCGAGTTTATACTTTATAATAATAATGAATGTTAAAATGGCAATTTTAATATTGAAAGTTTATGAAAAACCATATTGGACATATTGAACTCTTGTTTAATTCAATACAAAATATATAATGATTCCTTTTTCTATATAAACAATGACTCTATTTTTATTTACGACCCATTGAATAACATTTTGCTTGTTTAGATTCTTTTTAATGGTGATAATAGTTCAATCGCAGGAAATAATACTATTGGGAGACATTAATAGTAGGATAGAAAGCAAATATCAAGTAGAGAGAAAGTATGAAAATTACATTACCAACAACGGTGAATGGAGACTTTCCACACAAAGGGATACACAGATGGACGTGGATTCAAGAGACAAAAAATCTTAAATGAATAAAACAAGTAACACGGCTGAGAGTACAAGACGTGACAGTCCAAAGAAGAGCAGCCTGTAATAGCATTGTTTACTACGCGAAAGAAAAAACAAGATAATGAAAGATCAGAGGATATAAAGAAAAATAGAAAAAAGGAAGAATCAGAAGAACGAAGATACAATATCAAAAGTCTAGAAGACGAAAGTACCCAAAAGTTATTTAAAAAAAGACTAAAGAGATAAGAAGCTAGAGTGGCAATAGTCTAACAATGCCGAACAAATATATGGACATTTAAAAGGATATTTACACGAAGATGCATTTGAAACATTGTGATATTAAATAAGAAATAGAGCAAATACACCTCACTGGTGGGAAAACAAAATCAAAAAAGATATTGAACACAAAAGGAATCTGCATCAGAAATATTGAAAAATAAAGTATAAAGAAATGAAAGCAGTAGTACGAGAAAAAAATATCTAAGAAAATGAAAGCTGGAAAGGGATAAAAACCCTAAGAGGGGATGAAGACATAAACACAAGTAAAAAACTGCAAGATTGGGAGGAATACTTCAGAAAGCTTTTGGTAGAGGACAGAGAAAAATTTCAAAAGAACAGAAAATCAAATGAACAAAGAATTACAGTAAATGTATAATTTCGAATTAAATCCCTAAGGAATAGAAAGTGTAGTATCTAAGTGTATATATACATTTTTTTATAGGTCTAGCACACGTGCTACAGGGAAGTCCCTAAAGCGCTCCAGGAGCGGCATGTGTGCGGAAAAAGCGATTCACGTTGTTCTTGAATCGCTGTAAATTGTACTCGGTGGAAAGCACAGCGCTGGGCAAATTATTCCAAAGGGATGATGTTCTCCATATAAAAGACTGCTAGAAAAGCGTTGTACGCGGAGTAACAAGGTGAACCTCATACGGATGCGAAGCACCAGCGTGACGTGTATTTCTAACATGCACCACTCTGGGAGTAATTAAGCGGGCTACATCCTTCGAACACTTTCCATAAAAATACTTATAGAACAGACTCAAGTCGTCAACTGTTCTTCGATGTTTCAGCGAATCAAGGTCGGCGGTCAGTTCCGGGTCTCCAATCAGACGAACAGCTTTTCTCTGAACAGAATCCAACAAATGCAGTGTGTGTTTAGGAGCAGAGCCCCATACATGGGAGCAGTACTCCATAGTTGGACGAATTTGAGCTTTGTAAAGAATTAATAGTTGTTGTGGAGTGTAAAGCTTTCTGTGCTTGCAACATGTTCATGCCAGGACATATTTGCTCCCAAATCAACGCCCAACAAATTGAGTGACGATGCTAGGGGAATGGAGTGCCCCGACATGACTATGTCGGGTTCGGCAACGTTAACCTTTTTAGAAAAAACCGCCGGCTGGGTTTTTGTAGCGTTAAATTCCACTTGGTTACTGTCACCCCAAGATAGAATTTCTTCCAGGTCTTTGATAACTTGAACGACCTCCTGCTGTCTGCGGATATTAGCTTGAGTAGCCGATGTCCGAGCGTTCAAAGCGAATGAAGAGATAAGCGTACTGTCATCTGCAAAGCTGCAGATTGGATTCCCGGTCTTTTCCAGCAGATCGTTAATGTAAATGAGAAAGAGAATAGGAGACAGTATGAAGCCTTGGGGCACCGGCGTTGACAGTGAAGGTGTTAGAAAGAAATCTGTCGACTGCCACTCGTAAAGAACGCTCTCTGAGGAAACATGAGAGCCACAAACAGAACTTTTCAGATACACCATAAGAGCAGAGCTTAGCAAACAGTCCATCGTGCCAAACACGGTCGAATGCCTTGGATATGTCAAGAGCAACCGCTCTAGATTCTCCAAAGTGTTCAATTGCGTTGTTCTAAACATATGTTACATAAGTCAGAAGATCTCCTGTTGATCTATGTTTACGGAAGTTATATTGGTGATCGCTAATAATGTTATATCCTTCAAGATATTTTAGAAGATGCTGATTGATAACCTTTACCATGACTTTCGATATTATTGAAAGCACTGCGACTGCTTGGTAGTTATTTGGCAAGGTCTTCTTGCCTTTTTTAGGTATCGACTGAACTGTGGCACATTTCCAGCAGGAAGGAAATATTCCCTTTTTGTAAGATAGGTTGAAGGTCTACAGAAAACTGGTGTTAGTTCCCTTGCACAGTTTTTAAGAACTATGGCAGGTATTCCGTCAGCGCCAGAAACTTCATTAAAATACGCTTTATGATACGCTGTGCGAAGACAACATCGGGCATCCTTGACTGCAATATGGGACTAGTAGGTGGTGTTTTTCCTTGGAAATTGATAGTAGAATGTGAAGCAAAGAGTTCAGCCAACAAGTAAATATATATATATATATATATATATATATATATATATATATATATATATATATATATATATATATATATAAGGCTGTCTTAGATCATAAAAGGCTGCTTAGATCATAATCTTGCTGGACGATAAACGGTTCTCTCACAATTTACGTACCTGATGTTATAACATCTCTCTCTCTCGAGCGTCATGACCACTATTGCATTATTACACACACATTTATAACAGCTTTCCAGGCTTTTCTATCCTCGACACTTCTTATTATCTCTGGTAATTCTAAGTACATTATAGACATCATCTGATCAAGGTATCTGTTGAGTGATCTACCTGTTTCTTTCACCGTCGACTTTTCCGTGCCATCCCTTCTTATTCTATGACCAAAAACTAATGCTATTTTTCTCTGAATCGATAATAATAGCCGCTCACTCTTTTGGATATTGAGATCGCTCAGAATGAGCGCCTATAGCATGTAGTTTCGAAAGCCTCTATTCTTTTACGGCAGGCTGCGTTAATAGTTCATGTTTTGGCTCCGTATGTGGCTATAGGGAATATTACTCAATTGACAAGCCATTTTTTAGTCATTGCAGTATTACCCATCGCTATCCTTCTTTTGATTTCTTCGTTGCAGCCTCCTTTCTTAGAAATTCTAGCGCCTAAGTATATAATATCTGTCTTCAGTACTTTTTCGTTGATTTTGTGAAGAGGAGGGAAAATTTTAGCTTGATCTACTATCAAGAGCGAACGAATTTTGGTTTAGTAAAAGGCCTAAGAGCTGTCCATTAGTATCATTGGCGTATAGACAAACGTTCGCCTCTTGGATCCAAGAATTTCATATTTAAAATTAGATGTCCATTTTTTCCATTTTTCCTGTCCGAATGGTTAATATTCATATTGATGTTCCCACTACCAATATCTTTTACTGTGAATTCGGTGCAAACGGTTTTTTTACGGCTAAACAGACTCAAAAATAAAAGATGGTTTTTACTAGTCGATACCGATATTTTACATACTTTTCGTGCAATATCTATCGTACAACTGTATCTCAGTGATTTCGCTAGAATGTTATTACAATGTGCCAGTTCTCTTTACTTGTGGTGGCCGCTGTCATGCAGCTATGTATTTTATTTTATATTATTAACTTGCACTAGTTTGTTTCCTCTCTATTAAGTAATAAACACCTTTTGAGAAACACCGAGTATTTCTACGATAGTTCTCCTTGAATAGCTTTTCTTTCTTAAAACAACACTTACATAACGCATTTCAATTGATAATTCCATTCCCTTTTCCATTTTAAATATAATAATACCTTTTATGGTGTTGTTTTTCAGTTACTAACTAAAATAAATCAAACTTTAAATTCATACGGCAAAATGATGTGAAACTGAACTGAACCTAGACAGATAGGCCGCTCCCTGATTTGTCGGTGCGGCATCGTTTTTCTTGGTATGCTATGTTTCAATGAAATCCACTTGCTCCACGCCCGAGCAGACAGGCACACCCAGAAAAACGATACCGCACCGACAAATCAGGGAGCGGACTATACTCTTATTTCTCGTAATACTGAATTATTAATAATATTAATAATCTTAGGGCCTTACACCCCTAAAGGGGCCTTACACCCCTAAAGGGGTAGAAAGGCATAAGAATTAAGTAAGTAAGTAAGTAATAATCTTACAGTTTTTGTTTATGATACCTGATGAGGATGTTTACCTTATACTGGTACGCACTTAAAGTGGATTATTTTAGTTGAATTAAGTTGAATAATTTGGGATTTCTTCAAGAATATTAATATAAATATCCACAAAAAATGGAATAACTTTTTAAACGGTAATATAACACAATCCCATATAATTTTACGTAAAGACACGAATTTATATAGGTACATTCAAACTTTTTGACTTGTGTAAATTTTTTAGGATTTATTTTTATATGAACGGTATCCGTTGTTCTCGATAGTCTTGTTGATAAAACAATGATGTTACTGAGAAACTGATCTATGAGTAAAATTGTAAAATCCGTAACAGCAACGACGCATCCCGCTCTGTTTTTCTCTGTAAAGATACAATTTCTGCTGCAGTAATTTATGTAATTTCAGTAGTGGTTATTTATATTCCTGTTTCAATATTAATTACAGTGTTTTAATATCACTGCAATTAAATTAATACATATTTACCATAATTTCACTAATGGGTTTTAGAAGCTAAGTTTCATAAACTACAAATGTACGGAATATACCAATCCTATTATTTAACAATATAATTTATATTCTCGTATTATTTGGCAGTAATTAATGTACGTAAAATGCAGATTCATATGCTTTAGCAATTTTAATGGTTATTACACATATCAAAATTATATTTTGCAGGACGACTCAGCAAGTTTTTGATTTATATTTTCTGGATAAACTGCTCACTTACTCTTTAGCAAATTTATTATTATTACTTCTGGTCTATTTGGTTTCTGGTCAAATTGTTGAACTCTAACCGCTGTTCAAAATTTTTTTGAGAAGTTAACTTAACATGCAGCAAGATGGGTGTACAGCTAGAGTTTCTTTGGCCTCGGCAGGTCATCTGAATGTATAAATAATGACATATTACTGTCTCTATTAGATAATTATGGTGTGAGAGCCACTTCATTAGACTGGGTGGCCAATTTGTTAAAAAATAAATAGCAATTTATCTCATTTCAAGATATGTCTCCTAATAAGCCTGAACTCAATTTGAGTGTTGTCATGATGTTCACTTGATGTACTGTATGAATTAATGATTTAGTCAGTAGTACTTGAACTAGAGTGTGTCGCCGCAGATGGTGAGAAAGTATAACATTGATCTCAGTGCTCTTGGAGAATAAACTAAACTATATCTTAGATTTCATACTCACCGAAACCGACAGCATACAGATATTAACATTTAAAACGCCTGTTCTACGAGTACAATTATTGAAGATTTCAAGAGTAATACTGAATGAGCACCAAAATTAATTGGACTTAACACACTTTTACTTCTTCTATTCCAACTTTGAAGTTGGCATTGCCAATCGCTAAGAGCTTATATTTCTTCTGATTACGTACGATGTATGTTTTTGGAAATCTTCTGTTGTTGTAAATTCCGTCGTCATTGCTTAGATAAAAAAAATGCGTGACGGGGCTTGCTCTAGCTAGTTCGATCAACTTTTAAAAGTTTAGATGTGCTGACTGTTGTCAGTATCTTTTATAATTTATATAAATTTGTCAATAATAATAGAAATGAATTTATGTTGAATGGTAAGATCCATAACACTGGTCAACAAAAAAAAGAAAATTGCTTGTTTCCTGTGATTTTTTTTTATTTCTATCTCAAATTGACGCGTATTTTTTAAATATGGCAACAATTTTTCTCTAACAGCTTTTGTTTTTGAGTTATAGCTAACTACCCTCATTTACTATTTTTACTTAGATTTTCGTTTTTTATTGGACACTAAAATATATTTTGTTGTTGTTTTAGATATGGCTTCGTCAAGAAGATGTTGTGTGCTTAATCCCGATTGTTTTTGCTATATTTGTGGTGAATATATATTTACAAAATATCGAAAACCTATATCGGACTTTGTGAAAACTACATATCATCAATACTTTAAAATAAAATTGTGTAATCAGGACAAGCCATGGGTTCCTCATATTGTATGCCAGAAATGTGTGGTATGTCTACGGTTATGGTCCAGTGGAAAAAGAGATGCAATAATGTTCGTAACACCCATGATTTGGCGAGAATCTCGAAACCATCATGACGATTCCTACTTCTGCGTTGTGAAAATAAACGGGAGTTAACCCTGGAAATCGAAGTAAGTGGTCATATCCTAACTTATCTTCTGCTCAACGACCTCAATTAAAATCACAAGAGGTAAAACCCAGCACATCTAAATCTTCTGATGATCCAAATCTCTGTGAACCCGAACGAAATACATCAAGTGAAGACTGAGTCAGACTACAAATGTAGCCTTTCAGAACCTCAACCATTTAATCAGAAAGAACTAAATGACTTAGTAAGAGATCTGAACTTACCAAAAGAAGCTTCTGAAATTTTAGCATCTCGTTTAAAAGAAAAAAATTTACTTACTCCGGAAACCAACATTACATTTTATCATATCCGAGAAAAGAATCTGTTACCGTATTTTTCTCAAGAGAAGGATTTAGTTTTTTGTAACGATGTTGGTGGTATTTTGCAGCAGATGGGATTAAAACAGTACCAACCTAGTGATTGGCGTCTTTTCATAGACAGCAGCAAAAGAAGTTTAAAGTGTATTTTGCTTCATAACGGTACCAAGTACGGATCTTTACCTATTGCACATTCGACGACTTTAAAAGAAGAATACGTAAAAGTTTCTAAGGTTATGGAAAAAAAATTAATTATCAAGACCACAAATGGGTCATTTGTGTTGATCTGAAAATGGTTAACTTTCTTTTATGTTATAAACGTGCCTTTAATTAGCCGAGACCGCATCATACTTCCACCACTTCATATTAAACTCGGCATAATGAAACAGTTTGTGAAGGCGCTTGACAAAAGTGGCGAATGTTTTAATTTTCTTTCACGCAAGTTTCCAGGATTAAGTTCAGAAAAATTGAAAGCTGGTATTTTTGATGGGCCACAGATTAGGCAACTCGTGAAAGATCCTAATTTTGTCAAATCAATGACTGAAGTCGAATCCAAAGCTTGGATTTCATTTGTTTTGGTTATGAGTAGCTTCCTAGGCAAAAGGAAATCTGACGACCATGTCGAGCTTGTTGAGTGCATGCTATCGAACTTGCAAGAGATCGTGCAACATGAGCATAAAAATCCACTTCCTGCACTCGCATTTAGACCGATTTCCACAAAATCTGGGTAATTTTAGTGAGGAGCAGGGTGAAAGATTTCATCAGGATCTTCGGACAATGGAAGAGCGTTATTAGGGGCGGTGGGACTCACATATGATGGCAGACTACTGCTGGAGTTTGCAACGAGATCTAGCTAAAGTCGTTCATTCAAGGAAATCTTATAAAAGATCATTTGCTAGTGTTCAATAGAAATTTTGTTAACATAAGGTATTATTTTTTTGTATTTTTTTTTGGCAAAATAATAAAACTGTATATTTCAAAAGGTAAAGCTGTTAGCAATCTCCCAGTATTTTTTTCATAGTGAGGGCCATAGAAATACCCAATAACAGAAAAAAAAAATAAAGGAAACAAGACTTGTGTTGACCAGTGTAATCATAACACCAAAAGAAAAGCAATTTTTAGGGTTTCTTTTAACAGTTTCAGTTTCAATAGACTGTAGGTTCTTTGGGTTTACCTGTCTATAGAGATAGACAATAGGTATTTTTTATGTAATTCTAGTCATCATTCTGTAGTCATAGGATCTTTCATCATCATCATCATTATTATCATCATTAGCTTATTCCATCCATAGTCGGATGTAAGCCTCCCCAAGTTGTTGCCAATGAGCTTTATTGTTTGCTTTTTGCATCCAATCGTGTCCTGCTAATCTTTTTATGTCGTCCGTCTATCTTGTCTGTGGTCTACCTCTGCATCTCTAGGCCTCCATTCAAGTATACGGCGTGTCCATCTGTTTGTGTGTAAGTTTGTTTACTGTCGCTCCGCTTATAATATTGTTATAAAGAATTTAGCAACTAATTTACTATTAAGTATATGTTGCATAAAAAATCACTATTATTTCCCCTGTTCTTCCCTTGCAAATATAAATTGTAAAACAAATACGGAATTTGATTTTCTCAGTTAATAATAGTTATTACCTACTGATGTATTTAAAAAGGAAATGACACCGCATGTTGAGACATTAACCACAAAATATGAGAAATTACTCCCATGTCCCAAACCTTTTATATTGCTTGTGTATATGTATTAAAAAAAGTTACGGAAAAAAAACTGTTATTATTTCTAACCAAAAATCAATAAAAAGCTAAATTATTCTTTTTTTAAATCACTAGTAATCACAGTCCACTCTACGTACTATTTTTGTTAAGTTGGAAAATACAAAAAGAGTTATATGGTATTCAAATTCCTAGACTTTAAAAGCATTGGTATGCTATATTAGAGATACTTCCCTAAGACCTATTTTACCTTAACACCTGTGTATTCTTAGAAAAACAGAGACAAATTCTTATTATATTGACACTATAAAATTGAACGACTTCCACCTCTTTTACTCCTTTCTCATGCTCAAGTGATATTATCTAAAAATCTGTAGGTACTTTTATTACTGCAAGTACTATAAATGATGGACGAAAATTAGTTAGGGGCGATATTCCCAAAACGAGGTGAAAAAGAGTTAAATCTGTTATATACATACTTGAGTTTCATTTTTAAAAAATAAATAAATATTTCTCACACTAAAAAAAGAAACATACTATTTATATGTAAATCGAAAATAATGAAAAAATAACACAATTTTCGGATTCATGAACTCAAAGAATGATATATACATAAAATAAATGATGCAATTTTTTCAACTCTGCCATAAATAACACAGGCTAACAAAAAAAATATTTGTAAAAACTTTTTAAACCAATACATTTAAGTGTATGTATTTTTGGGTGCTGAAATTAAATCATGTTAAGATTTTCGCAAGTTTCCTTCACATGGACTGAATGAGCAACAGGCAATGAAGCATAAGTATTTCCGTTGTGTAACAGAACACATTTTAAACTAGTTTCTGATGAGTCTATGAAAAGCGTCCAATCTTCCTTCTTGTACTCAATGCCAAATTCGTTCATTAGACTACCAATATCATGGCAGTAAACCATATCCTCTTCCTGCTTGAAAAACTGGGCAAACTGTTGATTTATTGTTCTGTAATGGTAAATAGATATTCCAGATTCCAATAAATGCTTTTCTCTCAGCCTAGAAACAAGCAATTCTGCTTTTTTCCTTAGTCAAACCCAAGTCTTTCACTAAATCATTTAACCCAGCTTGTGTAAACAACTGTGGTTTTAAATGTTCTAGAGAACATTGAAACTCATCATCATCCGGTCGACCACACTGTAAAACGTCGTCAATAGACTGAGGTGGCTCAGGGACAGGAAGTCCCGGTCCATGTCCTACCGGCCGATTAGCTGAAGTAAAGTTAGAATAGACAATTACTTTCTTATTTTTGGAGTTATATCCAGAAACATCAACGTTGCAAAAATAACAATCATTTGAATGATTTTCTTGCTCTCTCCATACCATGGGTAGTGCAAATCTAAAAGCTTTCTTTTCCTTCTTACACCATTTCCTAAGAGCCTCGACACGAACATAACATACTTTATGAGGAGCCCAACATTTTTCTTGATTACCGATTTGTATACCAAAATATGCAAAGTATACTTTTTTACAAAATCAGTAATGTTTCTTTGATGTTTTTTAACTACAAACTCGCCACATATATAACAAAAAGTGTTGGGAGAGTTTTTTACAACCACAATTAGCCATTCTTTGAGTGTGAATTAAAGCACATGGGTTAAACACTGCAATGCGAGGTTATATTAACTGGAAGGAAACAAACAGCTGTGACATTTATCGAAACTGCCAACCTAATAACATTTGATTTTACTACCAACCTTATAAAATTCTGATTTTATTGCCAACCTAATAACATTCGAATGATAAAAAATAAACTTTTTACATTTTGAATATTAAAATCTGAAAAATTGGTGGGTGATACGACTTTTTTATTATTTTTTTCGGAGTCAGTACACCAAAAAACATAGGTATCAGGTAAAATTATTAAAAAAGTTTTTTCATGGCCTGTGTCATTAAAAATAATCAAAAAATAATACAATATTCAGATTCTTCGATTCCTGTAACCCTAAAAATGATGTATGCGAAACGAGTTTATGGCTCTCGGGTTTCCTTAGAGAGCGTTCTTTACGAGTGGCAGTCGACGGATTTCTTTCTAACACCTTCACTTCCATACGGTCTTCTACTATCTTTCTTATTTACATTAACGATCTACTGGAGAGGATTAGGAATTGAATTTACAGCTTTGCAAATAACAGTGCCCTTATTTTTTCATTCACTTTAAATGCTCTAACATCGGCTACTTATGCAGATATCCGCAGACCGCAGGAAGTCATTCAACTTAACAAAGAAAATTTCATCCAGAGGTGATACCAAAATTTAACGTTACGAAAACCCAGGCGGCAGTTTTTTCTAAAAAATTTATCGTTGCTAAATCCGACTTAACTAGGGTAGGGCACTCCACTACTCTAATATCGTGACTCAATTTGTTAGGCGTTAATTTAGAAGCAAAAATGTGTTGACATGAACATGTAGCAAGCATAGCAAAGAGAGCTTCTCAAAAAGTGGGAATAGTATGACCATCGATGAAATACTGCTCCCATGTTTAGAACTCTACTTTCAAATATACTACTGGATACGTGGATTCTTATTTTCGCTTGATTGGAGACCCAGAATTGACCAGCTACCTTGGAACATTGAAGAACGGTTGAGTCTACTCTACAAGTATTTCCATGGAAATTGTTCGGTGAATGTAGCTCGCTTAATTCCATCCAAAGCTGTGCACGTCGCGCTAATACTTCACATCCATATGAAGTTCAACTTGTCACTCCCCGTACAACCATGTTCAAGCAGTCTTTTATATGGCATTCTCTTGGAATGATTTGCCCAGGACTATGTTTCTCATCGGGTACAATTTACAGTGATTCAAGACCTACATGAATCGCTTTTTCCGCACACTCGTCTCCCCTGTTGCGCTTTATGGATTTCCTTGCAGCACGTGTACTATGCCCATAAAAAAGCGACTCTTTATGAGTTTGTCCATAAATAATTGAACGAAACGAAAATATAATACAGTTTTGAGAGACTTTAAAGAACCCCGAAGAGGACATGAAATACGAAGCAACTCCTTCTAATGCCTTTACCACCCTTTTAATCGGTTATATGTTTGATTATAAATATTTATACTTAAAATTTGTTTGTAAGCTTAAGCAAAAAACACAAAAATCTCTCATAATAGTGTTAAAAAAAATATCAAATTTATTTACACCCCCACCCCTTTTACCTCCTGATGTGATATGGCTTAAAAACTATACTTTTAAATTTAATTCCTACTTTAAGTATTATATATGTGCCAAATTTAAAATCGATAACTCATTTTCATACGAGACTTATAGAGGCAACAGATAGACTGACAGACAGATGGAAATGGGGTACTATTTTTTCCTGATTTAGGCATTCTTAAACATGAACAAAGCAAAAATCGATTTAGCAGTATTTACAAAAAAAATAAGTTAGAGCATTTTTCTTACAAAAATAGTAGATACTTTCTGAGGGGCACTATGCTAGTGTATCGCCAGGAATATCTTAGCATTATATCTGCTAATGATTTGCTAAATTACCTATAGTAATGTATTCTTAAATCTTTAGTCGTAATCATAATGTATTAAAGTTATGTAGTTGATTAAGAGTACTCTTACAATTGTTATTGATGAACATATCCAATTATTATAATTGACGTCAATGTAATATATAGAAATTGAATTTAAGGAATTTAAATATAAAAAATATTGATACAAAAATACAGAAATCGTGCAGTATTTCATTTATATTACTTCTTTATTAAAATATTGGGTGACTGCAAAAGTTCGTGCCCGATTAGAAACAAAATTAAATACACATTTTTATGAAAAATCAAATTCATTAATCAGTAATGTACTTTCCATCATTTTTTATAACTATCTCCCATCATTTTACAAGTTTTTGAATTCCTTCTTTGTAGAAACTAGGTGGTTTCTCTTCAAAGAAAGTCGTAAGGTAGTTTTTGACTTCTTCCACAGAATAACTTTTTTTGCCTTTTAAATTATTTTATAGGGAATGAAATACATGAAAATCTGAAGGGGAAATACGGCGGGTGATGGAGGATTTCGCATTTTAACTCCCTAGTCAAGCGTTGCCATGGTGAAAGATGATGCCTTTTTCGATTGACCAAATTTGGACGTTTTGCTTGGATTACAACATTCAGTTGGGTGAATTGCTCACAGTACTTCTTCACAGTTATTGTTTGACCATGTGGAAGAGGCTCGAAAAAATTATTCCTCTGCAATCCCACCAGATACATAACAAAACTTTCATTGGATGCAATTCAACCTTTGCCATAAATTCTGCTCTTTCACTTCTATGTTTCCAGCTTCTTTTTCTTATTATGTTGTTATACGCAACCCATTTTTCATTTCCAGTTATGATTTAAACCAAGAAAGGTTTGTTAAGGGGCGAGAGGAGAAATGGCTGTGGAAACACGGTCCAGCTTGTTCTATTCAGGCACAACGTGCGGAACCCATATATTGAGCTTCGAAGTGTATCCAAGTTGCTTTCAATGACGAAATATAGTCAAATTATCAACATTTAATCTCTCAGCAACCTCTTCAGTGGTGACCGTGGATTATTATTCACTAATTCACGGATAAAGTCATTATCAACGCCAGGAAATCGCCTAGAGCGAAGTTTATCGTTAAGATTGAAGTCACCATTTCGAAATTGACCAAACCATTTTTTAAGTCTCCTAAGAGCAGAAGGAAGATCCAAATAAACGTCTTGAATAATTTTTGTTGCAGTTTCACACTCACTTCTTTTTAAATCCATATAACATAACATGACGAAAATGTAGCTTTTCATTTTCCATTTTGAATATTAACACAGAAGTCAATTTAAATAAACTTTTTTTAAGGTTATGTTAACTTACGACCCATTTAGATATATAGTTAATAATATGGTTATAAAAGAAACATCAGCACAGTCAAAGTGCATGTTTCTGCCATCTATGAAAATCGGGCACGAACTTTTGCAACAATATATTAAAAACTAAAGTAAATTGTCTAACAACCAACTAAAAAAGCTTATTCTTTTGACAATCTACAGGCTAAAATAACATCTAGTCAAAGCAAGATTGGCAAAATATCTGAAATTCAATATATTTTTTAATTATTTTAAACTGCCCTATCTATAGCAAAATTTGTCTAACAATGCCAGGTTTAAGTGTTTAAAAGTATTACCTAGTACATATAGATTTTGGGTCAAAGTTTTTGGTAACAGTAACAAAAATGTATTTAATTTGGTATATAGATATTTAGTAGGTAATAATACATGCATTACGGAATTTTTCCCACGAATTGTTCTTTTAGGTCCATTAGTCTACGTTGTCAGTTTTCATACAGGGAAATTACGATGTTTTATACAGTGTGTCCCAAAAAGTTTTATACAAATGGAGAAAAAGTTTATCTTACATATTACAAAAAAAATTATTCTTGATAAAAAGTACTGCATCACATGGAAATCCATAATCAAGTATCAAAAGTTTAAAATATTTGATGGTATACAGGGAAAATAAAAAATAATGATTTATGGATGGAGATTAAAGTGTGTCTAATTTAAATACAGTACAAAACAGATAGAAAGCTTATCAAATTTTTAACAAAAATATAATACAATCAAAATCAGTGCACTAGTTTTTAATTAATTTCGTTTTCCTTTATTCAATAAATAATCCGACAATTATTGACGTGTTTACTGACGTTTTTTATTGAATTTTCAACTAGGAAGGCTACAAATATAAACGTGAGCATAATTTTTTAGTTCCTATTAACATTTCCAATTAATATTTCGCTCTGTATTTATATTTAAACACACTTTACTCTTCAATAGAAATCATTATTTTTTATTTTCCCTGTATAATGCTTGATTATGGATTTCCATGTGATGCAAACCTTTTTATCAAGAATAAATTTTTTTGTAATATGTAAAAATAAACTTTTTATCCCTTTTTGGGACACACTGTATAAAAAAATTATATGAAAAAAATTCTGCAGCTTACTTTTTTAATATTTATTTTATTATTGTGATATTAGTTATATCAACTGCAATATTTTTTTTTAAATTGTTGTAACATTGAAGAAATCGTCATCGAAGTTGAATCCTGTTTACTAAACAAATTTTTGAGTAAAAAGGAATTGCAATGTAATACCAACCCAAATACTTTTTATATAGTTCATATTTTATATTTAAAGATGAGATGTTGAAAACAACATGCATATATACTATAATTTCACTGTTATTTTACTTAAATTAAGAAAAAAAAACATCATTTTCGAAACAAGAAACATCCAGAGGAAAAAATTTCTCTGCTTGTATGTTTTAATTAATGCTAACATTAACACGACCTCTTGTTTTCAAAAAAATAAATAAGCAAAGTTTTAGTACGAATAATAATAATAATAATATTTACTACCCAAAAAATATGAAAATAATACAGAAAATTAGCTCAAAAACAACCAATTCAAAAATATTGCTAAAATTTGGCAGGAAATACAGTTTTGCCATTTACTACAATTATTTAGAAGTTCTCTTTCTTCAAGAATAGTGTTAAAATTTACTATGTAATGGAGACTCGAAGGAGCAGTCGAGAAAGCTTTAAACAACTCTAAGTGTTACTTTAAGAAACAAATATGAATATGCATTAATTAATTTGGAAGATATGTCATCACGAACTATAAACATTAAAATACATCTAGTTTCCGAGTTAAACACTAAATTGTTTAGAAGAAAAATGAGTTTTGTTAATCTAGATCAAATTATTCTTTTATTACTACAGTGCACCTTTTTTACAAGGTTTGAACTAAGCAACTAATTCTAATATCTACAATATTTTTAGGCCAGAACCATGTTTTCGAAGATTTTTTTTAAAAAAAAGTGAATTTTAATTTATTAGAAATCTATCTAATATCTATTTTCGAACGTAACTTTAACTAGTCTATTAAAAAAAATATGTAAATTAATTACCTGGCCATAGCAAATTCTCCAAAATATTCCATCATAGCAAACATGATTGCTTTTAAATATATTCAGATAGCACATAATATTTTAAAAACAAGTCCGAATGTTTTTATTAACTTGATTCGTCTATTAATATTAACAATAAATTAACATTTCAAGTAAACTTTTTGGGAAAGTTTATGTATTTACCGGTAAAGATTTATTTATTCATTTATTTATTTATTGTTCTATGATTAATTCGAGTTTTTAAACATTAAGGTTACATATTGGCTGATGCCTTGTATGATAGATTATCTTTTATTCTTGTATTAAAAAAAATACTCAAAAGTTGACTAAAGTACTTTTTTCACTATTATTGTTTGTGTGTGTATTGTGGGTGTGAATTTCATGCAAGACATAAACCAAACCATTTTATATGCCTGTGGCCATGCGGTACTTTAGTTAAAAATTGCTTTTTTACAGTAAAAAATAATTTAAAACATAAAAATAACATAGGGAAATCAACATCAATCTAGAAAACCACACGATTTTAAATTCTACAGGGTTGGTTGTTACCTGGCCAGAGCAAACTCTCCAAAATATTCCGTCATTGCAAACATGATTGTTTAAAAATATTTTAAGGCAACACATATTTTAAATACAAGTTTTTATTTTTGTTAAGTGCTTTAAACTATCCCATCTATTACAATATATCTACTTTAATGTTATAATAAGGCAGTTCATTTAGGTTTTGAGGTTATGTTTTTTAATAACACCGGTAAAGAGTTATTTAGTTTTCATATGTGATGTCGGCCTGGGATGGTTTATTTAGTTTTCGTTGCAATAACTTAAAATTAAAATAAAATAATTGTTCATTCCTAGTTCTGTTTACGACACGATCATAAGAAAAAGTATGATACATCAATTATACTTTTTATAGTCACTTTTACCATAATTTTAAGAAGGTGAATTTAACATTAATTAATTTATATTTTGACTAACTAACATTAAAATATGATTCGTCACGAGGTATATTCAACAGATAATAGTAGCAGACATCTTTCTCAAAATTTTAGAAACGTATAAAAATTTAAAAATTAAACACCTTTAAAATTAAAAAAATAATAGAACTATGTGCCAATCTATACCAAAATATTTGTTCACTGCTACAGCATAGTTTTAATAGATATTTTCACTGCTACTAAGCAACTGTGTCTAGGTCTACGATTACCTTTAGTTTAGAACAATAGTTTTCGAGAAATAAGTACGACTTTGTGTCAAGAAATAAGAATTCTAAAAATATTTGCAGTCTATAGGAAGGACAGAGAAGAGGTAAGGCAACAAATAGCAGGAGCAGAATCCTGCGGGAGAATCCTCGTTGGACGGTGTTGCAGGAGGCGGCAGTCGCGACTGAGCTCCTGCTCGGATGTGGATAAATGCCAGCGAGACTTTGAAACCAGGACGGTATTAAGAGGAGATGACTTTTAGATAATAATAATATAATAACATGATATTGAAAACATTCCTAATTTTGTTTAATACAATAGCTACTATGTTATTAAGAGTTATGATAATGGTTTTTAATATTAGATAATGGAGCGGCAAGATTGACAAATACTATAATATTTTAATTAAATCAGATTTCTAATTTGTTTTTAAATTGTCTCAAAGATTACGTTTTGGTTTTAGGCTGCTGGGGTACCAAAAATCATTGCTAAGCAATCTAACAATTTACTTAATTATATATATATATATATATATATATATATATATATATATATATATATATATATATAAAAATATATGTATATATATATATATATATATATATATATATATATATATATATATATATATATATATATATGGCATATAGTATATATGTATAGTTTATTAATCAAATAACAACAAATGTGTTTTTTCGATTATTTTCGCCTTAACGAAAATGAATTTTTTTTCTGGATAAAGGTCTCGTGATTCTCTACTAGATGTGTTAACATTTTTTTTCAAAATGACCGAAAAAACGTATTTGTTGTTATTTGATTAATAAATGAATATAAACAAAACGGTTAAAATTACTCCAAAAAAAAAAATTTTTTTAATAGCATCGGAAAGCTGGGGTCGAGACGTAAATTTTGAAAAAAAAAGATCCATTTTAGACCTAATGGCATTAAATGGTGGGCAATTCAAATTTTAAATAAAAAATTTATATGTGCCCACTAGGTTTAATATTTTTGTACCAAAATTTCAGGGTGTTTTTGTTATAAGTTATAATAAAAGGCATATTTTCTGAAAGTTCCAAGCCGATTGGTTCACTTAATCGACCTGTACAACAAAATGAAAAAAAAAATCGTTTTTGCCTGCTTTTTCCATTTTGTAGGTTACGTACGCACTTGAGCGTTGAAAATCAACGAGAATTTGTTAGAAATTTGATTATGAAAAGTATGATTTTTTTTGTGTCGATCCGACGTGTTTTGAGAACTTAAATTGTTTATAAATAAAAGCACATAAGTTTTTTGAGCATTATCATAAATCTTCGTATTATCCTTAAATTACTACAAAAAAAATTAAGAGGGGTTGGAAAAATTTATGGTTCTTCTCATTTTTGGTATCATACCAATCATTTGCGCAATTTTATAACTCCGAATCAGACGTTATAATTTTTGACTGAAAAAGCAAGTCACTGTATTTAATTTTACTCACCATCTCGAATATGACTATAGACTCTTATGCACAATTTATTTAGATCCTAAATATCCAAAATATTTAGAATGTTCTACATTAAAAGGGCAACATAATTCATGGAAATATCAAGAAAGGATAACGGTATATAAAGGATTTTATATTAGATCACTATATTATTCTTATGTTATTTTACCCACTCAAACCGAATATTACTGAACGGTTTCATCACACTAATAAGCAATTTTAGTGCACAATATAAAGAATTTTTTTTACTGTTAAAGACAGATGCTCTTAAAGTGAAAACAAAGTAAGTTAAAATTTCTTTTTATTATTTTTATGTACTTTGTGTGTGTACCTTCATATAAAATATCCTAAGCTGTGCGTGACATATTTAAAATTAAACCAACTGTACCGAACGACACAATCTATCACATTTGCTGCTATATTCTACACTTTCTACAAATTTCTTAATTATCAACACTATATTAACCTACCTTTAATAAAACCTTTACCGCTTTACCGACTACATTTTGCAAAATTTGTAAACGTTCGCTGTAAATAAACAAACTAAAAGTCAATTTGACGTTTTGGTAAAGGGCATTGGCACTTGCGCACTTTCAGATAGAGGAGAGTAGGGCAAATTGACCTTCAGCTTGAAAAAATCGTAGATAAAAATAGAGTTTCGTTTACCAAAATATTTAACGTTGATGAAAGTGGATTTTCCACCGTTCAGAAAAAAACGCAAAAAGTCTTAGGATTAAAAAGGAAGAACCAAATCGGTGCAATCACAAGCGGAGAAAGAGAAGTTAATATGACAGCCTTGTATTGGGTCAGTTGGCTGAACAGTTTATGCCCCGAATGCTTATATTCAAAAGAATGAGACAAAATCTTTTTTGGGGAATGAAATACCTTCTGATCACAATTTTACTATCTTATGATAAACCGATTTTTATTTAATATTATCGAATTTTGCTTAAAATGATCTTAAAATCTATTTTATGAGATGTTTATGCATTATTCCGTTATTATATCAAATTTAAATGCAAAATATATATAAAAAAATTCATTATGAACAGATAACAATTTAGTATCATATGAACACAGATTTTTATTTAAATAATATTTTAATTTTGCTTAAACTGATGAGATATGTTAAAATGAATATAATTAAATTCTTAAGATATAAAATTTTTCATTTCATTATATAAAATTAGTAAATTTTTTTACAATTATATATGTATTATTATGTAATTTTAAAACAATAACAGTAGCCATTATTGTCTCCAGTCTAGGATAATGACTCGAACGAAATAGTTTCTAATCAATTACTAAACTGGATTTTCATTTCGTAATAGTTCTATTCATTTTGCGTTAGAGAATTTTGTTTTAGACAAATCTTCTTTGATAAAAGAGAATAAAGCATAATGTATGCGTATCCTGGCAGAACATGAGATCGAATAATCTAATTTTTCTGCAGTTTTTCTTCGCGCATATGTTCATCATCACTTGAATCACGTTTTTTTGCTAGATCTGGTTAACATTACTTGAAAAAGAAGAAAAATGTTGCAAAAGTAACATAGACGAATGTTCTCTTCGAAGTCACTAAAACTTTATACATATAATTACATTGCGGCAGCTATGAAGCTTTTTCAGAACTGATAACCAGAAATGCAGATAATATAATTGAATTATGGGATATATGGAGCCATTTCAAAAACTATAAACACAAATGCAGATATCTCTAACAAAATCTCGAACATATTTAAGTATTAAATTACTTTATATTTTGACACAGTATTAGAAAATTACTTATGCAATTCTTACTGCAAATGGGCAAACGGTGACGCGCCCAGATATTAGTAGTGGATAGGACTTCTTTACGTCCTTTATTATTTTAATGGTGCAAAATAAACAACCTACGCGAGCGGCATATACTTATAATATAATAAATAAATTAAAATTTACAGCTTCGCAGAGTCTTGTTTTTACCCCAGTGCAACTAGAAATGAAAATGCTTTACGAAGTAATTTCTAATTTCTATACTGAAAATTACTATCGTTTAGATACCAACTGATTGTTAGAAAACATATTCTGTTTGGAGAACTGCAATATAACGTGATTCCTAGAGATAATTCTCTATTAGATAACGTTATTCATTTTGTATAGCTGGTGATTTAAATAACTGAATATGATCCGTCTCGTGGTAATGAGGTTATATGCGATGCAAACATACTTGATTATATCATAACTAGTTCATTAATTTTTTACGTAACCTTTATACATTAATTTTATCTGTTAATTTACTTTTTGACTCTATCTGAAATTAATCCATAATAGGAAACCAACAAATATGAGTTTTAATCATATTTGACGCTCTACCAACTTAAATATTTATCACAAGTTAATAGCCTTAGAAAAATCAGCTTATCACCCTTTATTACAGACCTGTATTCTGCGCAACCGCCCTCATTCCACCCTATGCTGTTCTTCGCAGACTGAACGTGCCAGCAGGAATGCGATGTCGCCAGACTTCGCGACTCGACGGGTCATAACAGGCACTTTTTTCTATTTCCGACGTCATGAAGATTAATTGAAAAAAGTTTCGGCAAAAACCGGTAAAAAATGCAGAGTTGCAAATAAAAGATATGACAATAAAAACAAAAGCACTTTAGAAAAATGACAGTGAAAAGTAGAATAAGGTCATTGCGTTTAGAAATTTAATTTTTAAATTCGTCAGAAAAGAAAATGGAAATAAATATAAATAAAGGGGCTTTAAAAGGTGTTAGTAATAATATATTGTACTGACATTCTTGTTTTAAAGCAGATCTGATACAAGCTGCAAAATTTTTACTTACAGAAAATTTGGTTCGAATTACCGGTAAATTTTGATTCTGAACAGATTTTTATTTCACAAAATATTTTTGTTATGTTCTTCGATCATATGTTTAATATAATCCACATATTTTGGCCATAAAATATGTTTTTTAATAATAGTATTCACATAATGCCATTTATTGAAAAAGTCGTATTTAAATATATACCAATAACACATTTTTGAGGATACTAGTATTCTGTGCTTTAGAGTCAGTAATCGTTAAAAAGAGATGTAGGCATTTAAGAAAATTAGGTTTATTGTCTTTCTTTCTTGTCAGAAAAGTTTGGTAGGTGTATGTAAATCATATATTAAAATTAGTAGTATGTTAAAATTAAATGCTGAGAAGCAACGTTTTCCAAATTACTTCACTTTTTTATTTGTTAAGTTACATTTTTCCTCACTTAATATTTGTTTTATAATAATTGATTTGATTAGAAATGCAATCAGGATATAGTTTATCGAATATTGCTATAAGAAGCCACAGAAAAATAGGAAAAAAATAATTTGAGAGTGATGTTTTCGATAAGCTAAAAAAAGTTAATAGCTCTGTAAGCAACTTTAATTATTGTTTTGTAATCATTACGTATCATTTATATAAGAAATTTTACTTTGCAAGGTCATAGTCAATGTTTGCTCCAATGCATCAGGGCCCTGGAAATTATCGTCTAATATCAATTCTAACCGGTATCTATGCAAGAATGGTACTTTGGCTGATACTGAGTTTGAATTTCGCCTTGGGAGGCCAAAGGAGAGCATAGCTGCATCTTTTCTAGGTTCAGTGTATCAAAAAATAGATAAAGGAGAGTATGTAGTCAGGTTTCCCTTCGACTCTTCAAAAACATTTGACTGCTCCGACTAGGGATTTTGATGAATAAATTATAAGTGCAACATATTGCTTTAGAAGATTTTCACGGCTCAGTGTTAGGACTAGTTATTGTGTACATCAATCATCACATTATTTATCGCCGACAAAATTATTTTAAGTTGCTGATGACACGTTTCGTGTAGTTACAGTGCGGAGCCTTGATAAACTCAGGACAACAGAGCATTTGCAGAATATAGATTATTGCTTGACAGAAACAACCGATCTTAAATTATAGTAAAACAGACATTTTAGTTTTCGATAACAAAAAAATCCTGGCAATCAGTCTAACATTTTAAATTATTGTACATAATTATCAATCAGCAACAAAAGAAAGTTTGTAAGAATAACAATAAACGATAATTTAAGATGAAACAAATATAAAGGCTGTATAAGTAAAAAATAAATCAAATATATTCAGTAGTAAGTTAACAAAAATCAATTCTATGTTGGAATTATTTGATCAATATGTTATACAGCCTGTCACATTAGTTATAATAATGTTTTATGGGGATCGGCCGTCAATTTGTAGAGAGATTGGTTAAGTTCAGGAATAATTGGATTGGCTTTCAACATGAAATATCGAGGGAATTGTAAGTCAACCTTTAAAATCGTTTAATATATTGAAGTCAGTGATTCCTGGAGTCAATTGGAATCACATCAATTACTTATTTTTAATAAATTTGAACATCATAATTGAAAATTTACAAAATCACTAAATTAATTAAATTAAAAAATCACTGCGCCACACTTGTCACAGCTAAGATGACCATGGCTGAGAAAGAGCGTAACTTTTTAATGCAGGTTGAAGGAAAATGACATACCGCTGTCTAACCTTTAAATCTCTTTGGCGACAAACGTTTTGTTCATATACACACACACACACACACATATATATATATATATATATATTTATATATATATATATATATATAATATATATATATATATATATATATATATATTTATATATATATATATATATATATATATATATATATATATATATATATATATATATATATATATACAGTAGTAATAGTAAGAAGAATGGGTGGTACCTTAAGTTCCTAATGTCGTTTTTATAGCCCCCACTGCCACACTAAGGTAGTTCCCCTGTAGGCTGCTCAATAGGTTCTTTGACTCCACCATGCCCACTTTGGGCCACCAAATCACTGCCGCGCACGTTAATCTAGGCAATAGCACCGCCCTGCATATCCACAGTGCGACTTTGGGTTGGGACCAAGTTTTGCCCAGAGCTTTCCTACAGGTCCAAAGGGACGTGTAGAATTTGTTCCTCTTTTCGTTGAGGTGTTGTTTCTAGTTTAGTTTTTGGATCCAGACGAACTCCCAAGGTATTTCACCGAGCTATGTAGGTATATATATATATATATATATATATATAATATATATATATATATATATATAAATAAAATTGCCAACTTCACCTAACAGCACAGCTACCCGCCCTGTCGTTCCGATAGGTTCTATAGGATATCACGTCCAAATGCAGACCTATATCCGCTAGCTCAGACTCAGGATAGGTTTGATGTTTTAGTTTTCCCAACCCAGCTTGATCTAGACTTAGTTAAAATTTAAAAAGCCACCAACAAATTTTATTTTACACAACGTTGGCCTTATAGGCGTGTAAAGTGGGCCAGAGGTAAATAAAAAAATGTGACAAAAGGATGTACTGATTCTAATCTAATCTGCTATACCTAACAGCTTACCGAATAGAATAAAAAGAGAAATCCAGACGAACTGTTCATTGAATACTGTATTCTAGAGTTCAGTTATTTTAGTACAATTAGAAAGTTTGTGTAGAGAGATAGCAAGTGGAAATTACAAGGCAGAGATCAATAAGGAATTAACTCTCAACAGTAGTTACATTCGAGAAGTTACAATGGTGTCAAGATTTGCCTTAAAATTCCCTTACTCTCTACATGAAAAAAAAAATTAGACTAGAAATAAAACAAAAAAAGTACTTAGCCGTTACACGACTAATCCTAATACAAAATATAACTCGTATAATTTAATCATTAACAGGTAAATTGATTAGGCAGTAGGTGAAATTTTCTGATTACACAAATAGTGTAATGTTCTTTGACTAAGAACTAGGCTTTACCTAAATACGCTACGTAGTGCTCACATATGGTACCGTTCTTAATACTAAGTTTATTTGCAACAAAAGTAACCAATATAATATCAAAGTGTCAGATCTACAAAGGCTCCGAACAACCGGTGGACTCGTAATTATTACTTGAGCTAATTGTATATCCTAGGCTATTCTGTATTAATGAGAAGCCAATCGCTAATATACGGCTGACCAGGTATCTTATCAAAATTACTAACTATACCGTAGCCCGAAAATTCAGCTTTCATCTATTGACACATTGGCTCTTTAAAAACTTTACTGAATACAGTACAATACTATATATATATATATATTTCTCAAAATTCTAATGGCAGAAAGAGAACCTTAAACCTTTTTTTACCACTCTCCCACTATCGCAACTATATTTCCTATTGCACTGCATACCAACCCTATCCAATTAAGAGACCATAAATTACTAAATTAATTAAAAGATGATTGCAAACGCCAGTGTCCGTCACGACCTACATACAAGAAAAGAAACTCGAGGATTATATCTCAGTCATACCGAATCCAAAGGTAGAAGTGAGACTAGGCGAATCTACTGCACTAGTCGTAAAAATATCAGATAAATTCAACCAAATTGGGCGTAGAAACATCCTTTCGCAATTACGTGTTCTTAACCATCAGACATTTGACATCTTGGCATTCAGTTGTCAATAAACATCTATTCATCAACTGGGAAACTATAAATTAACTTCCTATATAACTATAAAATATTTGGCAAAAAATTCATTTTCATTAATTAAAAATATAATATTTAAAACGAAATGGAAAATAAGTTATTTCAATTTATGCCTTATTTAAAGGACTAAAATAAATTTCATGTTTATTTTATTTAAAGGACAATTTATATCTATGAGAAAAAAATATGCTTTGCTCAAAGATGATGATGAAGGAGATCGATTTTTCTCGAGGGCCAAATTCGACCATAACAATTGATTAACAGTTTAAAGCTAAGAAAGCTATTCGATTTGTAAAATGCATCGAATTACTATTTTACCCTATTGAAATAACTTTATATTATAATTATTTGCTTAGAAAAAAATAAAGGGGTTACATAGTCATATCTTGTACAAATTCGAAAGATATAGTTCTTCATTTTCAGGTATATTGAATCAATGTTAAAAAGTATCAATCAACTGAATGCCATCGATATTGGGATTGTCTGGATTATTAAAGTTCTGCTATATACCTAAGACCACAATACCCGTTAAAATTTAAGGTATTTTGTCAACCAGTGTGTCGACTTCGTCTTCCTAATACAAAAATTTAAGTGTTCTAATTAATTTGAATCAATTTTATAAATACAAATTTAAAATTTGTGGACAAATAACAAACAAGAGTGGTTTTAAAGTTAAAAAATATATTTACATAATTTTAATATTACGCTGTTTTTAATTTCTTATTAGCATTATTTATCTACATGGTCAATCGATTAAAATTTCCACTGCATTTAATGTGAAACAGCAAGCGACATAAATCAAGAACAAAGGAAAGTACAAATAAATAACGAAAGTTCACAGTATAACAGAATAAAAAGCCTTGGAAATATTAAAAGGATAACTTCGCGGCCAACTGGACGCCATCCAATTCGTCCTGGCGGTGCCACTATGCTAGGATTTGGATAGCTATATATATATATATATATATATATATATTATATATATATATATATATATATATATATATATATAAATGTTGAACGAGCTCTCGACTAAAATTACGAGCAGTGTTCGAACTGCCGTAAAAAAGGTGTGTGCACTCCAGAAACGAAAGAAGCCGAAATTCACCCCAGAAACAGAACAACTCATTGAGGAACGAAAAAACACCAACAAAGACTCAGCAAAATACAATGATCTCAACAAGAACGTGAAGAAACCCATACGAAAAGATCAGAGGATGCAAAACACAAAACTGATACAAGAAGTAATCACAAACAAAAAGAACATGAGAGTCTTTCGTTCTGATCGATCAAGAGGTAGGTTAGTCAAGAGGTAATCACAAACAATAAGATCAACTAATCATATTCAGGCACACTGATAGAGAAATATACGGAATACAATGTTCCATTTCACATGGTTTTCGTGGATTACCAGAAAGCTTTCGAGTCGATCGAGACCTGGGCAATACTAAGAGCGATGAACAAAGCCTGCAATGGCTCCAGATACACCAACCTGTTCCGCTCTATTTACGAGAGCGCCACCCTACATGTAAAGATTGAGGAAGGCTGGATCACCGGGACGGTTCTAGTGAGGAGGAGGGTCAGGCGGGGGGATACGATCTCACGTTGGCTTTGGAGGACGTGTTCAAGAGTCTACCCTTGAAGCAGAAGGGCGTCAACATAGACGGATACCATCTCAATTACCTCCGCTTCGCGGATGATATTGTAGTCTTCAATAGCGATGCATAAGAATAAACGACAATGTTCCAAGAACTCAAGGACGCCTCTCAAGCTGTGGGCCTTAAAATGAACTTTAAAAAGGTTAAAATAATGAGCTTAGATAATATGAACGTCACCATCGAGAATCATACTTAGGAAGTATTCAACGAATACAACTATCTGGGACATAATATCATAATATCAAGCTTGGGAAAGATAATCAGACAGCGGAGAGCACATGGTGAATTGGCCTCACCTGGGTGGCGTTCGAAAGACTCAGCTACATTCTCCGGTGCCCTACGATCCCTGTAAATCTCAACAGGAAGGTCTACGACACATGTATCCTACCCAGTAGTGACATACGGGCCTGAGACGGAGTTTTCAGAGCGCAATGGAGCGGGCGATGCTTGGTGTAAGCATGAGAGACAGAGTCCGGAACGATGAGATAAGAAGAAGAACAGGAGTCTGCGACGTTATCGAGCGTGTGGCTAGACTGAAATGGTGTTGGGCAGAACACGTGGCCAGAAGTGATTCTAAATGTATCAAAGTCCTAATGCAGTGGAGATCAAGAGAGAGACAAAGAGAAGTGTTGGACGACCGCAGGCGCGATGGAGAGACGACATCCAGCGACATGCGGGTAAGAACTGGATTCGGACCGCCAAACAAAGATCGACATGGAAATCTCTGGAAAAAGCTTATGTCCATAGTGGACTTCTACAGACTAAAGAAGAAGATATATTATAAAACGCAACATCTGTGTGTCTGTCTGTTCGTGTGCTTATCACTCGAAAACCACTTAACGTGTTACATGTTTTTTCTTAATCCATACATATGTTCTCTAGCCAGGCTTTAATATATATTTTGTTACGTTAGGTAATATAAGACAGACATCATAATTTTAAGATAGATTTTTGCAACATACGAGGTATAAACTCGAACATAAATTCAGTGCATCAACACCTGCAATCAAATAAACCTCATGTACTCGCTCTATGTGAAACCAAGGTCAGTCCATCGACCAGCACGGTCAACTATCTTTATCCTGGGTACGACTTATATTCCCGATTTAGGCGTAACTTTGGAATCTGTCTTTTTGTCAGAAGCGACCTCTCTTGTCAACGAGAAGCTCTGGAGCCCTCAAACTTTGATGTTATGTGGTTAAAAATAACGACTCAACAAACCACAAGGTTCATCTGTATCCTGTATCGACCACCAAGTGATTTACCAATTTTCGAACACTTTTCGCTTCTCTTGCAGACATATCGATCATTTACAAAGTAACTATCCAAGTGCCGAAATTGCCATCCTGGGCGACTTTAATGTCCACAATATCAACTGGCTTAAATATTCAAATACTACCGACGAACAAGGTCGTGAAGCTGAATCATTCTCAATCAGTTATGGCTTAACTCAGCTTATTGACGAACCAACACGGATCCCTGATCGAGACGGGAGTTCGCCAGTCTTCTTGATCTGTTTTTAACCACCAAAGAAGCTGTTGCTTCTAAACATATTGCCTACCGATAATAGCGTGAAAATTCTAACACCGTAAATCGTAACATCTTTGTTCATGCCCGGAACAGATGCAAGGGAATTATCGACGAAACCAAGGAGGCACACAATCAACGAATTAGAAACAAACTTCTCGCTGGTCCCAACAATTCCAGGTCCTATTGGGCAGTCGCGAAGGCAGTTAGTCAAAATTTTTCCAAATCCACCATACCACCACTCACGCGGCCAGATAATTCCATTGCAAACCACACCTGTTGAGAGAGCGAACTTGTTGGCTGAACTCTTTGCTTCACATTCTACTGTCGATTTCCAAGGAAAAACACCACCTACTATTCCCATATTGAAGTCAAGGATGCCCGATGTTGTCTTCAGACAGCGCATCATAAAGCGTATTTTAATGAAGCTAGACACCAAGAAGGCTTCTGGCGCTGACGGAATATCTCCCATAGTTCTCAAAAACTGTGCAAGGGAACTAACACCAGTTTTCTGTAGACTTTTTAACCTATCCTACAGAAAGGGAATATTTCCGTCCTGCTGGAAATGTGCCACGGTTCAGCCGATACCTAAAAAAGGTAAGAAGACCTTGCCAAATAACTACCGACCAGTTGCACTGCTTTCAATAATATCGAAAGTCATGGAAAAGGTTATCAATGAGCATCTTCTAAAATATCTTGAACGATTCAATATTATTAGCGATCACCAATATGGTTTTCGTAAACATAGATCAACAGGAGATCTTCTGACTTATGTAACACATGTTTGGAACAACGCATTTGAATACTTTGGAGAATCTCGAGCGGTTGCTCTTGACATATCCAAGGCATTCGACCGTGTTTGGCACGATGGACTGTTGGCTAAGTTACGCTCTTATGGTATGTCTGAAAGGTTCTGTTTGTGGCTCTCATGTTTCCTCAGAGAGCGTTCTTTACGAGTGGCGGTCGATGGATTTCTTTCTAACACCCTCACTATCAACGCCGGTGTGCCCCAGGGTTCCATACTGTCTCCTACTCTCTTTCTCATTTGCATTAACGATCTGCTGGAAAAGACCGGGAATCCAATCTATAGCTTTGCAGATGACAGTACGCTTGTCTCTTCATTCACCTTGAACGCTCGGACATCGGCTGCTTAGGCGAATATCCGCAGACAGCAGGAGGTCGTTCAACTTATCAAAGACCTGGAAGAAATTCTATCTTGGGGTGACAGTAACCAAGTGGAATTTAACGCTACAAAAACCCAAGCGGCAGTTTTTTCTAAAAAAGTTAACGTTGCTGAACCCGACATAGTTATGTCGGGGCACTCCATTCCCCTAGCATCGTCGCTCAATTTGTTGGACGTTAGTTTGGGAGCAAATATGTCTTGGCATGAACATGTTGCAGGCATAGCAAGGAGAGCTTCTCAAAAGTTGGGAATATTATTTAGAACCAGAAAGCTTTACACCCCACAGCAACTGTTAATTCTTTACAAAGCCCAAATTCGACCAACTATGGAATACTGCTCCCACGTTTGGGGCTCCGCTCCCAAACATACACTGCATTTGTTGGATTCTGTTCAGAGAAGAGCAGTCCGTCTGATTGGGGACCCGGAATTGACCGGCGGCCTTGATTCGCTGGAACATCGAAGAACGGTTGGCGATTTGAGTCTGTTCTACAAGTATTTTCATGGAAAGTGTTCGAAGGATGTAGCCCGCTTAATTCCTCCCAAAGCGGTGCATGTTAGAAATACACGTCGCGCTGGTGCTTCGCATCCGTATGAGGTTCAGCTTGTTACTCCGCGTACAACGCTTTTCAAGCAAACTTTTATATGGAGAACGTCATCCCTTTGGAATAATTTGCCCAGCGCTGTGTTTCTCACCGAGTACAATTTACAGCGATTCAAGAACAACGTGAATCGCTTTTTTTTTTCCGCTCTCGTGCCGCTCCTGGAGCGCTTTAGGGACTTCCCTGCAGCACGTGAGCTAGACCCATAAAAAAAAGGAATAAGCAGTGACGATAATAGTAAATCAAGTCGGAAAAAAGTTTGCCGCCGTCAAAAGAGAGCCTGCAAAAAAACTGTAATCCACGCGAGCCGAGCCGCGGGCATAACTAGTATATATATATATATATATATATATATATATATATATATATATATATATATATATATAGAATAAAGAAAGAAAGCAAAAGATTGCCGTATCTACCAAAATTCTTAAAAATACAATCTTAGTTGGGGAACTCGGCAAAAAAGGGCGTGATAAGAGATCACACAATTTTCATAAAGCCAATATTTCGGTCCTGGATTGGGACCTTCTTCAGGGCAGAACTGAAAAGAAGAACAAAGCGTATTCACTGATCGTGTTTGGGACAAATTTAAATTAATGATGTTATCATTAGGTTGTTATAATAAATAAAATTAGTGTAGAACAAGAATAAAATATTAGTCATAATAAGTCAAAAAAAAACTCACATGAGAAGTGCAAAGATTTCGTTAGCCTGAATGGCTGTAGGTAGCTTATACATAAAAAAGTTGTTACATAAAAAAGTTGGTTAATCCATAAAATATATAAAATACACACTAAAACAATGTAGACAAAATTATAAAAACCAAATTTAAAACATGGATGTCATTGGGAACCTTGGATGTTGAGAACATTGTTAATTAT
The DNA here is from genome assembly GCA_019049505.1 of Pachyrhynchus sulphureomaculatus. NCBI lineage: Eukaryota > Metazoa > Arthropoda > Insecta > Coleoptera > Curculionidae > Pachyrhynchus > Pachyrhynchus sulphureomaculatus. Next base: position 64,857,229 of record CM032453.1, on the reverse strand, counting down.
TTCACCTGTGACCACCACACATGGCCACCGCCATATAGGAAAGATGACAAGGACGACAGGAGACAGCTGACCGACAGAGATAAGGGGTTTAGTCAAGAAAACTCAATTAACCAGAATGCGGGGTCGACACCTGGAAGGAACCGATCAAAATTGGGAAGTGCATGTATTGGACCTTTAAGTGAAAAAGAGATAGCCAATTGGGCGACCAAAAGCCGGTATGGAGCCGAGGAAGGATAAGTCATAACCTAATTATAGGTAAAGGGTGAGCGAGGGAGCGAGAGAGAGAGAGAGAAAATAATGGGAGCAACGAAGAGGAAGATTGTCTAATAAATCAATTATTAACTCATTAATTTCTTGTTGGAATATGATTGGAGGAAGAGATTGTTTGCAAAAACCAATGAAGATTGAAAGCAACAGGAGGTAATGAAGGGGTGACGCAGGCTACTGTCAATGGAAGGAAGACAGTAATCGCTAAGTGCACAAGATGGCCCAGATAAAGTGGAAGGAATCTGTGGAACCCAGGATCAACGAGCCCTAAACAAAGAGAGGAAGGAGGAAAGAAACCCTGGAAATTACAAAGCTAAAAGAGAGAAGACTACCATTTCAATACAGATGGATCATAAAATACTTGAAGACAGGGAATTATCGTGTGGAGTTGATTTATCACAGAGAGGAGGAAACTATATATGCTACTAAGACCATCTAGGTCGGTTTCTTTTATTGATATTAAGGTGATTCTCCTAGATGTAACATATTTCAAGGAATTCTCTCTTGGAAAGATTGTTAGAGAAATGAAGAATTTTGGGTTCCCTGAAATTAAAAGAATGACCACTGTCAACAGAATGGGTCGCCAAAGCCCATCTGTGTGGATGGCATCTAGTATCGCTTTTATGGAGTGCAATACGACGATTCAAGGATTGAGAAGTTTGGCCAATATAGATTGATGGACAATATATGTATATATATATATATATATTATATATATATATATATATATATATATATATATATATATATATACTAAAACCGAAAAATTCTTGTATCAAGAGTATTGTAAGTTGTAAAAAATGGGTACTCCTCTATAAGTTATGAAAAATTTTCTCTGAAGTTTTATAGGTTTTCATCTTGTACAAATAGTTCTACTAAAATAGACACATTTTGATAATGACTTGGAGTATTGCAATGTTTTTATGCTTAATTCAAAAGCTTGTTATAACTAATTAAAAGAAAAAACGCTTTTTGAGTTTAAAACAGTTTCTGATGCTCGCAGATAAAGTCCATTTTAAGTTCTGCGTTTTATAAGCAATTATTCGCTAACGAAAATAATAAACACTGAAAAGCTGAAATATAACATGTACGGACAATTTTGTATCAATGCTGCAATTTTTCATTGTACAGTGAATCATTACATTTTCGTTAAAAAAAAAATGTGTTTAATGAAAACTATTGTTTCATTAATGACACAGTGTAAGAAGAACCAGGATATAGTAAAGCTGTATGGACATCAAAGTAGTATAACATGGTATGGTGGATAGATTATTTTTAAATCCTTAATATTACAAACCTAAGACGGCAGGACCTTTGAATAAAAACAAATTTGAGAAAAATTGCTTGTAACACGTAAGCTCAAAAGTTCTTTGTCTAGCTAATTAAAACACATTTATTTTGCAAAATTCGACTATATTCATCAAGAGTGATACAATCACTCCAACGTTTTTCTAACATTTCCACAGTTTTCTTGTAAAAGGATTTGTCTTTGCCTTCAGAATAGGCCTCAGTTTCGGAGATCACTTCTTCACTGGAGCCAAATGTCTTTTCAGCGAACATTTTTTTGAAGTCTGCGAATAGATAATGGTCGCTGGGGGCCAAATCTGGAGAATACGATGGATGGGGAAGCAATTTGAACTACAGCTCATGCAATTTTGCCATCGTAACCATTTATTTGTCACACGATGCATTATCTTGATGAAAGAGCACTTTTTTCTTGTTCATTTGAGGCCGTTCCTTTGCGTATTTTGCCTTTAAACTCGCCAATAACTTTCAGACGACTTGCAACGGCTGCTGTCCATTCAACTGACTGCCGATTTGATTTCGGTATGCAGTAGTGGGATCCATGTTTCATCCATGGTCACATATCGCATAAAAAAATTCTTTTTATTGCCTTTAAACAGGTTCAAACAGCGCTTAGAATCATCAACACGTTGTGGTTTTTGGTCCCCTGTGAGCAAATGCGGTACCCATTTCGAACAGAGCTTTTTCATGTCCAAATATTAATGCAAAATATGACCAACATGTTCTTTTGATATTTTTAGGATGTCAACTATCTCACGAATTTTCACTTTACGGTCACCTAAAACACTTTTGTGGATTTTTTTGATGTTTTCCGGTGTAACCATCTCATTTGGGCCACGGTTCAAGCCACTGCCTTGCTTGAACGGTATTTTTTCCCATCAGAAAACAGTATTTAATAATCAACACACGAAATTCGATTGTTTCCATTGTTTTAAAAAATATCAAAAGTAGCGTCACTAAAACCACTGTAACTAGTAAACTAATCGTCGAAATGTCATGAAATTTTGGTACACATATCGTTTGAAAGGTTGGTACTTCCTAAAAAACATATGGATTTTTTGAAAAGGGCGACATCTATGTGTCAAACCAAAAACTTTTCAGCTTTCGTGTTATATATGTATTAAACAAGTCCGTGCTATGAAATCAACCATTTTAAGTGAGGTAACTCGTATAAAAAAACTGCTTTAATAGTACAAACCGTGGATATAATGTGTATGACAAAGTAAAAACACCTACTTCAAAAACTAAATTTAGTATCAAATATTTTCGTCATCTCAAGAAAATAAAGCTTTTTCTTCTCATTAACTACCTTAAAGTTAGGACTATGAACAATAATAATATTACCAAAGAATATATTACAAAAATCAATATGGCCGTGATTACTGTACAAGTTACCTAAGTTAGATACATATTTAATAACCTTTAAACGTCATATCGCCTAAGCAAACGCATTTGTCTTCAAGACCCCAACTAAGCCAAATATCACTATCCCTAACTAACTTATCTATAATTCAATTACCTGCCGTCCTAAATGCTTAACGTTATAACCCTGGCAACACTCCCCTTGAGCAAAGTTTACTATGAAACTCAGTTGCGAATTTCAGTGAAAAATGGTTATCTGGTGGCGGGTATTTTTAGAAGAGGGGGAATATGGGAATAATTTTCGGGAAGCGTAAAATAACGAATTGGTTCTTAATAAAGTCAATGTTCAAGATTTTTGCCCTCATTTTTATACAGTAAAATGAGGGCATTATCCGTCATTTTGATGTTAGTAGAACAAAAAAATTAAAGCAACGGTGGTTTAAAAAATACTTTGAAGCTAATCATAAAAATGATAACATATAGTCAGTCCAAAAAGTCTCCATACACCACGTGCTTTCTATACTCTTTTTCTGTTATGTTTAACTAACTAATTGGAACTGTGAGAAAACATGTGTAAATTAATAACTTAACCAACGAGGATTAGTATTAAAAACAACTATGGAATATTTTATTTAGAAGTTACATCATTGTTATAAAAATATAAACAAAATTAATGTCAAAAAGTCTCCATACACTCAAGAACTGCATTGAAAAAAACACGTTCTAATCAGCCTCATTTTATCAAGCTATCTATTACTCGCTAAACTAAAAACAAATTAATAATTTTCGGCCATACTTTATAATCTGTTACTTGTTGCTGTTATTTTGCAGTAGGTTTTCAAAGTAATATTAAAAATGAGCGAGAGAAATTGTGAAATTCTATTTCAAGTTCGAAAGATCATAGTTAATTTGTGGAAAGATGGAAAATCGTACAGAAATATAGGAAAAATTGTTAAAATGTCGCATGCTACTGTTCAGTACATTGTAAACCAGTATAAATCAACGGGTTACTATAAAATTTGACCACGCTCCGATCGTCCCAAGAAACTGACTCCACGTGAAGAGCCCATTATTGTTAGATAAATGATTATAGATCCCAAGAAAAGTACATCAAAATTAAAAGAAGTACGGGAACTATTTTCGAAAAATGTTTGATCGCAAACAGTGAGAAATTATTTACACAGGACAGGCTATAAGAGGTGTGCAGCCAGGAAGAAGCCGTTAATTTCGGAAACTAATCACAAAAGGCGGTTAGCTTTTGCTAGGGAATACGTTACTAAACCTCCTGAATTTTGGGAATCCGTAATCTTTAACTAAAATTATTATGTTTGTGTCTGATGGCGAACTAAAGTTTGGAGAAAGAAGAATACCGCATTACCGATATTAAAAATATTTGTTCCAAAGCACTATGGGACAGAATCGTGCGTATCGTCTCAAAAATAGGTTTTGTGAATGTTCGATATTGCATATTTTGTTAATGCACATATCTAACTGAATGTCTAATACATATTATATAGAATTTAAAATAGATTATTTCTCATTTTTTCTTAATAAAACTTGACTTGCAAGTTGACGCTCAAAAATAATGTCGATTATGTAGAATAGAATTGCACCAGTTTACATGGTCATATTTTCATTATTTTCAATGCAAATATGTAAGTGTGATATATGGTTAGAATGGTTATTAAGTACCTTATTTAAAAAGCATTTAAGTAGACATTTATGTAAAAACTGAAGAGGTACACGATTGTTTTTGCAGTATCAAATTTCCTAACCTTATTAGAAACTTTAAATAGACTTTTGACAGTAAGCGATGTCTGCCGATGTCGTAATTTTGATACCATCACATAGAGCAGCTCATATAAAAGTCAAGGCAAAAAAAAAAAATTTGTCCGAATCTGCCCCCTTTTAAATGGGACGAAAAATATCTGATGGGAGGGAAATGCAAAATATTTAAAAAAAAAATTTAAGATTTGATTCAGGAGATTTTCGAAAAATAGAATATTTCTGACATTTTATTGTTAAATAATATTATCTACTAGCGTCTATAGCGGACATAGGTAGGCAGGTAGATATGTAGGTAGGTAGGTTTATCAGGTAATATCACTAGAACAGGTGACTATTGTTTACATCCCAGCAAGTTGTCAAAATTTTGTTCAGGTCTGATTAACAAAAACTTCGATATATTGCCGTCATATAATATATTAACAAACGCAAAAAAACTGTGTTATCCTCCACCCTCCAGCATTGAAATAACCGATACAGGCGCTAAAGTAAATCTACAAGATTTGCTGGATCACACTACTGCCCGTATCTTAAAAATTGAAAATATTTACAACCCAACAAGAAGAAATCTTAAATTGTTTACCAAATGGGGATGTGATGGTTTCATCGGGACAAAGTGAATATAAACAAATTTTAACAGATGAAAGTAACTTGGTCTCAGATGCAAACTTATTTTATAGCGTCTTTGGTACCAATAAAGCTGATTGATACAGAAACAAAAGAGGTTCTTTGCAAAATCCGGCTTGCTCTTCTATTCGATATTGCCGACCAATTCTGATGGAATTTGCAAAAGAAACGCCCGAGAAAAACCGTTCGGTGGTCGGTGATATTCGGGGTCAAATTAATAGTTTGAAAATTTCTGAGATACACATGGGGGACCAGCTAATTGAAATAAGTCACGAGCTGTTCTTAACTATGGTGGATGGAAAAGTTACACAAGTTCTAACTGACACAAGTTCTGGAGCTGTGTGTACGGTGTGTGGGGCTAAACCAAGCGATATGAATAATTTGGAGAAGATTGAATCAAAGACAGATAATATGAATGCTTACGAGTACGGTTTGTCGACGTTACATGCATGGATTAGGTGCATGGAGTTAGTTTTACATATTTCATATAATCTTTCGTTTAAAAAAATGGGCTGCGAGAACTCTGAAAGATAAAAAAAAAATAGAGAGAAGTCAATAAAAAAAACTTGTACAAAGTCTATTTCGAAGCCGAATGGGATTGCATGTTGATAAACCCCGGCAAGGAAGTGCAAATAGCAATGACGGCAATACAGCTCGACGTTTTTTTTTTTGAGAACTACTACTGCTCTTCAGAAAATAACAGGAGTTAATGAGGATCTTTTTAAAAGGTTTTATGTTATTCTTCAGACTTTGGCATGCGGTATTGCTGTAAATCCAGAAAAAATTTGGTGAATTTACTCGCGCTACTGCACAATTGTACGTTACACAATATATGTGGTATAACATGCCTTCTTTAGTACATAAGATATTAATACATGGGGAAAGTATAATTAGACATTTTGCTGTTCTGCCTATTGGTAATTTATCTGAGCATGCCCAAGAATCTCGTAATAAAGATTACAAAAATATCAGATTATGTCACGCTAGAAAGTGCTCTAGGTCCGCAACGAATGAAGACGTATTTCATGGTCTTTTATTTACATCAGACCCATACATATCAAGTATCAGAATACCATCAGTCACTGTTGCCAAGAAACTGTTAGACCAAGCCAAGAACCTCTTAGATATTTAAATTGTAGTTTGTATATCAATTATTTTGTTTTTCTATTTTATGTAGTGGATTAATAGATGTTTGTCATTTATTATATGCTATTTTCATATGTAATATTAACAAAAATACGAAATAATAGTGTATATCA
>CM032453.1:64818124-64845624 GCA_019049505.1 Pachyrhynchus sulphureomaculatus | reverse complement strand
TTAACATCGAAGACCGGTTGGCGACTTGAGCCTATTCTACAAGTATTTTCATGGAAAGTGTTCGAAGGATGTGGCTCGCTTAATTCCTCCCAGAGAGGTGCATGTTAGAAGTACAAGTCGCGCTAATACTTCACATCCGTATGAGGTTCAGCTGGTTACTCTTCGTACGACGCTTTTCAAGCAGTCTTTTATATGGAGAACATCATCCCTTTGGAATAATTTGCCCAGGACTGTGTTTCCCACCGAGTACAATTTACAGCGATTCAAGAACAACGCGAATCGCTTTCTTCGCACACGTGTCTCTCCTGTAGAGCTTTAGGGACTTCCCTGTAGCACGTGTGCTAGGAGGCCCATAAAAAAAAAATGTCTTTAGTCGTCTACTTTATTTTAATTACTACGACGATCGTTTGGACAACACGGTATCTTCTTCAGGTGAGTTACCACTACTAAAGATTTTGACATATTTTATATGTGTCGGAAATATGATGTTATAATGTACTGGTCAGTCAATAAGTTTTCAGAGCGGAAATAAAACAAGATGAATTAACAAATAAATACATTTATTCTTCAGTATAATCTTCCTTAAGCTCAATACATTTTTTCCAGCGATTTTCCAATTCATTTATCCCATCTCTGAATTGGTTTTCCGGAAGACCTTCAAAATACCCATCTACGGATGCTATCACTTCATCATTTGTAGAAAAGCGCTTTTCACGTAGAAATCTTTTGAAGTTTGAGAATAGATGGAAGTTAGACGGCGCCAGATCTGGTGAATAGGGTGGATGTTCCAACAATTCGTACTTTAATCCGACCAGTTTTGACGTTGCCAAAACATCTCTGTGAGCAGGTGCGTGGTCATAATGAAAGATGATTTTTTTCTTCTGAAAACCGGGACTTTTCTTACGAATTCTGTCATCCAGCTGATCCAAAAGATTGTGAATGTGATTCTTTTATCGGTTTGAGGGTAATCAATTAACAAAATTCTCTCTAACCATGAACTATCAGTAATAAATATTCAATACAGGGGAATTGTTGGCTTCGAATTGGCCTTTGAGAGGAATGTCAGTTACATTTATTTATCTATAGAAATCCCGGTAATTAAATTTATGACCCATGGCCTAAATGTAGTATTTTAAATTGGGATCGCAGTTATGAGTTTTCCACATTTAAATCTTTGCCTAATTTGAATAAATTTAACCTTTATTGTAACTTACATACATACATATATATATATATATATATATATATATATATATATATATATATATATATATATATATACCAGGTGTACAAGTATGAAATGCGGATTTCAGACAACAGATGGTGCACCAATGCAGTTTGTGCTATAAAGATTTGACACTGCGCCATTTTGTTGTGTCATCAACAAGTGTCAAACTCGCACAAGTGATAAATTGGAAAAGTGTGTGCATAAGTGTTGTGTTGTTGTGTTCAATATGTCGAAATTTATACCGAATAAAGAGTATTCGCGGGCAGCAAAAATTTTTTGTTTTCATTTGAAGAAAACTGCTGTTGAATCATACCGATTACTTCAAGAAGCTTATGGTGAACATGCTCCATCGTAAAAATACGTATGAGCGATGGTTTCGGCGTTTCAAAAGTGGTGACTTCTATGTTGAAGAGGAGGAACGTGGGAAAATCGCCAAAAAAATACGAAGATGTGGAATTGCAAGCATTGTTGGACGAAGATGATTCGCAAATACATAAACAACTCGCCGAGCAATTGGGCGTTAGTCAACAAGCTGTTTCCAATCGGCTACGAGAGATGGGGGAAAGATTCAGAAGCCGGTAGATGGGTACCACATGAGTTGAACGACAAGCAAATGGAAAAGCGCAAGAACACGTGTGACATTTTGCTCGCTCGGTACAAAACGAAGTCGTTTTTGCATCGTATAGTTACAGGGGATGAAAAGTGGATTTATTTTGAGAATACCAAGCGCAAAAAATCATGGGTAGATCCAGGCGCACCATCCACATCGGCCACAAGACCGAATCGCTTTGGCAGAAAGACGATGCTCTATGTTTGGTGGGATCAGAGGGCGTGATCTATTGTGAGCTGTTAAAACCTGGGGAAAAGGTTAATACTAAACGTTACTAACACCAATTGACCGATTTGAACCGTTCGCTGCTTGAGAAAAGGCCAGAATACCGAAAGAGGCAACACGAAGTCATTTTTCTTCATAACAATGCTCCATCATATACGGCAAAACCAGTTCGCGATACGTTGGAAGCACTCAGCTGGGAAGTTCTGCTCCCTACGGCTTACTCACCAGACTTGGCTCCTTCCGATTACCACTTGTTTGCATCGATGGGTCACGCACTTGCTGAGCAGCGCTTTGGTTCGTACGAAGATGTGAAAAAATGGCTAGATGAATGGTTGGCAGCAAAAGGGGAAGATTTTTACTGCGTGTATTCACAAATTGCCCGAAAGATGGGAAAAAATGTATAACAAGCGATGGAGCATACTTTGGATAAAGCACTTTTTATCATTCTTCCGAATTTAACATGTTTTTTTAAAAAAAAAATCCGCATTTCATACTTGTACACCTGGTATATATATTTTGCGGATTTCTACAAAATCTTTGACTCCACAGAACACTGAGTAATTATAAATATTCTGAAAAAGACACGCATTAATTACAGATACGTACAGATAATATAGTATATCTATGAAGAGATAACATGGACGATCAAATGACACCAAAATACTAATTTCAAGTTGCAGGGGATTAGATAGGGAGACACTATTTCGCCAAAACTATTCAATAGGAAGTATTTAAAAACCTAGAATGGATTCTGATAAACGACAATAGACTTAGTAACTTAAGATTAGATGATTGAATGGTGTGATTATAGCCGAAACTCTAGAAGACCTATAAAAGTGCTAAGAGAATTAAATAAGAAAACGGGCAAAAAGGACTAAAAAGGTATATGATTAAAACGAGAGTCATACGTAAAGAAGATCCGGACTTAAGTGACCTACCATATTGAAAATTTCGAAAAGTACTTATACGTAGGCCACCAGATAAAACTAGGAAGAGATAACCAGACTGCGGAAATACATAGAAGAATAATGTTGGCGTGGTCTGCATTAGGAGGATTTGGACATAAACTAAAAACAAAAACATTTCTCTAAAACCTAGACCAAAACTATTTAATCACTGCATCCTTACGGTACTAATATATGGCTTCCAAACATGGACCTGGATTAAACAACCAATAAAGAAAACAGCAGTTACGTAAACGGCTCTGGAGAGATGGGTGATTAGTGAAAGATAAAAAAAAAGACGAACGAGAGACGCTCCTGAAACCATTACCAGACTGAAATGAAATTACGCTGAATATCTAGCAAATTGATAAGATGAAACAGTGTTATTTTATACTGGAGATCATACGAACGGGAGAGCAGGACGTCCACCAACACGTTGGTCAAATGATCTAAAACTATCTGAAAAGAATATTTTAGAAGTTATACTACTGATAAAACTGATTCAAAGTATACACAACTTTTATACTAAATCATGATATTGATCCCAATTTTAAAATACTACATTTCGAATACAAGGACTTAACTACCTGGAATTACTACGTAAAATCCAGGACATTCTTCTCAATGATCAATTAGAGGTCAACAATTCTCGCTAATTGAACCTTGAATACTGATAGGATATTGGTTTATAGGTTTTTATGCTTACGACCCACATCTCTTCTGTCGCATTTATATAAGCTCGTTACTAAAATCTTAACCAATCGCCTAACAGCAAAAATAGATTTCTATCAACTTGTGGAATAAGCGAGCTTCAGAAAGGGATTTAGCGAGGGATCACCTCTACGCAATCCTTACTGTAATAGAAAAATGTACAGGATATAAGATACTAATACATTGAGCCTTCATTGATTTTCATAAGGCATTTGATACTGTTGAAATCTGGTCAGTTCCAAAATCTCTAGTGAATGCAAGAATAGATTCTAGATATATAAAAATAATCTAAAAAAATCTATGCTTATTACAATTGACAAAAGAACTGTCACTAACAACATACCATTAAATAGAGGAGTGCGACAGGGTGATACTATCTCACCTAAATTATTTACGATAGCCCTTGAAGACGTTTTTAAGAAGTTAAATTGGCATGAGAAGGGTGTCAACATCGACGGCACTAGACTGAGTTACCTTAGGTTTGCAGACGACATAGTAGTGATAGCTAATACCGCCAATGAGCTACAGGAAATGTAGACCCAGCTGGATAGAGGAGAACCAGCATGCAGAAATTATCAGGTGAATAAGGCTGGCATGGGCAGCTTTTGGGAAACTAGACATATCTTAAAAAGAACTACAAACCTAAAAACCAAAGTCAACAATTCCTATGTTCCACTGGTCAGCACATATGGACTGGAAACGACGTGTTTCACTAAAGGATTTGTTAAAAAGTTCGTGACTTCACAGAAAGCTATGAAGAAAAGCATGCTTGGTATCTCCCTTAGGAATAGAATTCATAACGAGCAGATAAGGAGACGAACCAAAGTCACTGACATAACTCCCGAGGCAGCAAAGATGAAGTGGCGATTGGTAGGTCATGTAGCTAGATCATTCGGAGGCAGATGGATGTATAGGATTATGGAATGGCGACCCAGAGAAACAGGAAATAACGTTGGACATTCCACAGAAACGATGGGTCGATAATATAGGAGTAGTAGCGGGCAAGCAGTGGTCAAAGGTGGCAGAAGATAGGGAAGTATGGAAGAGATTAGAACAGACCTATGCCCAGGAGTAGACAGGAGAAGAAGAATGCTTACAAATTATAAAATTACGTTTTCAAAGCCTATATTATATTTAATACCATTTCAAAATCTTTATTAGTTGTAAGTCACCTGAAGAAGATACAATGCTGTCAAAATGACCATCGTAGTAATTAAATTAAAGTGGAATTCTTAACCAAAAAAACTTTATTTCATTTGTATGAATCAAAAAAATAATTTTCCAACTTATGTTTAACATTAATGTTCGCCAAAGTTATTTATCCAGAACACAAAAGTGCGCATTTTTAGTGTTCCGTACGGAACACTTATAAGACCACTTCGGTGTCTGTCCGTCTGTCCGTGTGTCCGTCTGTCACACCCGATTTTCTCCGAAACTATTTGTCATAGAAAGTTGAAATTTGGTAATAATATAGAAATTGATGGCCTTATCAGAGCCATGTAGTTTTGAATGTTAAAATTTTGACTTAAGGGGTTAGTTTTTGGGGGGTGAAATCGGAAGTGAAAAAAAAAATTTTTTTACTAGGTAATCGAATGTGGTGTCAAATGAAAGCTTATGAAAACACGAGTAAAAAATATATACTCGTTATATAATGTAATACTTGCGCGCGCACTTTTCTTTGTATTATTTTTAAAAAATCGCGAAAAATGGCTGTCCCACCCGCCCTATCTCGAAAAGTACTTATCAAAAAATTTTGAAAAAAATTCTGGAATATTCTCCACGGGGTGTAGATTGAACGAAAATTATTACGAGTGCATTACCTTTAATAATTTATCTGGTATATAAAAAAAACAAAAATTTCAAGGTCATCAGATTTCAGTAAAGATTGGAAACAAAGTCACAACAAGAAAACTCATTTTGGGTGTGTTTTGTGAAGTCACTGATCATTTTATACCTCTGTAATAAAATTTTTTATTTGAGAAGCAATCAACGTACGGAACACTAATTGCGCAAGTTCAACTTGCACTTGACCGGTTATTTATTTTCCATGTATTTACATACCAACATTCTCTATCATATCTAAATAATATTAAATCTACATGGGACAGATCAGTATTGGCAACACTTTATAATAACGTCTGGAAATAATCTGTAAATTATACGTTATGGTACAATAAAACGATTTTGTTCCGAACTTTTCCCTTACGTAACTGTATGACATTGTTTAATTAGTATCATTGCTTTTGTTGAAGTTTGTATTTATAATCATATGAAATAATATATTTTGTGCATTTTTTAAATATTTTGGTGTGTTTATTATTCCGATGCAGCCGACTGCATTTTCACAAAATTGTCTTGCCAACTGTTTGTCCAGTTATATTTATTTTAATTATTAGGACAGTGTATTTTATATGCATGTACATTTCTAGTTGTTTGTGTATACTATTAACTATATTATTCAAATACTTCCTCGTGATTCTCAATTTTCTGTTTACTTTAATTACCTACTTGGATGTACTTAATTTTAACATTAAGTACTTAGTTTTAGCACTAGCAAAATTGAATAAAGTCAATATTTCAGCAGATACTTATTTTCTCTTTCATTGGCCGAACCATTGGCGCGATTCATCGTATGATGAGTTCTACATCTGGCTGATGTAAGTCCGTTTTTAAAAAGTATACTTGCCCTTTATCAAAAGCCGTTTAATTACAAACTGCAGATTGATAGAGGGATTTTTATCCATCACACCTCGCAGGCAAAATTATTAAAATGGTGGCTGCATAGCGCTAAGTATATGAGTCGTGTAAATACTCGACCAGAAAGAAATTTAAAAAAATGATCAAACTCCATATTCTGGCAATTATTGATTGCTTGCTCATCTGTCCGCAAAGTACTGATGTGGCAGCACTCGGAAGCTTTCAGGATTTTAATAATTGTTTACTTGTGCATCAAAATACTACTTTCCGAATTGGACATATAAATAACTATTTATGATGAATTCGTAATCAGAAATTTCCAAATTCATTTTTTTCTTTGCGGCTGGAGACATAAAAAAAAAATTCCTACCCTCTATTGAGAGTAAGTATTATATTAAGATTTTTACAGTATGTCTACGTTTCTAAGTTCTTAGGCCACGGAAAAATATATTTTCCAATTTCTGTCAATTTGTTTTTTTTTTTTTTTTTTTTTTTTTTTTTTTTTTTTTTTTTTTTTTATTTTTTTTCTTTTTTTTTTTTTTTTTTTTTTTTTATTTTCATTTTTTTTTTTTTTTTTTATTTTTTTTTTTTTTTTTTTTTTTTTTTTTTTTTTTTTTTTTCTTTTTTTTTTTTTATTTTTTTTTTTTTTATTTTTTTTTTTTTTTTTTTTTTTTTTCCGTCTGTCTGTCAATTGTGATTCCGTCAGTCTGTTTGTTTCATCTATCTGTCGATTAACGCGATAATTCTGAAAAGAAATAAAACATCGATTTTTAAATTTGGTTTATTGTGCACGCAGGCGGAATGAGGTACGTGTAAGAGCAGTAAGGGTGGTTAAATGCTGTCGAACTATCTCTATTGATTCTAGCTAGGCTGACAAGTTAACCCGACGAAATTTATCCAGAGGTAATCAATAGATAAGTACTAAAAATAAGGATTCCGGTCAATTTTGTTAGTTGATACTGAATTTTATATTCGTAGGTTGACCGACCCTTACGGATTGCGATGCCTAGCGGTATTTTTTTGACAAATTGCGAGATGATCCTTCAAACAATCTCTCTTCTGGTCCCTGGCTTGAACGAGCTCAGCTGATATCCTTTCAATATTGGGGTTATATTAGTCAGAGATCCCCCTTCCTAATTTTTAATTTATTTTGTTTGATTTTTAATTTTTACACTCTGGCTGTTTTTTAGGTGTATAATTGCACAGCTCCACATAATAAAAAAAGTTGATTACCACGAACCCATATACATGGATCTAGTGTATTTTTCGATGCTTAATTTGAATCCGTAGTTAAAAAAAAGATATATAATGTCAAGACAACTAGATCATCTTCCTAATAAGGTCGAAAATCATCCCTAGAAGGAGGGCAATTGCCCTCTGGGATTGATGAATCTTAGAGTTCTAGCAGAAAAAAATACAGGTTGTCCATTCTGCCTGAGACTACGGAAGCTACGGATGCTAGAACTTCTAAGATTCATGAATTCCAGAGGGTCGTTCTCCCCTCCTAGGGATGATTTTCGATCTTATTAGAAGATAATCTAGTTGTCTTGAATGTTTGGCACACTGAGGCACAAGTACTTGATCCTTTGCATATGCATCATTAGAGCGTAGCGTAGTTTCTTCCACCCTCTAAGGGTAGTTTGCAGATGTATATCAGTGGTTTAAGCGAATCTACTCTGTATTTGTTCACCCCGCCTAAAACTACAAAAGCTTGAACTTTTTTGTCGTTATTGAAACTTATGAGATACCTCCGTAGGTGGAGGTGGTTTTTACACCCTATAGGGATGAGTTCCAACCCTTCAAGAGTAATGTCTGGTTGTCACACCAGATTTAGATATTTTGTTCTAAGAGCTACAAGAATTTGTCCTTTGTACATGTTATTTTAACTCATGTGCGTTAATTGAGTTTTAGAGGTAATTTCCCCCCCCCCCCCTATAAGGTGAATTTTGGTTTAATTAATAGAAATAGCTTGCAATGGTTTAAATGCGTATTCTCTTCTCCAAACTATAAAATATCTACTATTTTTCACACTTCATTAAGAGTCATTACATTTTTTACTAGAGTTTTACCCCATTTCGAGGGGTGTTTTCTGGCCAAAAAAAATGACACGATAAATCTTTTTTTTACCTTAAAAGCATAAAAAAATACACTAGATTTATGTATTTTGGTTAGTGGTAATAAACTTTTTTTGTGTGTCCTGTGTTTATTAATAACACGGGTTGTTTCCTAAGCAGTATCTTTTGGTTCGAATTTGTTTTACTGTTTCGTTTTAGGTTGATGAGACAATGTACTTTAAAGAGTAATACAACGAAATCATAAAATAAAAAAACGGGAATGTCGACGTCATATTTACTTAAGCAAAAATATTATCAGACATGAACAACTTAGTCAAACACCTCTCTCCTTAACTTTGAAATGTCCTTATGAAACTTTGGATGAGCTCCCCTCAGGTAAAGTTTGCGACGAAACCCAGTTATGAATATTCAATGGCAAATTGTTACCTGGAGTAGCTATTTTTGGAAGAGGAAAGACATGGGAAAAATTACTTATATAAATATCTATAAATTATAAAATATTAAAAAGGGTTTTGTACCTAAAGGCATCCATTATTAGGTCAAATAAATTATTCATCTACTCTCTGTTTCCAATATTAGAAATCATGGTTGCGATTGCCGAGAAGGACAATGGTAAACAGATCTACCTGGTGTCCCATAAATAAGTTTTAAATTTGTTTAGGTTATGACGTCCTTGAAAATTTAGTTTCTGCGGAGCATTTTACTAGAGCCGTTCAAGCCTTTCTTGTACGAGAATTTGAAAAATAATAATTGCGCGACAATCGCGCATCGCTTATATCTCGTTTAACTTAATTTACATCTCGCGATGAAGCTCTGAGAGCCCCTGGAGTTCGTTATAATGCATTCTACATAAGGATTTATGTCTGCACCATTACAAGATGCAAGAATGAAAGCCAGCAGGTACTGCCCACCACAAAACTTCATTATTCCTATTTTTGAATGCTTAACAATGTCTACTTGTGGTAAATCTGCTGAAAGATAAATTGAAAGTCCTACTAAATAAATGTCTCTGTGAGGGAAAAACACCAACAGAATGGTGTAATTCGGAACTTATTCTTCTCTTCAAGAAAGGCAATATTATTGATATCGAAAATTATCGAACCCATATCACTTCTGTCACACTTAACACGTAGGCTGAAATGTTTTTGGTCTGACACGTAGATGTCGTTCTTTCCAAAAAAATCCATGTGATTTTTAGGAAACTACCAACCTTCAAACGATACGTGTCAAAATTTCATGACATTTCGACGATTAGTTTTACAAGTTAACAGTTATTTTAGTGATGCTACTTTTGATATTTTCCAAAAACAATGTAAAAAATCGAATTTCGTGTGTTTGATTAAATACGGTTCAAGCACAGCAATGGCTTAATTAGTATTACGGGAACTCCGCTCCTGGAAAATCACATATCATTTACTGGTATGTAGAATTTAAACGCGGTCGTACAGATACAAATGATGCTGAACGCTCTGAATACCCAAATGAGGTGGTTACACCGGAAAACACAAAAAAATCCAAAAAATTGTTTTGGATGACCGTAACGTGAAATTGCGTGAGATAGCTGGCACCCTAAAGATGTTAAAAGAACGTGTTGGTCATATTTTGCATGAACATTTGAGCATGAGAAAGCTCTGTTCGAAATGGGTACCGCGTTTGCTCACAGTGGACAAAAAACAATAACGTGTTGATGATCCTGAGCGCTGTTTGGACTTTTAAGCATAATAAAAAGGTTTTTTCAATGCGATATGTAACAATGGATGAAATATGGATCCACTACTATACACTGGAATCAAATCGGCAGTCAGCTGAGTAGACAGCAGCCGGTGAAAGCCGCCTGAAGCGACCAAAGACACAACAGTCCGCTGGGAAGGTTTTGGCCTCTGTATTTTGGGATGCCCATGGACTATGCAGAAATCGCAACGAAGCGGCCCCAAATGAACAAGAAAAAAGTGCTCTTTCATCAAGACAAAGACGATGGTCAAATTGCATGAATTGAAGTTTGAATTTGCTTTGCTCATCCAGCGTATTCTTTAGATTGTGGCCCCTCCAACGACAAATAACGGTTTATTATTATTTGCAGATCCAAAAAACTGCTCGCAGGAAAGAGATTTGGCTCCAATGAAGAGATTATCGCCGAAACTGAGGCCTATTTTAAAGACAAAGACAAATCCTTCTTAAGAAAGGTATAGAAATGTTAGAAAAGTGTTCGACTGATTGTATCGCTCTTGAAGTCTTTAAGTCGAATTTTGGCACCAACAAAATAAATGTGTTTTAACGTAGCTACACTACAAAACTTTTCAACCTCCGTGTTATGTAACTTCTTCACTAGAATCTTAACAGCAAAACTAGATTTCTGTGATCATCCTGTGGAACAGGCGAGCTTTAAAAAGGGATTTAGTACGATCGACCACCGCTACACAATTATATATTGTAAAAGAAAAATAAACAGAATATAAGGTACCAATATATCAGGCCTTCACTTGATTTTCATGAGGCATTTGATACTGTTGAAATCTAGTTAGTTCTAACATCCCTAGCGAATGCAAGAATAGATTCCGGATATATAAAAATATTAGAAAACATCTCTAAAGAAGTATCTAGATATATTAAAATAGGTGAAACAACTGTCACTAACAACATACCACTAAAAAGAGGAGTGGCGTCAAGGAGATTCTGGTCTCAACCCTAAATTATTTTACGATGGCCCTTGAAGCTGTTCATTATGGAGTTAAATTGGATTGATTAGAAGGGCAACGATGTGCCTAAATAATATGATTCCATCGCCGTCATGTGCATACTGGACATGGTGTAAAGATGACACAATTGGGGACTGGCGCTCCGCATCACTGTTCATCGTCACTGAAATGTATCGGGATGGGGGCAATGGCCGTGTAAATGTGGTATGTCCGGATGGATTGGCACCTGAATAGTGCAATAAGATTGAACAATGGTATTAATGAAATAAATTGCGTATTGTCAATGGGGTTACACTGACATGCTCTGGAATATGGGGACTGACTGGCATCCTGAAATGCGACCTGTATCCGGTTGCTGGCTTGGACTGGGAACCAACTAAGGCGTATGATATTTCATGGGCGTGGTCCCATGGCTGACTTCTTGGGGTGCGCGTGTATGGATGGCTTGCATCGGATCCCTCCATTAATGGGGGTAGCTGCATTATGATGGGTCGGGATCCTAAAATCCATGCTGATTCAACGGCGATATGGACCTGTTCGTGATGGGATGCATACTGGCTGGTATCGATGAAATTTAATGATTCTCGGCGGGTAATGTGATGATTTTGGCAAAATCTAAAACACATTCACTGAATATTTGGGAATAACTCATGACGAATTGATGAATAACTATTATGGATTGGGCATGTGTATGGATGGGGGTCGTGATTTTGGGGGACACGCATTTATGACATGGTCGATGGGTCGCGTATGTATAACAATCGATAATGGGCTTGGACTGGGGGTTGTGGCGTTGAGGGATGGCCTTGAATGTGGATCACGGCTTGAAAATCATGCGGTATAATCGCGCTTTTGCTCTGTTAATTGGACAAAATGTTCTTGGCGGTAGAATATAGGATATGCCTTCGATACTGTACAAAATGATGGGGGGCCTTGGGAGTACTATGTACTCGTCCTTGTATGCTCATGATTCTGGATGGTTGCTGTTATGAATTCTCGCGTCGTTGGGTACAATTCGGATGGGTGGATGGAATATTCAATTAATTTGTGCGAAAATACTGAATCTGTCTGCGGCTCCATGTAACAAATCAATATAACTATATAAAATATTGGACTGCAACCTTCAATCCGTTGGCGGGCTCGGGCCTTTGGTCATTTTGTGGGGGTAATGGACTTGTGATTGATCATGGGAAACACTGGATAAAAAATTGAATTGGTTAATGTTCCCTACCACTTCGCGACACTGCTGTGGGGCCATGAATGTATCCCGCTGGGTAAACACCTCAATGGGGGACCTCATGTGTGGCATTGCAAAAAAATAACATAGAGATTGCAAAATTGGAAAATTCGGCTGATCGTTGATCAGCTATATATGTGGGGTCGCCTGTATTGGGGTTGCATCAGATATGGATTGTGCTATGTAATGTAATCTATAATCTGTCGGCTCTGGGCTAACCTCGATGGATTCGAGTAATGCTCGGACGTGCTGGATATTCACTATTCGGCATGCATTGAGAACAAATGACTGAAAATCTAATTGAATAACTTGGTGTATGGGCGAGGATGGGCAAATCGATACACACCATTCGTATCTTATGCTGACTTTTCCGACTGGCCCTGATATGGTGTGGCTTTGGGACTCTGGGATACATCCGTCGGGATCTTTGTGTAATATGTGGCATGGTTATCTGTATGAATACTGAATGGGTATATACTGGCCTGTTCGGCAACTTGGGATTCCGGGGACTTGTCCATGACATGTTCGGACTATGCGGCAAATGACACAAGGGGCCCCCCCACATCTAAAAACTGGGTAATGTGTGCGGTCGCGCTTTGGAATTCATATGAATTTGGTGATGATTGCTATACTAATTGTGGTTGAATGCAATATGCAGTCTGCATGCTCTCTGGTTCATAATTGGTCCTCGGTTATCGGGAGCTCCTAACTCCTGCTGCAGCGTCCCTCCCTTCTGTTGTGCGACTGTCGGTGGGTACACTGGCAACGGCGTCTGCAGGAGGTTGCTGGGTGTACAACGCGCAGGTAATTTTGTGTGGAGTCCTCATATGTCCTCCTTGTGTTCCATGGGGGGAGCTCATCCCATACTCTTTACCAATTCTGCCCCATATATCACATACCCCCCCCCCTCCAAATTACTGACACTACATTCACACCTTTCATCCACTTCCCATTTCATCCCAACCATACCTACCTCTCCATTACCATCAATCATCATTTAACATTTATTCATCACACATTTACCAATCCCATTCCATCACTCATCCCCACAACACCAGAAGCACCCCCCAACCATTTTCCAACCACCCCATTTTTTTTCTCATACATTTCATATTTTTTTTTTCCACCCACACATTTTATCACACCCCCACAACTTCCCCCTGCCATATACCATATCACATTTCAATATACCATTCATCCAATTTTTATTTTCCATTCAACACTCCATTTTCACATCATTTTCAATTTATCCCATTCATACAATTCAACAACACCCATACCACTAAAAGTGGAAGTGCGTCAAGGAGATTCTGTATCACTAAATATTTACGATGGGCCCTTGAAGATTGTCATTATTGGAGGTTTAAATTGGGATTGAGGGCTTCATCGACGGTATTAGACTGAGTGGCTTTAGGTTTTGCAGACGATATTAGTAGTGATAGCTAATAAACCAATGAGCTACAGGAAATGTTGAAAAAGTTGAATGTGGTCTCTGCAGGGTTAAGTCCTAAAATGAATTTTAAAAAAACTAAATCTATGAGCCCTGAAGATACCAACATACAGATAGGAAATAACTCCGTAGAAACGCGCATCGACGAGTATATCTACTTAGGTCACACTATTAAGATCGGAAAGGAGAACTAGTATGCAGAAATTATCAGGCGCGGGAATAAGGTTGGCATAGGCAGCTTTTGGGAAACTAGGACATATCTTAAAAACTATTACAATACCCATAAACCTAAAAACTAAAGTCTACAATTCCTGTGTTGTACCGGTCAGCACATTTGGAATGAAAAAAATGTGTCTCATTAAAGCATTTGTTAAAAAGCTCGTGACTTCACAGAAAACTATGGAAATAAGCATGCTTGGTTCTCCCTTAGGGATAGATTTCATAACGAGCAGATAGGGAGACGAACCAAAATCACTAACCTAACTCTCGAGGCGACAAAGATGACGTGGCGATGAGCGGGTCATGTGGTTAGACCATCCCGAGACAGATGGATGATAGAATCACGGAATGAGATCCAAAGAAACAGGAAGGAGCATTGGACGTCCACAAAACCATGGGTGGATGATATAAGAGTAGCAGTGGGCAAGCAGTGGTTAAAAGTGGCAAAAGACAAGGAAACATGGAAGAGATTAGAAGAGACCTACGTCCAGGAGTGGACAGACTTAGGTTGAGAGGAAGAAGAAGAACGATGTCTACTAATATCTTATTCTTGAATGAGGGCCATTTTCACCTTAACAGTCATGTCAACGAACAGAAATACAACACACTTATATGGTGACATGTGCCCAGTGCGATGCACGCGATTTTTGAAGCGTCTATAGTAACGAAATTTTTTGCTGTTAAAGCGCGATTCATATCAGCTGCTATTTAGAATTGGCAAAAGTGTCAACTAGGTACAAAAAATGGAGACTCAACTCATACAGAAGTATGAGTTGAGGCTATAAAAACTCTCATACTTACTCAGATTATTACAAATTTTTCTCAAATTAATATTATGCTGTGTACCTTATTTCAAATGTTTTTCTCATTTTTAGTTCCACCTACTTTCTGTCATATTATAAAGCTGCAAGTTGGCACATACGATCTCTGATCCAATACACTTTCATACAACGTAAAGCGTCAAAAGCTTTTACATTTCCGGCTTGAGCCGTCATGTTCCCACGTCGGATAATCGGCTTATACTTCTCCGAAGATGACAGAAGCTGCACAACAACTATTATTGAGAAGCAATATATGAAGATGACTAAGAAATTCTTTACACCCAGTGTACAAAATTTTAATGCTTATAACCAGAGAACATGGTTTTACAAGGATAAGGCGACATTAAATGTTTCAAATACATCTTTAGAAATTTTCCTAAATCAATTAATATTGAAAAGAAGGTTGGCTCCATGTAGACCTTATTTAGGACTGATATATTTTCTCGTGTGAGATATCTCAAAACCAAAGTTTAAGTAACAATTTTTGATACTTGAAACAATTTTAAAAAAAAAATATATGGGATAATAAATGCCACCGATCATGGTAACAACTATCTTGGCAATGAATGATGATAAATTTCATAGCTAAATTGGAAGAACTTAATGTTTCACATTTATATGAACCTATGAATACTTGAAATAATTTTCTAAAGACTGTAGTTACACATTAAACATGTTAATTGTTTACTTTCGATTTCCTTACCAAAAAAACCGGCCAAGTGCAAGTCGGACTTGCACAATTAGTGTATCGTACGTTGATTTGCTTTTTTAAAATAAAAATGTTTGTTACGGACGGTATAAAATGATCAACGACTTCACAAAATACACCCCCAAATGAGTTTTTTCAACCAAAGTTATTTTTTCCAATCTTTACTGAAAAAAATGTATTACTTGAAATTTTTGTTTTTATATATAGCAGATAAATTATTAAAGGTAATCCCCTGCAATGCATTTTCGTTCAATCTATATTCTGTGTAGCAATATTCCAAAATTTTTGATCAGTACTTTTACCGAGATAAGGGGGGGATGACAGCGATTTTTTCTCAATTCTTAAATAATTATAACGAAAAGTATGCGCAAGTATTACATTATATATATTTTTGAACTCGTGTGGGGTTTTTTACAAGCATTCATTTGACACTGGTAAAAAAAATTTTCCTTCCCATTTTATCCCCCAAAACAAGTCAAAATTTAACTACCCGGTTTCATCAGGCCATCAGTTTGTATATTAGTGCCAAATTTTTCAACTGTCTATGTAAGATAGTTTCGAAGAAAATCGGGTTTGACAGACACCGAGTGATATTATAAGTGTTTCGTACTAAAAAAATAGTAGCAGGAAGAATTATTATATTTTGAAAGGCAATAAAATGCCTAAAATATTCCTGCACCGGTCACAAGTATATAATTAACGCATGGCTACAGATTTGACCCCGGCATAGAGTTTTATTATGTACTACTGAGTTTGTGCATTTCGCATGATTTTTTTTTTCAAACATTGGACAGAACCAGAATTAAAAAAACCGGTCAAGTGCAAGTTGAACTTGCACAATTAGTGTTCCGTACGTAGATTGTTTTTAAAATAAAAATTTTTTGTTAGGGTGGCATAAAATGATCAGTGGACTTCACAAAAACCCCGAAATGAGTTCTCAACAAAGTTTTTTTCCAATCTTTACTGAAAATTTTTTTTTTTTTTTTTTTTTAAATACCAAATAAATTAATTAAAGGTAATGCACTCGTGATAATTTTCGTATTCAATTCTATACCCCGTGAGAATATTTCCAGAATTTTTTTCAAAATTTTTTGATCAGTACTTTACGAGATAAGGTAGGGGGACAGCGATTTTTTAAAAGTAATACGAAGAAAAGTGTGCGCAAGTATTACATTTATATATATATTTTTTACTCGTGTTTTCACAAGCTTTCATTTGACACCACACTCGATGACCTAGTAAAAAAAAATTATTTTTTCACTTCGGACTTCACTCCCCCAAAACTACCCCTTAAGTCAAAAATTTAATTCTCAAAACTACTTGGCTCTGATGAGGCCATCATCCCCCTATATTATTACCAAATTTTCACCTTTTCATGTCAAATAGTTTCGGAGAAGAAAATCAAGGGTGTGATCAGACAGACAGAAGACAAGCCAGACACTGAAGTGATTTTATAAGTGTTCCGTACGGAACACTAAAAATGAAATTTTGTAAATAGAAGTAGACCTATGATTAAAATTATATTATTGCATTGAAGAACGGTTTAAGCTTCAAACTACTATGTAATTTACACAGGATTTCCATTTTTATATTTGATGACAGAATACTCGCCACGTCCTCTAGGAATTTAAATTACCAGTTTAATTAATAAGAGAGGTATTTACGAGGATGGACTGACCAGTTCGCGGCCTCACCAAGAAATAATTATAATATTTTTATTATAGTATCCTCAATACGTCATACTTTTCTTTGGTTGTCACAGTGTAAAATTTTGTTGCTGTAGAATTGTGGGTGGTTTTTACATTAAAACGTGTTAGTGAGACCAAGTGCAGCGTTTTTGGAAAAAATGAAAAAAAAAATGAACAACGTGTGGTTATCAAGTAACCTGTTTGAACACCAGCTACACGCCCAGGAGATCACGATGATATGCCAAAATCACACTATGGGAATCTGGCTCCGCCATACTACCACTGTGAAAAAAATGGGTTTGCAGAATTTAACACTGGACGGGCGAGCATCGAAGCATGACCCTCGCTCCCGCCGGCCCACGACGTCTACGAATGAAAAAAACAGCGGGCACCAATGTGTGATCGCATATTGAACGACGTAGATTAACTATCAGCTTTGGATTGCCGGCACTAATAGGCATCTCGTATGAACGAAGAATGCTTTCAGTTGAACAAAAAACGAATTTGACTCCACGATTTCTCGCGACTGTTTGGAGATGTATGAGGGCTGATCCGCAGATTATTCTTAACAGGTTTTGTGACAATAGGACGAAAACAGGGTCCACCACTATATCCAGAGTCAAAACAATAATCCAAGCAGTGGAAAAAATCTGGTGAACTGACCCCAAAGAAAGCGAAGGCAATTCTGTCGCTGGAAAGTGATAGCGTGAGTTTTTTTGGGATGCTAAAGGTATATATTATGGTGGACTACCTTCCGAAAGGCGAAACAATAACTCGACTTACTATTGCACCCTTTTGCGTCGTTTATGTCAAAAAATTAAAGAGAAAACGCCAGGATTACTGAGAAAAAAGTTTTGTTTCATCAGGACAATGTTCGCGTTCACACGCGTTGAGTCTATGGCTCAAAATTCGTGATTGTGGTTTCGAATTGCTGCCCCAACAGGCTTATTCTCCTGATTTGGCACCTTCGGACTTTCATCTGTTTCCAAACCTAAAAACACCTCGGTGGCCAGAAATTTTCAAAAAATGAAGAAGTCGAAGCTGCAGTTAAACAGCATTTTGAAGACCTTGAGGAATCTTTTTTTCAAACAGGTGTGGAAGCTTTAGAAAGCAGGTAGAAGAAGTGCATAGAGCTAGGTGGAGATTACGTCGAAAAATAAAATATTTTTGTACGTATTTTATTTTGTTTTCTTGACTAGGCCGCGAACTTTTCAATCCATCCTCGTATCCTGAGCATGTAAAAATCCGTCAATTTTAAAACACATTTCCATAGTGCAGTCAAAGATGCTCGATATTGTCTCCAGACATCTTACCATAAAATGTATTTTAATAAAGCTAGACACCAAAAAACAACAGTTTCATGTAGACTTTTCAACCTATTCTACAGAAAGGGAGTATTAGTATGCGCTACAGTTCAGCTGATACCCAAAAAAGGGAAAAATAATACCTGACTAGCCGCATCGTTTTCAATAATTTTGAAAGTCATGGAAAATGCCATTAATCAACATATTTTATCTTAAAGGATTCAATATTATTAAAGACCATTATTATGGCTTTTATAAATATAGATCAACAGGAGATCTTCTAACTTGTATAATACATGTTCGGAACAACGCAATTGAACACTTTGGAAAATGTCGAGCGGGTACACTTGATATATCCAAAGCACTGGACCGTATTTGTCATGATGGATTCTTGGCTAAGCTATGCTCTTAGAAGTTCTGTTGATGGCTCTCGTGTTTCCTCAGAGTGGCAAGGGTAAAAATTGAAAAATTCAAAATAAATTAGAAATAGGTATGTGACGTACCTAATAAAAGTTGGAGGATTTTGTAAACTCTATCAGAAAAAATAATAATATACAGGGTGTGCTATTTAAAAAATTTGAGATTTTTCAATTTAAAATAGTCGAAATGTATAAATTTATTTTGAACACCCTGTAGTATTTAACTCAAAAATTTATATATATATATATATATATATATATATATAATATATATATATATATATATATATATATATATATAGAATATATCTTTTCTTACAAAACTGAAAACTAGTATTTTTTAAAAAAAAAATTGAAATATTAGAAAAACGACTAGGTTTAGGTATATACCATTATTAATAAAAAAGTTATAAAATTTTAAGCAAAATTTAAAAATGTATGTATGTATGTATGTTTAGGTGTAGCGCATCGATAGGTAAGATCATTTAGCGCCAGATTATGTTGATATTATAATTTAGAGTAAAGATCCGATTCCTTTAAAAAAATCTATTAGACATTTTATGTTATTTTGTATTTGGTGCAACTATTTGATGTAGGGGTCTCAGTAAATTATGTTTTGTTGGGGGGAGATAATCATGCGAAAGGATATGTTTTATCGAGAGGGCTGTAATACATTTTGACATAATGGAGGGGGTTCCCCTTTTAATAGATAAGAATGGGTTAGATTCGTATGTCCTATGGATATTCTTCTCCATAAGATATTCTCTTTTCGTGTCAAACTTGAAAGGTGAAAAGGTGGATATACCGAAGGCTTTACTTCCTATAATTTGTTTTCCTCTTGCAAGTCCCAAGATAGTTGAAATAAATTTTTGATGATATCCTTGAAATGATTTATCAAGTCTTTTGGTGAAAGATTGGATTTAAGATTTTTCCAGAAGTGATTGCCAATTTGGCATTATTATCCGCCAGATCATTTCCCCTTATGTTAATATGGCTAGGAGTCCACAACAATACTATGTTGTTCTTCCGGATATCACTTATATGTAAAAGGTCTGTTATGTCTAACACTAATGGGATGAATGTTTTTGAAGAATTTATGGATTTCAG
Source organism: Pachyrhynchus sulphureomaculatus (assembly GCA_019049505.1). Lineage (NCBI taxonomy): Eukaryota > Metazoa > Arthropoda > Insecta > Coleoptera > Curculionidae > Pachyrhynchus > Pachyrhynchus sulphureomaculatus. Next base: position 64,825,484 of record CM032453.1, on the reverse strand, counting down.
AGGCTAAGGAATCTGTTATGATGAGAATACTACTATTTTATATTTGATCTTAAAGCTGTTTTAATAGCTTCTCTAATAGCTAATAATTCGGCTGTATACACTGATGAAATGTTGTTTAGTTTATATTTATAAATAATGTTTGGTGCAAACCCCTGCTGCACCGACTCCCCAAATCTGATTTAGATCCGTCTGTGTAATATTGAATGTGATTTTGATATTTATCATGAATCAGTTGGAGGAACGATGATTTTATTCAAGAAGAGGAAGTTGATTCCTTATTATATTTAGTCAAGCTAATATCTATCTTGGGAGTAGGAGCTGTCTAAGGGGGAAGTATTGGGAATTTAGATGAGTCCGGAGAGGTGAAATTTAATTCATGGGTAGATAAAAAGCTCTTTATTCTGGATTGTATGGAATTTGGGTTGAAAGTTTTTAGATGTAACTGATGAAGTTTAAGAGCTTGTTTAATGTGGGGTCTGAATAAAGAGGTGGAATAAAATCTCATTAAGGATTTTTGTCTTTGTAAGAAGAGGGGAGCGTAGAAGCTATGCATTGTAAACTTGGAATTGGGGAGGTTCTATAAGCTCCTGTCGATAGGCGTAAGTCCTGATTCTGGATAGTTTTCTAGAGATCTTTTTATTGTAGGGGACTAGCTGCGTCATAAATAAAGTCCCCATAGCTTAGTTTAGATAAAATGATCGATCTGTATAACTTGATTAGAGAGGGGAAGTTTGCTCCCCATGAGGTGTTTGATAATAATCTCATTATGTTCAAATCTATCGATGTTTTTGTTTTAAGATATTCAATGTGTTTTTTCCAATTCAGTCTGTTATCAAATATAAGTCCCAACATAGTGATGTTATTTTTCATTGGAATGAGGGTATTGGATAAGGATAGGGTGTTAATTGTAGAACAACCTCTTTTTTATTACAGAACATTTAGACGGAGAGAAGGTAAAACCTGACTGCACTGACCAGTCTGAAATCCCATTTAGTGCCGATTGCAAAGTATTGGTAATTGAAGTATTATTCGATGAGGAGTTGTAGATGATAATATCATCTGCAAAAAGCTTTAAAGATGTATTTCTCGGTATATGTTCTTCAATTGTCTGTATTGCCAAGAGAAAAAAAAAGGGTAGGGCTCAGGATTGAGCCTTGTGGGACTCCAAGTTTAAACTTAAATTCATTAGATAATTTGTTGTTTACCTTACCTTTTACCTAAAAGAGCGGGGTTGTAAGAAATTTGCGATATATTTTGGTAGATTAGATGACCATGGAGTTTCAATTTTTTTACTTGGTTTAGGATGAATTGCGTATTGTGGTATCAAAAGCATTTTGTATATCCAATGAGATAGCTGAAAGGTGGGCATTTTTGTGTATTGATTGGTTGATATCAGAGTCTAGAAGAGCTAAGTATTTCTAATGCGAATCGATGTTTCCTGAAACCAAATTGTTTGGTACTGAGAAGATTTTTGATTCCAAGATCCACTCTAGGCGACTTTTTACCATTCTCTCCATTATTTTACAGAGTTGGGCTTGTTAGTGAAATTGGCCTGTAACTACTTGGGTGGTTTTTCGGTTTACCCGATTTATGAATTGGAATAATAGTTGATTTTAGCCATAAAGATGGAAAGGAATCTGAGATCCATAGTCGTTTAGGTGTAGCTGAGTAGATGTTGATCAGTGAGTTTTATGAGCTGTTTTGTTTTGAAAGAAAGTTGCGAAATTGTTGCTGATAGTTTCTGGATTTGAATGCCATAAGTTATCTATTAACAGACCTGGAATGTTTCTCGGTGGAGAGCCCTTCATTTTTTTATAACATCTCCACATTTCAGTAAAAGGAGTGGAGGAATTTATTTTCGAGATAAATTGATTCCAGGTAGAGATTTTTGCTTGTTTAATGATTCTCTTATATGCTGCTCTTTTTTCTTAAAGTTTACGAAATATTCGCTCGAGGGGTGCCTTTTAAAGAGGTTCAAAGCTTTCTTTCTCTCCTTAATTACCTCTGAACAGGCCTTCGTCCACCATGGGACAGGTAATCTTGTGGAGTTTGATTTGTATTTGGGGATAGTGGAGGAAGCTGCTTGAAGAATATCCTTGGTGATAGATAAGCATTTATGTCAGTGATTTGTTGTGTTGGTGGATTTAGTTGGGATACGAAGGCTGCCCAGTCAGCTCTATTGAAATTCCACCTTTCAGGAGGGGAGGTATAAGAAGGAGTGTTATAATCACGAATAATTATAGGGTAATGATCACTGCCATAAGTGTCCTCTAGGATATCCCATTGAAATTTGTGTGCCAGTGAGTGACTGCAGATAATGAGGTCAATATGAGAAAAGGTGCCAGAGGCTGAACATAGGAAAGTGGGAGAGGGTTGGTTCAGAATTGATAAATTGTGTTCAGTTACTAATTTTTCAATGATTTGTCCTCTAGAGGAAGAATGTTGCGAACCCCATATCGGATAATGGGCGTTGAAGTCTCCTAAGATTATGAAAGGGGGAGGGAGGGATGCAATCAGGTTATTCAAGTTTTGAACGGAGATTGTATGTGATGGAGATAGATAGAGACTACAAATTGTTATGGGGGAGTCCAAACGAATGTTTATAGCACAGGCTTCTAATTCAGTGTCTAAATCTATTATGGAATAATCGATTGAATCATGTGTAAAAATTGCAACTCCGCCTGAAGCTCTATCCGGATCGAATCTGTCTTTACGTGTTACTGAGTAATTTTTTAATGATGTACGTGAAGTTTGTCTGGTATTCATCTCCTGTAGACAGATTACGGATGGCTTGTAAAGAGAAATAATAGATTGCAGATCCTCCTTTCTAGTAGTAAAGCTATTTAAATTCCATTGAAGTAATGGATTGAATGGGATTTTAAGAGGGATTAGCCTTTTTTCTACAACTCTTTGATGATGTTTTGGATGGATCTAGATTAGTTAGGGATTCTATCGACATATGGATCTGTGTGGTGTTTGACTAGTTGATTGTTTCGAAGTGGGTTTACTGTCTAAGGTTTTCTTGGAGAGTTGTGTTTCCGATTTTGAGTTTTGAGGGGAGAATGTCAAGTGTTTTTTTATGTTTGAGAAGTCTACTTTGCGAAGTGGGGGGAAGATGTTGTAATAGGGGGTGTAGGGAGATGAGTGGTGAAGTGGAGTGGGTAAAGAGGTATTCGAAAGGGATATTGGTGAGGTGATTGGAATGGTGGGAAGAGAGGTTTGTTGGAAGGATGATAAGGGAGGTAGGAAGTTTTGAGAAAGATCGCATTAGATAGCGATAGATGTGTTATTTTTTCGTTTTGAAGCCACTGAGCTGTATGAATTAACAAAATTAGGGTTGAGAGCAATGAATTTGCGTTTCGCTTCAGGATATGAAATCTTATCATCAACTCTAATCTTTTGGATTTGAAATTCCTGTTGAAACGAATTACAACCCTTATATCGTGGAGAATGGTTTAAAAATAAATTAGAAAATAGGATGGTCTAAAAAACATATGTTATATCGGCCACATTTTTTTGAAGTACCCTGTATACTCAAAAATAATTTTAAACTGTGCACCTTAACATTCCCTAAAAACTATTGCGTTTAACATATTTTCGTCATTCCCGAAACAAGTGAGATAATGAACTTTACTCTATCGACTCACACTGTACATAGCTTAAACTCGAACAACGATGCAATACTGGTCCTCATATGTGCATTTATTGGATTCTATTCAGAACAGGGCTGTTCATCTGATTGAAGACCCAGAACTGGCTAGCAATCTTGATTTCTGGGAACATCGAAGAACGGTTGGCGATTTAAGTCTATTCTACAAGTATTTTTATTGAAACTGATGGATGTAACCTATTTCAATTCTTCCAAAGCGGTGCATGCCAGGAATATACGTTGCGCTATTACGTCACATCCGTCTGAAGTTCAATCCTCTTGATAACCTAAAAATTTGCAGGATATTTGCAGCTACTACTCAGGGTAAACTTTTGAAATACGAGTTATTGAATTTAATTTTGCTACTTTCGATTTCCACCTGCAAGGTAAAAATGGCAGACTCTTAGTAATTCTACCATTAATTACAGATTTTAATAAACTTAAATGCGTATGCAATTATCCTCCAGGTCCATAATTTAGCCAAACATCATTCTCTTTAACCAACTTATCTATAATGTCATTATTTGCCGGTCTAATATTATAATCCTGGCAACGTTTCCCTAAGCAAAGTTTACCACGTAACTAAGTTACGAAAATTTGTTGGAAAATTGTTACCTGAGGTGGCTATTTTTGGAAGGGGGAAATGTGAGAAAAATTGCTTCTATAAATCTCTGCGAGGCGTAAAATATTCTAATATGATTTGAAACGGTAGGAGCTTTCTAATTTGGCTTGGTTCAATGACCTGTATACATGGAATAAGATTTGAATTCTTTTGGGTCAGATTATCTGCTCTATATGATGATTTATTTCTGCGTTTTGATAAAGCTAGTGGAAACTTAATGCAATCTTATAATAGTTATTAATATTGGCATCATTTTCATATGAATATGGATATATTACGTATTAGTGTTCCGTACGGAACACTTATAAGATCACTTCGGTGTCCACCTGTCTGTCAAACCCGATTTTATTCGAAACTATTTGACATACAAAATTGAAATTTAGCATTAATATAGGAATTCATGACCTCATCAGAACCGTGTAGTTTTTAATGTAAAATTTTGATTTAAGGGGTTAGTTTTGGGGGTAAAATCGGAAGCAAAAAAATTTTTTTTAACAGGTCATCGAGTGCGGTGTCAAATGAAAGCTTGTGAAAAGGTGGGTTCAAAAATATATATAATGTAATACTTGCGCACACTTTTTTTTGTATTATTTAAAAAAAAAACTCGTGGCTTCTGTAGTGCTTTAGAGATTTCCCTGCAGCACGTGTGCTATTCCCATAAGGAAAAATACACCATAACATTTCTAACCAAATATATATCTACAGATATTTTTTAAAAATATATAGAAACATAACATTCACTCTGTATAGGTTTATCTGGTTTTAGCTGAATAATATTTAACTAAAATAGGCTTACCCCCTGAATTTTTTTTTTTTTTTTTTTTAATAAAAACTGATCCAAATTTTATTGAATATGAGCCACATCTATGGCTCGAACCCTAACCTCAAATAGATTTATTCTTTAACTATTGAAGAAAAACTTAAGAAAATATAAAATACTTAACATATTTTTTGTTGATTTAAAAGTATATATTACAATCCTTGGTCACAGAAACCCGCTATTTATAATTTTTTATGACATATACGTCACGTTACAGACATTAAATAATTTTTTACTAGTAAGTTCTTAATTTTCAATCTTATTAGGTTAAGTTTTACGAGTTTCTAGTTTCAAGTCTAGGTCTGTAAGAATTTTCTATAATACTTATGTCACATTTAAGTAGAATTTTATTTCTTCTTAAGTTTTTCTTCGATATTTAAAGAATAAATATATTTGAAGTTAGGGTTTGAGCCATAGATATCGCTCAAATTCAATCAAATTTGGACCAGTTGTTATTCACAATATATATATATATATATATATATATATATATATATATATATATATATATATATATATACAGTCGACACTCTATATAGTGAAAGACCAAAATATTGACCGAAATTTCACTATAGAAAGTTTTTCACTATATAAAGAAAAAATCCGTATATATTGCTATGTATGTATTTTATATTGGTAATCATTTACTTGTATTTTATAAGGTAAAAAAAATTGTAAAATTGAATTATTAGAAAAGATTTTATTAAACATTTGAAAGTTTAAATAGTACATAGCATGTACAGGGCTAAATACATACATAAAGTCCGTACGTTATATTTTTACCCGTGCGTCATAGTTTCCAGGCCATATAACAGACGACTATTATATTATTTGTCTCTTTTCACCAATAAATCGTAGGTATTGGTAAAAAGAGACAAAAAATATAATAGTCGTCTGGGATATTGCCCGAAAACTATGACGCACGTGTAAAGATATAACGTATGGACTTTATGTATGTATGTACTACATACGAAATAAAAAGAATAAAACAAAATCTGTTAATACCTATGTACATACTATGTACACACGTACTAGGAAAAATAATCAGTTATTTTCTTTTGAACATTACTTTTGAAAAATAATTGTTGCTCAACAAAATTCTCGCATTTATTCAAATGTATAAAGATTTGATCAGGTACACTTTCCTGGCCCCTGAGAGTAGTTCGAACAATGTCAAATGCATTTCTTATTTCATTTTCACTAAATTTAGCAGGACATTCCCCGGTTTCAGTTTCTTCTTCATGATTTTCTATACTTTTTACATCGTCATTTATGTCTTGGTCAGTTGGGAGATCTGTCGTGCCAACATCATTGTCGATTTTTAAGAAATCTTCAAGTAAAAAATCTGCGTCGACGGTAGCAGTTTTTTGTAGAATACCCCATTGCCTTTTTAAGGTAGCGAGATCCATTTCGTCTTCTTCTTCTCATTCGTCAATTTTTTCAGTAAAACCTGCTTTAGAAAAGCAGTTTTTGATAGTTTTCTGAGAAACATTTTCACTCCATACTTTAGCGACTTCGATTATACACTCTTTAAGGGTAATCAATTTTTGGAATGGAACGTTGTTATCAATCGCATTAACAGTTTTGTGAAGAATTCTGTTTCGGTAATGATGTTTTATGTTTTTTTTTTAATACCCTGGTCCATAGGTTGCAATTTGGAGGTCATGTTTGGTGGAAAAAAGATCAATGCAATATTCCTTAATTTTTTACTTACAGTAACTGGATGTGCAGGACAATTGTCTATAAACATCACAATCTTTCGCTTTTGGCTTTCCATTTTCGTGTCCAGTTCTTTGATCCATCTTTCGAAAATCTCAGAAGTCATCCATGCCTTTTTATTATTGGCGTAATCTAAGTCCAGAGATTTAACTCCTTTTAAACCACGGGGATTTTGGCTTTTACCTATGAGCAGTAATTTCAGTTTTTCTGAGCCATCCATGTTTGCTTCAACCATAAGTGTTACCCTTTCTTTACTTGTTTTAATACCAAAACATTTATTACTTTTAAAAGCAAAAGTTTTATTTCGCAAACATTTAAAAAACAAACTGGTTTCATCACAATTGAAAACGTTTTTTGGCTCGTACTTTTTCAATGCACTTTTTAAAACAGTCCAAATGTCACAGTCCTCCTGACTAACGCTTGCACTCTCGCCAGACACCGTCTTGAAAACAATTGAATTGCGAGTCGTCCAGGCACTCAACCACCCTTCACTAGCTTAAAAATTAACGCAGTTAAATTCTTTAGCAAATTGTAGAGCCTTTTGCTTTAT
>CM032453.1:64680624-64813124 GCA_019049505.1 Pachyrhynchus sulphureomaculatus | reverse complement strand
CAAACCGTATCGACCTCTTATTTTAGCGGAAAGTTCTGATTCGGCATCATTTGAAATTCACAATGAGGTGTCAACTTGTCGGATAAACGGGTAATTTTTGCTTGTTTTGTTTTATTTCATTCAGTTGGAATAACAACGATCTTTCAGGAAAAATCCCTTGGATCGATAAATACAATAAATGGGATTTATAAAAAGAAATGAGGGGACAAATGATAACACAAATATTTGATGTTCATACGAAGCAGTGAAGTGTATGTAAGTAAATAAATTTAGGTCACGTTAAATACATATATAGGTCAATAAGTCTTGAAAGTGGAAACGAAACAAGATAAATTAAAGAGTCGAAATACACTTATTCTTCGGTATAATCTCTCTTAAGCTCAATACATTTTTCCAGCGATTTTCCAATTTATTTACCCCATCTCTAAAGTTGTTTTCCGGAAGACCCTTAAAATATCCATCTATAGATGCTATCACCTCATCATTTGTTGAATAACGCTTCCTACGTAGAATAGATGGAAGTCAGATGGAGCCAGATCTGGCAAACTCGGTGGATGTTCCAACAATTCGTACTTCAAGACGACCAGTTTTGCCGTTGCCAAAGCACTTTTGTGCGCTGGCGCACTGTCATGATGAAAGATGGTTTTTTTCTTCTACAAAACGGGCTTTTTTTACGAATTTTTGCATCCAGCTGGTCCAAAAAGTTGCAATAATACTCTCCTGGGATTGTTTTAGCGGTTTGAAGATAATTTTGAATCCCAAAAAACTGATGCCCTAATTTTTTTAACCACTTTGGCTGGTTCGGAGCTGAACAACCGAGCTCAGTCCACTCTGCGGTTTGTTGTCGCAGTTCAGGATCATATTGCTAAACCCAAGTCTCATCTATAGTTACATACAATAGTTTTATTCTTTGTGAAACGAATCAAATGTTTAGAAAGTTTTTCTCGAGTGCGTTTTGTTCCGATGCAAATGCGGCACCCATCTTGTGAATAGCTTTCTTATACCCAAAACATTAGTTAAGATCTCAGGTACTGATCCGTGTGAGATGCCTATAGCCTCAGCTAAATCATTCACGGTTAATCGACGGTCTTCCATTACTATATCTTGTACTTACACAACAATTTCTTCAGTTATAGTTTTTGGACGTCCTGAACGTGGACCATCATTGACGCTTGTACGTCTACATTTAAACTCTAGAATCCATCTATAAACAGTTGAAATGAAGGAACAGATTATATATATATATATATATATATATATATATATATATATATATATATATACATATATATATATATATATATATATATATATATATATATATATATATATATATATATATATAAATATATATATATATATATATATATATATATATATATATATATATATATATATATATATATATATATATATATATATACATATATACGTATTTTATAATGTGAAATTGAGGCTATTTGTTTAGATCCCTCAAAACTGATGTTGTGACCAGTGCTGATAAAGAGCTGATGTTGTTTGTTTGTTTTTGATACTTATTTTATGTTCTTGGATCCGTTTAGAGATTCTTCTGTTCGTTTGCCCTATGTACAATTTCTGGCAGTCCGCATGGGATGCTGTAAATTCCATGGTTTTCCAGTTTTCTCTTTTCCTTAAGGTTACGCAGGATGTCTGCCAGAGTGTTTTGGGGTTTGTATGCTATGCCTATGTTGTTTTTTTCTTAGGACTCTTCCAATGCTTCCTGTAACTCCTTTCACATAGGACTCTACTTTGGTTGAGATCGCGTCTTCTGTTCTTGTCTTTGGATGGCGCTGCCTTTCTAATGCTCTCCGTATGGACTGATCTTTGTATCCATTTTGCTTAGGGGCCCTACTGATTTGTGTAATTTCTTGCTGTCTCGTGTCTAGTTCGATGAGTCGGTATGATCTCGATACGAGGGTGTTGGCTACCGACTGGATTTGGGATGGATGGTAGTGTGAGTCAGCGTTTACATATCTGTTGGAATAGGTGAGTTTCCGGCACACTGAGTATTGAAGTTAACCGTTGTTTTTCCAAGTTATGAGCACATCAAGGATACGGAGGCTTTTTTCTTCTTCTACTTCCTAAGTGAACTGAATCCGGTGGAAGATTCTATTTAAATAGGTTAGGAAGTTTTCTAATTTATTTCGTCCATGGGGCCAGATTAAAAAGATGTCATCAACATATCGTTTGGGTTTGAGTGGTGGGTTTTTAAGGGCCTCTGTGTCAAAATATATCATATATATATATTTATATATATATATATATATATATATATATATATATATATATATATATATATATATATATCATGTATATATATGATGTATGGTTTCTGAGTTAGCTTCGAGCAGCAGCAGCAGCAGCAGCAGCAGCAAGATCACAGTATCGAGTAGCAGCAGCAGCAAGAGGACTTGAAAATGCCAAATGAGATTTTGGCGAAACGTCGTGCCAATTCATTGTTAGACGAACGGATTGAAACCCGGAATTTTAATGTATTACATTCCACAATCCGTGAAAACCTCTATTGTAACACGTTTAAACGATTTACGAAGTTACCATTGTATTAAAAGGTTATTTTTATAAAAGTTATTTCTTCATGATCATCAATTTCAAAATCGAATTTAAAGTTTTAAGACGAACTACTACAAAAAATTGTTTGGGCTATCGCATTTTTCTTAGACGCAAATGTCTGCGTAGCTATTTTAACGAGTTTAACATAAAATCTGAGCACTGCTCACAACTCCATCCTCATTTTGTAATATAACAACTTCAAGACAATATTGACTGATTTTAACTTGCGGACCGAATGTAGATGTTCTTTTTATGAAAGGGTTCTTATTATGAAAATATTTTCCCACGGACATTGAATTTTAAATCGGGATATTCTATAGGATTTTTATTTTGGAAAAAATCTTTTTGCTTGGGTAGAATTATTAAAGTTTCATTGTATGAAAGTATTACTGAAGGGAACACGAAAACTATAAAAGAGGTTGTGTCAGGTGTGGTGAGGTATGGCGGTTGTAAGATGGGTAGCACTCTGGTGCAGTGGTACACTCTATTACATGGCTACGAATAAAAATTATGTGTTAGTTGATGCTACCCATGCTTTCAGTTTGACATTTTACAGTTATAGGACTTACCGAGGTAGACATACTCGTCAACAATCTCTGTTTCATTTCCATCAATAGTAATATTTGCAGGTTCGGAGGTTATATTTTTTGTTTTATTTAAGTTCATAGTCAGACTTCCGATGCCACGTTGAGGTGGAGCAGCATCTCTTGCAGCTCTTTCAGACCGTTACTTATGAGAACATCGTCTGCAAATCGAAGACGGTCTAGAAATTGACTGCCAATGTTCAAACCTTGGCTTTCCCAATTTAGCTTCTTAAAAATATCTTCCATTGCAAGGGTAAACAGTGTCCCCTTGCCTCACTCCTCTGTTTAAAGGTATTTTAGCTGTTGTCCAGTCTTCGTCGAGTTTAATTTGGCATTTTGATACATATACATATATTCAAGAATTTTCTTGTATTTTGAATCAATTCTTGCCTTCTCCATGACTTTGAAAATTGCCCATAGTTCTATCGAATCAAATGCTTTGCCGTAATCGATGAATGCTTCATGCAGAGGTACGTTGCATTCGTGACACTTCTCTAAGAGTCCGAAGATGTTCTTTTAAACTATATCCCTTCCGAAATCCGTCTTGTTCGGGAGGTTGATAATTGTCAAGTTTGTTTAATGGTCTATCTGTTATGATCTTGATTAACAGTTTGTACAGATCTAGTAGTAGGCTTATAGTCCTGTAGTTATTTATATCTAATTGGTCTCCCCTTTTTGTGCAGAACCTTTATTACGCATATAGTGAACTGTTGTCTGCTCTCGGGTGAGTTTCCTGATCATTGGAAACATGCGATTGTTACACCTTTGCCTAAAGTTGCATGCCCAAATGAGTACAAAGACTTAAGGCCCATAAGTGTTCTTCCCGTCCTCTCTAAGATTTTGGAACGGTTCATGGAGTCACAACTCCGTAGCCACACTGATAAATTCTCCATTTTGCCCAAATTTCAATCGGGATTTAGACCAGGTCATAGCTGTGAGACAGCCCTTTTGGAAGTAATTGATGACATACTCAGGGGCATCCATGGAGGGTGCTTAGCAGTTTTGACCCTCATTGATTTTTCTAAGGCCTTTGATACAATAAGTCACAGCCTTCTTTGTTCTATACTAACTTACATTGGTCTCAGTAACAACAGTTTGAAATTATTGCAAAGTTTTTTAAGTAATCGAAGTCAATCAGTGCGAGTCGCCGGTATTGAGTCGAGACCTTTACCCATCACCTGTGGTTGTCCCACAAAGTTCCATTTTGGGACTCCTATTATTTTCAATTTACACTTCACAACTAATACATCGGGTGGGGTATTGCAAGGTACACTTGTATGCCGACGATACGCAGCTTTATCACATATGTCGTCCTAACGAGATTCACAGATGCGTCAGAGAAATCAATGATGATCTGGTGGGGCTGGGTTCTGCTGCCAGTGACCACTCCCTACCAATTAATACAAAAAAAAGTACAGTCATGGTTTTTGGTACTCAGAGGCTCAGAAGCAGTTGCTTACCACATATTAATATTAAAATCAACGGGGAAGTGTTACGGATTGATGACAAATGTAGAAATTTAGGCCTTACTATGGACTATAATTTGAGGTACAGATCGCATGTGAGCATAGTTATACGTCGGGCGTACTTTAATTTGAAGATGATTTACAATTCAAATCAAAAATTGAAAACTATATTGTGTGAGTCTCTGCTATTGTCCAGATTAAATTTTTGTGATACTATATATGGATTTTCAATAGACTCATCCGATAGACGACGTATCCAAATTCTTCAAAATTCATGTTTGCGCCTAATATTTGGTATTCGTAAAAGGAATCACATAACACACAAATTGTTTGAACTGGGATGGTTAAATATGAATGATAGACGTTGTTTGCATGCGGCTTGTTTATTCCACAAAATTGTCTTAACGGGTGTTCCCTCCTACCTACATAGGAAAATTACCTTTAGATCAGATGTTCATAATTTGAATGTCCGTTTTCGAGGTCGCCTTACGCCTCCGGCTCACAAAACTGAAAAATTTAGATCGTCCTTCTCTTTTCAAATAGCTAAGATTTATAACTCAATTCCAGAAAATATAAAACTATTAGATCCTGGGTCATTCAAGGCGGCGTATAGGAGGATTTTGTTAAATATATAAAGATATAGTACTTATTTATGTAAATTTTCCTTCAGAAAGGAATATCACTAGCTCTTGAGTGTATCTGTGCTCTGTATGAATTCTATTGTTTATCTCGGATATGTTGGGGTGACTCGCCTGTCTGTTTAACAATTTAATTTATATCAAGGTTTTTTTTTTGTTTGCTCTAGTTGTGTCATGAGCCATTCTCTATTTTCTTTGTCTTTTTTTTTCTTTTTTCCTAACACTTACAACATCACACAGTTTTATTAAGATACTAGCACAGTTTAATAGATAAATATTGTATTTTATAAACTTTAGTATTAGGATGCTTAAGGTAAAGAACAGGGAGAATGTTTGTACCTTCGTGGTCTTACATTCTCAGCTGACCTTCGGCATTTTCCAATTTAATGTAGCATTTTGTTTATTTAGTTTATGACGTTTTATTTTCTCTTTCATAATTGGAAATAAAGACCATATTTATTTATTTTATTTCTTTATTTAATTATAGATATCTCAGACACCATTACTTTTAGGTAAAGGAAAATATTTAAAAATTTGTTTAAAATTCTCTGTGGAATATAATTATTTAACAAATTAATTGTGTCAGTAAAAGTAATTTCATTAAAATTATTGAAGTTATTTGATCTTAAAAATTCCCTCTCTCTTTTGATTGACTTGTTATGTAAATTTCATTAAACTTGGTTAGGACTGATGAGAAAATGAAAGGACAAACTAGGTTTTATCAAGATGTTTTTTAAGTGACTCTTGCTTGAATAACTGTATATTTTTTTTAATTTCTAACCTAATTGTCTCTTTTAAATTACCGTAACAAAATTTATGATAATTTTAAGAAATGGAAGTTTTCCTTGCTTCGGTTAGATGAGAAATTAAATACTAATCCTATTTTAGTCAGTTTAAATGTGAATCACTGTATGAAAATCTTCCAGTAATAGATTTAGTTTTTGTAATACCAGGTACAACTAGCTTCTATATTATTTCCTGTAGTTGCGAACATGTCTATATAAGTTTGTCCCCTAATTAATGTTCCTTTTTGTATAGATATGTGGATAACATATGTATTACCTTATCATTTCGTAAAATATACTTAATATTGGATCAGCATCATTGAAAAACTAGATTTACAATAGAAACTATAAAAGTTAGTGCCCTTTCCTTATTGAGATGTACTGTTATAAAGAGGAAAAAACAACACCTTGGGTTATTCGGAGATAAAGGGTGTCCCAAAATTTTAAATTTGAATTTGGCGCTATTTGTATGGTAAAGTGTTGCCAACAAAACAAAAAACACAGTTCAGGGTTATTAAAAATGGAGCGCTACACGAAAGAACAACGTGTTTTCATTGTTAAGCAATATTTTAAAAATAATAAAAGTTTGGCAGTTACAGTTCGGAATTTTCGTACAAAATATGGTCGGAATAGTGATTTAACATCATCAACTGTGAAGAGATTAATTAAAAAATTCAGGGAGACTGGATCAAGTGATCTTAAACGCTCTGGCCGTCCTTCAACAAGTCGTTCGACACAAAACATTGAAGCAGTTCGTCCGAGTGTTGCTGAGACTCCAGGAACATCAATTCGGCACCGTGGTCAAGAATTGGACATTTCGAGAACTGTAGTTTACTGACCACACACAAGGAAGAGAGTTCGTGGAATGGATTATGGAACAAGTGGATACTGATTTTTCGAAGAAAATCATCTCCAGCGATGAGGCTCATTTCCATCTTGATGGCTTCGTTAATCGACAAAATTACCGCATTTGGGGTTCAGACACACACGTGACTGTTGCGAAACAAATGCATCCACAACGTGTCACTGTTTGGTGCGGATTTTGGGCTGGAGGCATCATCGCACCATTTTTCTTCAAAAATGCGGTTGGCCAGGCAATAACAGTTAATGGTGATCGTTATCGTGATATGATAATCCAGTTTTTTGTGCCTAAATTACAAGATATGGATGTGGACGATATGTAGTTTCAACAAGACGGTGCCACATGCCCTACAGCCCGAGAAACAATTCAATTACTACATGAGTCATTTCCTGGTCGTGTAATATATCCTTTTGGTGATCAGAATTGGTCGCCCAGATCATGCGATTTAACGCCGTTGGACTTTTTTCTTTGGGGTTTTTTAAAGTCTAAGGTTTATGCCAACAAGCTCACGACCACCCACGACTTGAAGGAGGAAATTAAGTGCTGTATCAACGAAATTCAGCCACATTTTTGAAAAACGGTCATGGAAAATTTCGACAAAAGAGTGCGAATGTGCCAACAAAGCCGTAGAGGCCATTTACCCGATATGTTATTCCATACATAACCCTATACTGTATACTTTATGAATCAATAAAAAAATTACAATTTTTAATTAAAAACCTGTGCTTTCTATCAAAATTACTTCTTGCGTGAATTTTGGGACACATATTTACAACTGAGACCGTAGAATAATTCTTTTAAAATTGGAAAAAATTTTAAAAATTACACAGTTTTTGATTTCCTTAAATTGAAATTCGTTAATTTTCCTACCAAGAACTAGGAAAAATTATCATCATATTTTTGAAACGATACACGATCTAGCCACCCTTTCCTTGAAGCCATATCCTTCTATCCCCACAGGCATTACATTTTAAATCGGAATTTTCGGTAGCAGGATTCTTGTTTTGGAAAAAATCTCTTCTCGTGGACAGAACTTTTTAAAGATTCATCGTATGAAGAAGTTGGGTCAGGTGTGGGTAGGTATAGTGGTTGTAAGAAGGGTGACACTCTGGTGCGGTTGGACACCCTAGCACATGGCTACGAATAAAAATTATGTGTTAGTTGATGCCATCCATGCTTTCAGTTTGGTAGTTCTGTGGATCAAGTTATAGGATTTAAAACATAAAATTATCAAAAAAGTGATGTTGATAAAGTTCTTTTTTCTTAATTTTTCGATCCAAAGTACTCGCAGTTACATTGTTGAAACGCTCATTGCGAGGTTCGCATGATAATTTTTGTACAGCATTAAAACATTGACTAGATGAATTGGGTGAAAGGTAGCAAACAGAACAACCTTTAATTATAGATATCTCAGGCACTACTAATTTTAGGTAATTAAAATTTTTTTAAAAATCGTCTGTAGAATATAATTATTTAAACAACTGTATGTGATTTCATTGATATTAATGAGGTTATTTGCCCTGAAAAATTGTTTGTTGGTACTCTTTTGGTTGACTTGTTATGTAAATTTTATGGAATTCGGTTAGGATTGTTGATAAGAAAATTAAAGGACAGACTTGGTTTTATCAAGGTGTATTGTGACTTGCTTGAAGAACTGTATATTTTTCTAGAAGTTTTGCAAGAAGTAAAACACTACTTAAATTTCCACTAAATATTTATTTTTAACACCATGACATGTTTCGCTGTATGACAGCTTCTTCAGATGGTTTGTTGCCATGGTGTTAAAAATAAAAATTTAGTGGAAATTTAAGTAGTGTTTTACTTCTTGCAAAACTTCTAGTTATGGATTTCCACCAAGTATCGGCTGAATCAATTCAAGTGTATATTTTCAATTTCTAATTTAATTATCTCTTATTACCGTGACAAAACTTACGAAACCTTCCTGCATCCTCATCTTGCACTGGCCAGTATGTTTTCCTGGGAACCTTTCGCTCAAATCGTCTCAGCCTTTCCATATTGACCAAACTATCAGAGTACACGTTTCGCTACTATGTGTAAAAATTGGTCCGATAATGATTTTTTAAATTCGATGCTCTTGCCAGTTGTTTTGATATAAAGAGTTTCTATATCACAAACATACACCTACTTGCCTTTTAAATACGTCCTTTTGTCCCCACAGTGATGTTATTATCTCTCGTTATTGTAGCTTTGTTTTCCAAACAATGGCAAATAGTTCGGTTAGATAAGAAATAAATAAAATATTTTATTAAATTGTTAAAAAATCCTGATAATACTATTCTAATCTATTCTGGCCAGCTGTAATGTTAATCTTTGTATAAAAATCTTCCAGTAATGTATTCATATATATTTTCGTTTCATAGCGTTCTTCTACGCCCTACGGTTCCATTCGGCCACTTATTTTTGTTATTAACAGTTTCCCAGTTTTCTTTACTTCGTTTATAATTTCATCAAAACTAGGAGAGGATATCGATTGGGAGACAAAGAAATAAAAATAATATGCTACGCCGATGATGCAGTAATTATATCAGAAGACGAAGATAACTTACAGAGACTCCTACATAAGTTCCAACAAACTGCAAAAGTGTTTAATATGCAAATATCTGTAAAGAAACAAAATCCCTTACAATATCTAAAGAACCGAAAAGATGCAAACTCGCGATTTATGATCAGAGTGTAGAACAAGTGATGTTCTTCAAATATCTAGGGGCAAACATAACAAGTACCAGGAACCTTAAGGAGGAAGTAAAAACTCAAACAACAAAGGCATTATTAATATCAGGATACTTAAGAGATATAATTTGGAGAAACAAATATATGAGCACCAGGAGCAAAGTAAGAATATACAAAACGTGCGTAAGACCGATCATGACGTACGCGATAGAAACCAGAGCGGAGAACACAATAACAAAACGACTCCTAAGAACAACAGAAATACGAACACTTAGATCGATAACAGGACATATCTTATTTGACCGGAAGAGATGTGAAGAAATAAGGGAAATGTCCGAAATACAGGATGTGGTGAGATGGGCAAGGAATAGGAGAAGAGAATGGAGAGACCAAGTGAACAGAAAGCCAAATGACCGGTTGGCTAAGGTTGCAAAAGAGAAGCGACCAAACACACCTCGACCGCTTGGAAGACCACCAATAAGATGATATGAGAGCTGGTCTTCATCATCGCAATTGTTTCTGAGAAGAAGAAGATTTTTGTTATTCCAGTCATTAGGGACCAAATTTCTCTCTTGTGGATGTCATTTAGCCATGTTATTTTTGGTCTCTCTTTCTTTCTTTCTTCGTTCTTCCAGTTTCCATTACAGCACTTGTTTTGGCCTTTTATAATAGTTCATCCCATGAACATGACCGTAATATAGGAGTTGTTCTTGTTGTATATCTTCAATAATGTCCATCTCTGTGTCCATGATTTCTTGCACTCTTTCGTTGCTGATTTGGTCCAATCGAGAGATACCCACTGCTTTTCGCCAAAAATTCATTTCTGTAGTTTTTAATTTCTTAGTTTGGTTTTTGTTAATTTTTCGTACTTCACATCCATACAATATTACACTATAATATAAATATATTCAGTTTCCGTAATATCGGGCACAATTAGATATAATTAATATTCATAATTCGTTTCATGTAGATTTTTAGAAAAAGCGTGATCATGGTCTTCATTGTTTATGTTCCAAGAAACATTATATGAACAAATTTTAAGAACAGCCACAGGTTCTACTTTATTTCCCGTAGTGGCGAACATGTCGATATAAGCTTTTGCCCGATGCTTCTCCTAAACCAAAATTTTGATATAGATATGTGGACAATAAATTGAAAATAATGAAAAAATAACAAAATTTTCAAATTCTTAAACTGCTGTTCATTTTCCTACCAAGAACCAGGAAAAATTATCATCATCATATTCTTAAAACTATACAGTATCTAGCCACCCTTGCCCTTTTCAACCCCTTCCCTTGAAGTAATATCCCTCTTAACCTATAGTTGCCATTCCTATTTCAGGTATTATATACGTAAAAAACTTGACATTGGTATCTGATTTTGTACGAAAGGCAGAGCAATAAATTGACAAATCGACGGACAGACGGAAATTGGAAACGTAAAGAAATGAAAAATCGTGGATACTTTACTTTTACTACTTTTAGATCTTACTTTTCTCTAGCGAGGAAAGTAAGACCTTCATAAAATAGTACAATAATACAATAAAGTATATTATTTCTCAACGATTTAAAAAGATTTTTTCTAAATATTCCTGGTGTGAAAATAGGTTTCAAATATAAACCATTCTTATGCTTTCTGTGAACATATTTTTTATATCATTCCTTAAAGTCGTAAAATCGAGTTTATTTAAGAGAAATTCCTGGGAGGCTAGAAGTTTTGAAAACTTTGTCACTTTCTCTAAAAACGGATAAAAGCATCAACTTAGGATATTATTGATGATAAATAAAATACACTGCAAGAGATTTACACTATATAAGTTTATACTTTTGTAAAACTTAAAAAAAGTGTAGAGAAACTTTTAAGAAAATCTTACTAGTTTAGGGAGTATATCGAAATAACAACTTAACTATCACCTACAAGCTTGAAATGGTAGATCAGAATTAAGTAGTCCGTAAATTTGCCCAGAATATAACTTAACTGGATAAAAGATCATAATTTTAAATTATGCAAACTTCGGCTTCGTCTAATTAAAAAGTTTCTAGGAGCTCGCGGTAAAATTCCAGTTTGTAAATTTATCATTATTACTTTTATTACGATAATATACTACTT
This sequence comes from Pachyrhynchus sulphureomaculatus, assembly GCA_019049505.1. NCBI lineage: Eukaryota > Metazoa > Arthropoda > Insecta > Coleoptera > Curculionidae > Pachyrhynchus > Pachyrhynchus sulphureomaculatus. The sequence goes on along the minus strand of CM032453.1, from coordinate 64,801,397 downwards.
TAGAATTCAAATAAAAATAGGTGTAATAATCTGAAGAATCTGATTCGAATTTAAGTAAATCTGGGGCAACCAAAGAGATCAAGAAGCGATGTCCCTCATTGACAGGTGGAAACACCATAGAGAATAGTGGTAGAATTTAATAAATCCTACCGATTAGTGACAGAGAGGCACCTAAATCGCTTAAGATTTGGTTCTACAAATCTGCTAAAGGGAAAAACTGATGGAAAATTTTCGAACTTTCCCTTGGTTAAACGTTTATTTTGGTTCCGACGACCAATCTGACTGCACTAAGGGGTTTACATCCCTTTTTCGAAGAAATGACCTTTCAGAGGCATGTCTTGATTCGACCAAAAATGCAAATAAGCTGTTGCTTCTAAACAGCTTGCCTACCGGCAATGGCGTGATAATCTTAACGTCATAAATCGTAACATCTTTGTTCGTAGAAATTGTCGACAAAACCAAGGAGGCACACAGCCAAAAAATTAAAAACAAACTTTTTGCATGCCCTAACAATTGCAGATCCTTTTGGTAGGTCGCGGAAGCCATTAGTCAAATTTCACTAAATCCACTATACCACTACTTACAAGGCCAGATCATAATATTGCAACAACACCTGCTGAGGAAGTTAACTTATTAGCTGAACTCCTTGTTTCACATTCTACTGTCGATTTCCAAGGAAACACTCTACCTACTATTTCCAATGTACAGTTAAGGATGCCCGATATTGTTTTCAAATATTGTGTCATAAAACGTATTTTACTGAAGCTAGATACCAAAAAACCTTCTAGTGTTGATAGAATCTCTGCTATAGTATTCAAAAAATGCGTAGGCAAGTCAACACCAGTTTTATGTAGACTTTTCAGCCTATCCTACAGAAAAGAAATATTTTCTTCAGCTGGAAATGTGCTACAGTTCAGCTGATACTCAAAAAATGCTATCAATTAGCATCTTTTAAAATATTTTAAAGGATTTAGTATTATTAGCAACCAATATGGCTTCCGTATGCAAATATCAATAGGAGATCTTCTTTGGAATAACGTAATTGAACATTTTGGAGCATTTCGAGCGGTTGCACTCGATATATCCAAGGTATCCACCGTGTTTGGCATGAAGCATTGTTGGATACGTTACGCTCTTACGGTGTATCTGAAAGGGTTTGTTTGAAATGACCAGGAATCCAATCATTTATTTCTTCATTCGCTTTGAGTAAGCAAATATCCGCAAAGAGCAGGAAGTCGTCCAACTATAAAAACTACAATTTCCTTGCATAACAGGAATCATGTAATTACTAGTTTCGAATTGTAAAATTATCTTGAATAACAAACTATAGAAAATTTAAACAATCTAAGTCTGTTAACCCCTTTCCCTGTCAGGTACTAAAATGAAAATCAATATTTCATTTTGTTGGAGAGTTAACGTCTCAAAAAATAAACTTACAAGCCGACTGGCAGACAAACGCACAGATCGATAGAAATTGAAAGCTATGTATGTATAGGGACTCAATTTTTTCAAGAAATGATGTTAACGTATTTTGCACGACATCGTAATGAGAGTTACGAAAGATTGCGACTCTTGCTACAACCCCACCAATAGTGCATTTTTACCCTACATTCTTCGTACTGTAGACAGAATAAACAAATTATTTACATAATTCAAAATTCAGTCAATTCTCATCTCAAGAAAAATCGATGTACTTCTAAAATAAGTACTGAACTTGACTTGGGTATTGTAGTGTTTTTAATTTTTATCGCCCGTAAGATAAAGCGCTATTTTTTGCTGCCTCAACTTTTCTTTTTTTTTTTCTTATAATTTCTGAGAATGGATTGAGTGGATACTAATATTAAAAGAACTAAAGAAATTAAACATACACTAGATCAGTTTTTCTTGGTGGAGTAATATGGGTAAGAGATAATTTTTGTACGTCTTTTGAAAATAGTCTCTATAGTTGTTTAAAAATTTTTAGTTGTACGGATTTTGGGCACCATTCATTTTAAAATAAAAAGAATCTAACTTCAGCTAAAAAAATGAAAAAATACTGAAGAGTTATGTGGTTGTTAAGAATAATTTTGATATGGTACAACCGTTTTGTCCTGAAAAGTAAAATAGGTGAATCATGAAACACTAGCCTTAAATAAGAAAAAAGGTTTATTGATGACTAAATTAAAAGTTCTAACTTTGCTACTCTGCTATTACCCTTATTAAAAAAAACTTAGTCTAAGAGGTGGTCCTTAAATCAGGATTTTTAATTAAAAGTTTGTTAAACACGACGTTGAAGGTTCGTGAGGTTCACTTCACGACTTACCAGTTCGATACGATGTAAAACGCACTTGTCGAAGGGAAAACTAGGTCTACGAATTGATATATTGATGACTTACGGTTTTTTTTCTATGAGTCTTTAGCCTGTCTTGGTGAGATATTCATAACACTGATGTCTCCACCTTGGCTACCCCAGTTCCCTTTGGGCTACTAAACTTTTCTTGGCCCCTAAAGGTCTGGAAATAAGCAGGATACTTCAAGAAAAAAGGCCTTGAACTTGTACACTAAAACCGTTTTTGCACTACTACATCACTCATATATCAGTACGGCAACTTGATAAAAAACCTACTGGGCGGCTTTCTGAAGAAAAAGCCCTTACTTTGGCTTCACAAAATATCTGCCCTACTTCATCTCGGCTGGGAAAAAACACCTGGCTGCGGCTATACGATGGAAAAAACTCTTGCGGCTACATGATGCAAAGAGCCAACTACCGCTACATGATGGAAAAAGCCTGTGACAAACTCGGCTGGAAAAAAGCCGAGATCCATGTCATCCGGACCCTTAAATATTTTTCTCCCTTCCGTATAAATCACGTCTTCAAGATGGCTACTTCCCGGATACAAATATCTAGCCAATCGACGCATTAGAAACGGATTAAATAGATCCAGCAGACAACCCGCAATGCAAACTATAATATAAACGGCTCAAAAAATCGAGTGAACTACACTGCTTAAAAGTTAGTAAACACTGTAATAAATAGAAAAATGGAGAAAATTATAAATTATAGGGAAAAAAACAGTAACGTAACATGATCATAAAATCTAGGAAAACATGAATGTTACGGTATTCTTTTGGAATTGCTCCGCCAAGCAAAAGTTGAGGTGATGGGTTCCTAAGAGCTCTTAACTTCCAAAGAAGGAGAAACTTATTGCATATATGGAATAAGGGTTCACAATTCATGGAGACGTTCGTTTTCATGAACGATGGTCCAAAATCTGAAGCAGGCCATCAAAGAAAAATGTTCGAGCCATTTTCGAAACCTTCGCCAGACACTTTTAAACTAAGTTTATTTTAAATATTATATACGGCAACGAGTAATACTTCAAAGAGACTTATTTAGAGTGGTGATATATATTATAAAATGTGTAGTAGAATCAAGAAATGTAGGATAAAGCATGAAAAATATATACAGCGTGCCCTATATGTATGGAATAATGATTCCAGAGCATTTATTAATAAGTGTATCAAAAAAATGTTTAAATAAAAGTTATAAGGTGTTATATGACGCACATGCTGACGTTGACAATAAACATCTCAAAAGTTGGGAAACATTCACTGCATTTGTTGGATTCTATTCAGAGAAGAGCGGTCGGTCTGATTGGAGACCCAGGATTGACCGGCGGCCTTGATTCGCTGGAACATCGAAGAACGGTTGGCCACTTGAGTCTGTTCTACAAGTATTTTCATGGAAAGTGTTCGAAGGATGTAGCCCGTTTAATTCCTCCCAAAGCGGTGCATGTTAGAAATAAACGTCGCGCTGGTGCTTCACATCCGTATGAGGTTCAGCTTGTTACTTCGCGTACAACGCTTTTCAAGCAGTCTTTTATATGGAGAACGTCATCCCTTTGGAATAATTTGCCCAGCGCTGTGTTTTCCACCGAGTACAATTTACAGCGATTCAAGAACAACGTGAATCGCTTTTTCCGCACATATGCCGCTCCTGGAGCGCTTTAGGGACTACAATTTGGGCGTAATATCATAATGGTACATATAACAGAAACTAAAAGAATCACTTTGTTAATGATGGTTGGTTACGGAAACTGTAGGAGAACACAACAGGAGGTGTGTGATCTTTTTAAAACGCAGAATATTCGAATCGAGAACCTATTACCCAATCCGTACTTAGCAAAACATTAAAACGATTTGGACAATCAGGACATGTTAAGGGTCGTTCTAAATCTGGACTTCCAAAAGTTAAAACAAGCGATGATAAAAGGTTAGATGTTTTATTGGAAATTACAAAAAAACCTCATACAGCCACTAGTCAGCTTTGCCTAGACCACAACATAAGTAAAGGCACCTTAAATGAATGAAGAAAAATTGCATACATACAAACACATTCTATTGCAAGAACTATCTGAAGATGGCTACGCGTTGAATTTTGCGAGGTCATGATGGAATGAATCAATAATGATCCTAACTTAATTCATAATATTGTTTTTTTGACGAGGCTCCATGTTGTCTTAACGGAAGAGTTAACAGGCATAACTACCTGTACTGATCTACTGAGAATCCCCACGGGATAATCGACAGTCATTCTCAAAGACCACAAAAATTAAACGTGTGGGCACGGATTTGTGGACGTCATATTGGTCCATTTTTTATAGATGAAAATCTTACAGGACAGTGGTATTTACAGTCACTCCAAGAGCAAGTTATTTCAACTTGTGCAGGTCTTTTTCCCGATGAAAATAATTTTGATACCCCTAACAGGAATCTGTGGTATCAATAGGACAGAGCACCTCCTCACTATGAAATCAATGTTTGTAGATATTTGGATGCGATTTTTCCTAATCCATGGATAGGCAGACGAGGTGCTGTAGAATGGCCTGCAAGGAGCTCCGACCTTACGTCACTCGATTTTTTTTTTATGGGGTCATTGAAAAGTTTACCGAAGTAGACCTGAAACTGTAGAAGATTTACAATACATAATTCAATATGAAGTAGCACAGATCATCCAGGATTCTCTGCAAAACTCTATTCAGGCTGTATATGACAGATTGGGTAATCGACTCGCTGTTAACGGTAGGCATTTTGAGCAATTGTTACCTTAAAAATAAACCTAAAGTATTTATTAATAGTTTTTTTCCAAAACAGTTCAATTTAGACATATGATCTGTTAGACAAATAATATCTAGAATTTCTAGTATGACTCAAAAATAAAATAATATACAGGGCTTTCCATTTAAAAAAAATCAAGATGGCATAATTTCTTCGAACTGACGGTTCAAAACATTGTATTGTCAACGTCAGCATATGCGCCGTATAACACCCTAAAACTTTTATTTAAACATTTTTTTTGATACACTGATTAATAAATGCTGTGGAATCATTATTCCATACATATGGGGCACCCTGTATAACTTTAGGTTGTAATTGTAAAGTAACATAATTTATTTTATCAGGACTACAGTGTATCTGGAGTAACGTTCGACTGTTGATACTTTTATCATTGGGTTGGATAAAATATATTCTAGTTTGATCTTAAATGATTAAAATGGACAGTTGTTATAGCTGTATGGTACTCAACAGACTTTGTATATAGTTTTTAGTCTATGAATGGGACAAAGAATTAAAATTCACAAACAGAAAAATATTACTTTTGATTGACAACTATCCAGCGCACCCTGAAGTTGGCCTACAGCAAATAAAATGGGTGCAAGCAAGTGGAAAGCTCCAGCCTATGGACAAGGTGTGATACATTCTTTAAAATGTCATTATAGAAAGATTTTACTTATGAAAATGTTAGAGACGGTCAATAAAGGTAACATTTTTTTCCGTAACTCTCTTGGACGCTATAAACTTTAGCCATATGGCTTGGTAAAGAGTCAGTAGAGACACCATTGCAAACTGTCTTAAGCATGACGGATTTTTAAGCAAGGAATGTAGATATGACTCAGATGATGAGCTACCGTTGACTTAGAGGATTGAAACACATCGAAAAGATCCTACTGATTGTGTAGAATTTGTTTACGATGCTGACATTCAACAAAATACAGTGGAAATCGAGATTAAAAAGATGTTTAATCATCCTAATTTTGAAGAATATGTATGTGCTGATAATGAATTAATGGCGAGAGAAATATTAACTGATAATCAAATTGTGACAACAGGGACTTTTAAGCGATAATGACGACGAGGACAAGCTTGGTGAAGGAGATAATATTTATGTTCCATCCATTTCAAAAATGACTAAGAAAACTCTCAATTTTTTGAAATCTCGTGAAGTTCCTGAACAAGTATGGAGTAATTTTTGTCAAAATTATTCCCAAAACGTTAATTTTTTTTTTTTTTTTTTTTTTTTTTTTTTATTGGTCTAGCACACGTGCTGCAGGGAAGTCCCTAAAGCGCTCCAGGAGCGGCACGAGTGCGGAAAAAGCGATTCACGTTGTTCTTGAATCGCTGTAAATTGTACTCGGTGGGAAACACAGCGCTGGGCAAATTATTCCAAAGGGATGACGTTCTCCATATAAAAGATTGCTTGAAAAGCGTTGAACGCGGAGTAACAAGCTGAACCTCATACGGATGCGAAGCACCAGCGCGACGTGTATTTCTAACATGCACCGCTTTGGGAGGAATTAAGCGGGCTACATCATTCGAACACTTTCCATGAAAATACTTGTAGAACAGACTCAAGTCGCCAACCGTTCTTCGATGTTCCAGCGAATCAAGGCCGCCGGTCAATTCCGGGTCCCCAATCAGACGGACCGCTCTTCTCTGAACAGAATCCAACAAATGCAGTGTATGTTTGGGAGCGGAGCCCCAAACGTGGAGCAGTATTCCATAGTTGGTCGAATTTGGGCTCTGTAAAGAATTAACAGTTGTTGTGGGGTGTAAAGCTTTCTGGTTCTAAATAAGATTCCCAACTTTTGAGAAGCTCTCCTTGCTATGCCTGCAACATGTTCATGCCAAGACATATTTGCTCCCAAACTAACGCCCAACAAATTGAGCGACGATGCTAGGGGAATGGAGTGCCCCGACATAACTATGTCGGGTTCAGCAACGTTAACTTTTTTAGAAAAAACTGCCGCTTGGGTTTTTGTAGCGTTAAATTCCACTTGGTTACTGTCACCCCAAGATAGAATTTCTTTCAGGTCCTTGTTAAGTTGAACGACCTCCTGCTGTCTGCGGATATTCGCCCGAGCAGCCGATGTCCGAGCGTTCAAGGTGAATGAAGAGACAAGCGTACTGTCATCTGCAAAGCTATAGACTGGATTCCCGGTCTTTTCCAGCAGATCGTTAATGTAAATGAGAAAGAGAGTAGGAGACAGTATGGAGCCCTGGGGCACACCAGCGTTGATAGTGAGGGTGTTAGAAAGAAATCCGTCGACCGCCACTCGTAAAGAACGCTCTCTGAGGAAACATGAGAGCCACAAACAGAACCTTTCAGACATACCATAAGAGCGCAACTTAGCCAACAGTCCATCGTGCCAAACACGGTCGAATGCCTTGGATATGTCAAGAGCAACCGCTCGAGATTCTCCAAAGTGTTCAATTGCGTTGTTCCAAACATGTGTTACATAAGTCAGAAGATCTCCTGTTGATCTATGTTTACGAAAACCATATTGGTGATCGCTAATAATATTGAATCGTTCAAGATATTTTAGAAGATGCTCATTGATAACCTTTTCCATGACTTTCGATATTATTGAAAGCAGTGCAACTGGTCGGTAGTTATTTGGCAAGGTCTTCTTACCTTTTTTAGGTATCGACTGAACCGTGGCACATTTCCAGCAGGACGGAAATATTCCCTTTCTGTAGGATAGGTTAAAAAGTCTACAGAAAACTGGTGTTAGTTCCCTTGCACAGTTTTTGAGAACTATGGCAGGTATTCCGTCAGCGCCAGAAGCCTTCTTGGTGTCTAGCTTCATTAAAATACGCTTTATGATGCGCTGTCTGAAGACAACATCGGGCATCCTTGACTGCAATATGGGAATAGTAGGTGGTGTTTTTCCTTGGAAATCGACAGTAGAATGTGAAGCAAAGAGTTCAGCCAACAAGTTCGCTCTCTCAACAGGTGTGGTTGCAATGGAATTATCTGGCCGTGTGAGTGGTGGTATGGTGGATTTGGTAAAATTTTGACTAACTGCCTTAGCGACTGCCCAAAAGGACCTGGAATTGTTGGGACAAGCGAGAAGTTTGTTTCTAATTCGTTGATTGTGTGCCTCCTTGGTTTCGTCGATAATTCCCTTGCATCTGTTCCGGGCATGAACAAAGATGTTTCGATTTACGGTGTTAGGATTTTCACGCCATTGTCGGTAGGCAATATGTTTAGAAGCAACAGCTTCTTTGCATTTTCGGTCGAACCAAGGCTTGCCGTTGGAGGAGCATTTCTTCGAAAAAGGGATGTAAGCTTCCATACCAGCCAAAATAACATCGGAGACCTCCCTGGCGCAGTCAGATGGGGTTATCGGATCGAAAACAAAAGTCCATCCAAGGGAAAGTTCGAAAGTATTCCATGAGATCTTCCCATTTAGCAGATTTGTAGTGCCAAATCTTGCGCGGCCTAGGCGCCTCTCTGTCACTGATTGGCAGGATACTCGATGTCGAAAGCAGTTTATGGTCGGAAGAACCTAACGGCGGATTTACGGTGACCGTGTAAATCTCCCGATTGGTGGTTAAAAACAGATCAAGAAGACTGGCGAACTCCCCGTCTCGATCAGGGATCCGTGTTGGTTCGTCAATAAGCTGAGTTAAGCCACAACTGATTGAGAATGATTCAGCTTCACGACCTTGTTCGTCGGTAGTATTTGAATATTTGAGCCAGTTGATATTGTGGACATTAAAGTCGCCCAGGATGGCAATTTCGGCACTTGGATAGTTACTTTGTACCTTGGATATAGTAATATAATAATTAGGATTAGGATAATAGGAAAAGGATAATAATCTTGGATATTTGTAAGCAAATATGGAAAAATTTGTTCAACAAAAAAGTGAGTAAATTTTCGACTGATTTGAAGGTCACATCTTGAAAATGGAATATTTTTTACCATATTTATTAAGATATTTCTTATATTTTATTACCCTGTCTTTTTTTAAGTCCTTTGGGGCGTTAAAATAGTAAGTAATATTTCAGTATGTTATACTGAATGTTTGCTAAAACTACAATATATACCTATTTTAACTTTTTATAATTTGTCTGGTGAAGTAGTTATATAAATTTTCAATTTTTATCAATTTTAATTTACAAGAGCTATTATTAAATAACATGGAACGAATTATTATATAAATTTTAACATTGTCACGTCTAAAAATCTTTGTGGTTTACATAAATTTATAGTTGGTGCCAAAAAAATTGACTATATTAATTTGTTGCAGTTCAACTAAAGCAATATTTGCAAAAAATAAAATCCTTTGGAAGTCCCTAAAATTTTTTAATCTGTTTTGTCTCCCAATTTATCATTATTTTCTATTGGTAATTTTGTTCAAACTTTACAACCTTTAAAGTTCGACTTCCTATCAAATTTAACTTAATTATTACATTACTTATATAAGTAATGTAATATAATATAAAATTGATAATCAACATACCAATCAAAAATAATCCTCCATAAATTTGTTTCCTTAAGGAAAATCCTTATTATAAAACAGCTCAAATTAGTTTCTCTTTGCCGATAAATTATATCAAATTGCCGCAGTAAATTTTTCAAATAGCCTTATGTATGGCTTTTAAAATGTCGTTTTCTCGCGTTAACGAATTTTATAATGCGCACCATACGCCATCTAAAACGATGACGGAATATTAAATATTCACACACAACTTTATATTAAAATTTTGCGTTTGGGTTTCGTGTTTTAGTGATTATCGCAGGTCATGCTTCAGAATTTAAGTTTTTTTGAGTTTATTGGAAATATAAAAGGTATGGTATAAATGCTAAATAAACTACATTTTATTTTATTGTTCACCTCCCCGCCTGAGTGAGGATTTTACCATTTTTTATATCTTTAGGATATCGGCGGGGATGTCGTAATATGCATAAACTTTGTCCGTGTGCCGAGATATACATTTTTATATTGCACAGCATCTTTTAGACAACGTGGTAGTGATGCAACGGACGTTATTGTGTTTCTGCAAACAACTACTACTTATATACGGGGCCAGGCAAAATATATTTAAATAAATTAATAAATAAACTACCCCGACTTGCTGGCATTGGAACCCGAGACCTTCTGCACCGCAAGCAAGTTACGCCATATAAAAATAAAGTAATGAAATAAAATTGTAAATACTTTAAATCATAGATATTTTTGTAGTGTTTCGTACGGAACTTTTATAAGATCACTTCGGTGTCTGTCCGTCCGTCTCTCCTTCCTGTTTGTCACACCCGATTTTCTTCGAAACTATTTGACATAATACGGAGGCTGAAAAGTTTTTGGTCTAGCTACTTAAAACACCTACATTCCAAGACTTTTCTAACATTTCTATACCTTTCTTGTAGAAGGATTTGTCTTTGCCTTCAAAATAGGCCTCACTTTTGGCGATAACTTCTTCATTGGAGCTAAATCTCTTTCCTGCGAGCATTTTTTTGAGGTCTGCGAATAGATAATAGTTGCTGGAGACCAAATCTGGAGAATACGGTGATAAGGAAGCAATTCGTACTTCAATTCATGCAATTTTGCCATCGTAACCACTAACTTGTGACAAGATCTTGATGATTTCTTATTGTTCATTTGGGGCCCTTTCTTTGCGATTTCTGCCTTCAAATGCACCAATAAATTTATATAATATTCGCTATTGATGATTTTTCCCTTTTTTGCAGAGTCGATGAATATTATTCCATGCGCATCCCACAATCGATCGTTGTGTCTTTGGTCGCTTCGGGCGGCTTTCTCCGGCTGCTGTTCACTCAGCTGATTGCAGATTTGATTCTAGTGTCTAGTGGTGGATCCATGTTTCATCCACTGTCACATATCGCATGAAAAAATTCTTTTCATTGAGCTTAAACAGCTCCAAACAGCGCTCAGAATCATCAACACGTTATTCTTTTTGGTCCACTGTGAGCAAACGCGGTACCCACTTCGAACAGAGCTTGCTCATACCCAAATATTCATGTAAAATATGACCCACAGCTTCTTTTGATATCTCTAGGGTGTAAGCTATTTCACACAATTTCACTTTACGGTCATCTAAAATAAGTTTGTTGATTTTTTTATGTTTTCCGGTGAAACCACCTCATTTGGGCGTCCAGAGTGTTCAACAATATTTGTGTTTGTACGATCGCGTTTAAAATTCAGCATCCCAGTAAATGATGAGTGATTTTCTAGGGGCAGAGTCCCCGTAACACTTATCAAGCCAAAACAATGTTTAATCAGCACATGAAATTCGATTTTTTTCATTGTTTTGAAAATATCAAAAGTAGCATTACTAAAACCACTGCAACTTGTAAACTAATCATCGAAATGTCATGAAATTTTGACTCGTATCGTTTGAAGATTGGTACTTCCTAAAAATCATATGGATTTTTTGAAAACTGTTTGTCAGACCAAAAACTTTTCAGCCTACGTGTTAGAAAGTTGAAATTTGGTAGTAATATAGTAATTGGTGCCCTCATCACAGCCGTACAGTTTTGAAAGTTAAATTTTGACTTAAGGGGTTAGTTTTGGGGGGTGAAATACCAAGTGAAAAAATTTTTTTTTACTAGGTAATCGGTAATCTGGAATATTCTCCAGGGTATAGATTGAACGAAAATTATCACGAGTGCATTACCCTTAATAATTTATCTGGTATTTAAAATTTCAAAGTAATCAGTTTTCAGTAAAGATCGGAAACAAACTTTGTTCAAAGCTCATTTGGGGTGTATTTTGTGAATCATTTAACATAACAAAAATTTTTATCTTAAAAGCAATCAACGTATGGAACACTAATTGCACAAGTACAACTTGCACTTGACCGGTTATTTTATAATATTTATCACAACTTTGTCATAAGTTTTTAAAACAGCGGGTTAAGCATTCCTATTTACCATATCTGATTAGTACACAATCATTACCGAGTTTGACACCACTGTAAATCTATTAGTGGAAAGACTATCCTCCGATATTTCTTCATGTTTCATGGTCCCTAGAACCCGAAAAAAAAAAAAATATAGATTTTAATTTCTATTAGCCTTTTTGTAGGTCTAATATCAATCCACAAATAGTTCACAGACAGCCTGTGTCATAATCTACTCCATAAAATTAGGTCCCTAACAGTAACATGCAAGACTGAGACGTTCGTTATGATATTGGTAAATGCAATCAAAACAGATCATCTTTTCACGTAGATGATAAATATATTTACAAATCCAGGTCTGTGAACTAATTGTGTCTCTTCTAAGTTCCAAGTTTTCCATGGTATAACTTACGGAAACACAACTAAAACACGTGTATTATTAATTACTATGGCTTCTGACAGTATCCCTTATAATTTTCTATCGAGATATCGAAAAAACATAACCTACAAATAATAGTTAAAAGGAATTTAAGACAATTTTTAAAATATTCCTTGCAGTTTTTTTTCTCATACAGTTTTTATTGTATTTATAATTTAAACATTGCTATTGCACTTTTAATTTATCTCGAATTTTAATTGAACTGAAAGTTTAGTTTTTATTGAGAAAAAGCTAAACCGAACAAGATAAATTCAACTTTCATCCAAAGTTACCGCTAACACGGTATGATAATATTATTGTAACGATATCTGTTGAAAAAGTCAACATGTTTGCTTCACATTTTCAATTTCCAGGAAAGAGCACATATGATGTCAAACATATCCGATTTTGTTTTCAGGCAGCATGTCATGAACCGTATTTTAATAAAATTATATGTCATACAAAACAGCTTCTGGTGCTGTTGAAATAAATATTATCGTGCTTAAGAGATGTGCTAGTCAACTAACTCTACTTTCTCATACGCTTTTTAACATATCCATAGAGGTGAAAAGATCATCTATAATCTATAATATATATAAAATGCAACGTCTCTCTGTCTGTCTGTCTGTCTGTCCGTTAGTGCGTTAATCACTGGAGAACCACTTATCGGATTTACGTACTTTTTTTTTAAAACATACATTTGTTCTCTGGCCAGGTTATAGACTATATTTTATTGCGATAGGTAGCATAAGGAATGAGCAGTGACGTAAAATAGTGAATGAAGTCGGAAAAAAAGTCTGCCGCTAGCGCGTTCCTTTGCAATACACAGCCTAAACCATTAAATATGGAACAATATTATGTAGCAGAGAATATCTATAATCTATAATCTATAATATATATAAAATGCAATGTCTCTCTGACTGTCTGTCCATTAGTGCGTTTATCACGCGAGAACCACTTATCCGATTTACCTGTCTTTTTCAATTCATACATATATTCTTTGGCCAGGTTATATAATATAATAATAATCTATATTTATAATATATATAAAATGCAACGTCTCTCTGTCTGTCTGTCTGTCAGTTAGTGCGCTTATCCCTCGAGAACCACCTATCCGATTTACGTGATTTTTTAAATTCATACATATGTTCTCTGACCAGGTTATAGATATATATTTTATCACATCTATAATATATATAAAATGGAATGTATCTCTGGCTGTCTGTCTGTCTGTCTGTCCGTTAGTGCGCTTATCACTGGAGAACCACTTATCCGATTTTCGTACTTTTTTTTTTAAAACATATATATATGTTCTCCGGCCAGGTTATAGGCTATATTTTATTATGATAGGTAGCATAAGGAATGAGCAGTGACGATAATAGTGAATGAAATCGAAAAAAAGTTTGCCGCTAGCGCGTTCTCTTGCAATACACAGTCTAAACCATTAAATATGGAACAATATTATGTAGCAGAGAATATCTATAATCTATAATTTATATAAAATGCAATGTCTCTCTGTCTGTCAGTCTGTCCATTAGTGCGTTTATCACGCGAAAACCACTTATTCGATTTACACTTTTTTTTTTTAAATTCATACATATATTCTTTGACCAGGTTATATAATAATAATAATCTATATCTATAATATATATAAAATGTCTGTCTATATCTCTGTCTGTCTGTCCGTTAGTGCGCTTATCACTGGAGAACCGCTTATCCGATTTACGTGCTTTTTTTTTTAAACATACGTACGTTTGATATATTTTATTACGTTAGGTGACATAAGAAATAAACAGTGACGATAATAGTGAATCAAGTCGGAGTTTGCCGCTAGCGCGTTCTCTTGCAATACTCTGCCTAAAGCATTAAATATGGAACAATATCATGTAGCAAAGAATATAATATCTATAAAATGTAACGTCTCTCTGTCTGTCTGTCTGTCCGTTAGTGCGCTTATAACTCGAGAACCACTTATCCCATTTACGTGTTTTTATAAATTTATACATATGTTTTATATAATTCGATATAAGCCTAGATAATGGGAGATAAGATAAGATAATGGGAGATAAGGAGAAATAATGGGAGATAAGTCGAGATAAGCCTCGATAATGGGAGATAAAGTGAGATAATGGGAAATATGTATAAATAATGGGAGATAAGGAGAAATAATGGGAGATAAGGAGAAATAATGGGAGATAAGCAGATATAAGTCTAGATAATAGGAGTTATGGTTAGATAATGGGAGATAAGGAGAAATAATGGGAGATAAGGAGAAATATTGCGAGATAAATCGAGATAAGCCTAGATAATGGGAAATAAGTTAAGATAATGGGTGATAAGGAGAAATAATGGGAGATGAGCAGAGATAAGCCTAGATAATGGAAATTATGTAGAGATAATGGAAGATAAGGAGAAACATTGGGAGATAAGAGGAAATAATGGGAGATATTTTATTACGTTGGGTAACATAAGGAATAAGCAGTGACGATAGTACTGAATCAAGTCCACGCGAGCGGAGCCGCGGGCCCGGCTAGTATCCAATAATCCATCAGTCACATTTACTCTCAGTAATATATATATATATATATATATATATATATATATATATATATATATATATATATATATATATACATATATACATATATATATGTATATATATATATATATATATATATATATGTATATATATATATATATATATACATATATATATATATATATATATATATATATATATATATATATATATATATATATGTATGTATATATATATATATATATATATATATATATATATATATATACATATATATATATATATATATATATATATATATATATATATATATATATATATATACATATATATACATATATATACATATATATATATATATATATATATATATATATATATATATATATATATATATATATATTATATATATATATATATATATATATATATATATATATATATATATTTATATATATATATATATATATATATATATATATATATATATATATATTTATATATATATATATATATATATATATATATATATATATATATAAATATATATATATATATATATATATATATATATATATATATATATATATATATATATATATATATATATATATATATATATGGGTGCCCCATATGTATGGAATAATGATTCCACAGCATTTATTAATCAGTGTATGAAAAAAATGTTTAAATAAAAGTTATAGGGTGATGTACGACGCATATGCTGACGTTGACAATAAAATGTTTTGAACTGTCAGTTCGAATTACGCCATCTTAAATTTTTTAAATGAAAAGCCCTGTATATTATTTTATTTCTGAGTCCTACTAAAAATTGTAGATATTATTTGTCTAATATACCATATGTCTAAATTGATGACTGACAATTTTAAAAAATGAAGATGACGTAATGTCTTGGAACTGACAGTTCAAAACATTTTATTGTCAACGTCAGCATGTGCTCTATATAACACCCTATAACTTGTATTTAAAACATTTTTTGATACATTGTTTAATATTGCTGTGGAATCATTATTCCATACATATGGAGCACCCTGTATGGAATAATGATTTCATACAGGGTGATATGTATATATTAGACTTACCACAAAAAAGAAATTATATTGGGTGATGCTACCAGCTAAAAACCTTCTGTTATGTGTAAATAGAGATTTCTGAAATTTTGGTCCAAAAATATTAAGGTTTAGAGGGTGCTAAAGTCGATTTTATTGGTTACATATATATATATATATATATATATATATATATATATATATATATATATATATATATATATAGCATTGTTTATTTTAGAGCATAAAAACACAGTTGTACGTAGATATGTAGAGCTGACAATTATATACAAATTTAGACCACGTGCGACCACCAAGTAAACCCAACCTAAGTTATGAGCAATGAAAAGACGTTTAAAATGGACAGATAAGCCAAATTTCAAACTTAATGGTTCCTTTACGTTGCACATATTATTTATATGAGGAATAAATTGCATAGATATTCAGGACTGATAATTTCAAATAATCTTAGGCCACATGGAACTATGGACGACGAAGTCAACTAAAGTTATAAGCAATTAAAAGAAGTTTAGGAATAAGGTGATGTTAAACATTTTATAGATTTCTGTATATAACTAAATTACTTATTCATAATACTTATTTACGAAAATAATGTATTAATTATTTTTTCTAAACTACTGATTACACTTTGATAATTATTTCATTATTCTATTCGAAAAATTGCGGAACATGCAACCGTTAAATACGAAATGTGGCATATTTTTGCATTTTATACGTTTTTTAATTGCTCATAACTTGAGTTTACTTGGTCGCCCATGGTCGCACCTAGTTTTAATTCTAATCTAAGTTTAATTAAATTTTAATTCTAAGTTTAATCGAAATTATTAGTCCTGAATATGTATGCAATTTATACATAACAAAAAAGGTGCGTAACATAAAGTAACCAATAAATAAGAAATTTGACCCATTTGTCCATTTTATACGTCTTTAGTTGCTCATAACTTGATTTTACTTAGTCGCCCATGGTTGAATGTGGTCTAAGAATGTCCAAAATTGTCAGTCCTGGATATCTATATATTTTATATCTCAAAAAAATAAAGTGCCCATCGTAAAGTAACCATTAAATATAAAATTTGGCCCATTTGTGCATTTCATACGTCTTTAAACTGCTCATAACTAAAGTTTACGTGGTCGAGTATTATCATATATGATCTAAGTTTGCACAGAATTGTAAGTCCTTAATATCTATGCAATTTATACGTCAAAAAAAAAATAAGGTACATAACAAAAAGAAACCATTAAATACAAAATTTGGCATATTTTTGAATTTTGTAAGTCTTTTAATTACTCATAACTTGTCTTTACTTGATAATAATGGCCTAAATTTATTTATAATTATCAGTCCAGAATATCTGTGCAATTTATACCTGAAAAAAATAACGCAAGCAACATAAAGTAACCATTAAGTTCGAAATTTGGTCTCTTTGTGCATTTTAAACGTCTTTTAATTGTTCATAACTTGAGTTTACTTGGTCTTCTGTGGTACGTTTATACGTAATTGTCAGTTCTACATAACTATGCCCCTGGAAAATCACTCACCATTTACTGGTATGCTGAATTTAAACGTGGTCGTACAGATACAAATGATGCCGAACGCTCTAGACGCCCAAATGAGGTGGTTACACCGGAAACCATCAAAAAATTCCACAAATTTGTATTGGATGACCGTAAAGTGAAATTGCGTGAGATAGCTGACACCCTAAAGATATCAAAATAACGTGTTGATCATATTTTACATGAACATTTGGGCTCTGTTAGAAATGGGTACCGCGTTTGCTCACAGTGGATCAAACACAACAACGTGTTGATGATTCTGAGCGCTGTTTGAGTGCAATAAAAAGGATTTCTTCATGCGATATTTGACAATGGATGAAACATGGATACACCATTCATCAAGACAATGAACCTCGTTACAAGTCAATAGTTGCGATGGCAAAATTGCATGAATCGAATTCGAATTGCTTCTTCATCTACCATATTCTCCAGATTTGGCGCCCGGCGACTATTATCTATTCGTAGACCTCAAAAAAATGCTCGCGGGAAAGACATTTGGCTTCAGTGAAGAAGTTATCGCCGAAACTGAGGCTTATGTTGAAGGCAAAGGTAAATCCTTCTACAAGAAAGGTATAGAAATGTTAGAAAAGTGTTGGGCTGATTGTATCGCTCTTGAAGAAGGCTATATTGATGAATGAAGTGGGATTTTGCAAAAAAAATGTGTTTTAAATAGCTCGACCAAAAACTTTTCAGCCTACGTGTTATATGTATAGACGTGTTTTCATGTAGCAGTTTTTTACTTGTAGCAAAAATGGAACAAAAGTTTTTTATTAAATTTCGCTTTAAGAATGGAATAAAGCGCAGCACCCTATTGGAAATATTGAACATTGCTTTTGGCGAGTCTTCTATGAATAAAACAAGATTCTTCAAGGGGTAGAAACGTTTCCAAGAGGGCGGTGAGGATATTTAAGATGATGAGCGCTCTAAACATCCCAGCACATCAACCACTGATGGTAACATCGAAAAAGTGAAAAACTGATTATAAATAATCGCCGCATTACTATCCGAGAAATTGCTGATGATGTTGGATTATGATTTGGTTGATAACAAGTAATTTTTTTCGATGTTTTGGGCATGAGACGTGTGGTAGTAAAATTGCTCCGAAATTGTTAAATTTTGACCGACAGCAGTATCGAATGGATGTTACTCAGGAGTTGCTGAATGAAGTCAACGACGACCCAGACCTGCTCAAACAAGGGCATAGTGAACAGTGAGTTCTTGCCACCAGATCGTACAGTCAATAAAGAGAGGTCGGATTTGTGGCGAAACTACTCATGGCAAGAACACCACGATAATGATGATCTGATCACACTTCACTGCTTGTTTGTAGTTTTTTGGCAAAAAACAATACCGTTATCATGTCTCAGCCTTCGTATTCGCTGAATATGGACTTGCACACTTATTTTGACGGTGGAGATGTCTAAGATTTTCCTAAAAGTAATGTGACTGGTGTGAAGTTGTTGCCGTTCTTAGATATTGGCTGAACTTGAGTGCATTCACATCAGAATGAAATATTCCTTTGCCTTTTAAGCCGACAAAAAACTAGCATTAGTTGGCTGGCGCATTTTTTAAAGTACGATTACAGGCATTTCTATAATGCCAGAAGTAGTTTTGGTGTCTAATTTATTGTATTAAGATAAGTTTTATGATATTCTGCCTGAAAACAATGTCAGGTATATTTGACTGCACATGTGTGTTTTCACTGGAAATTAAGAATGCGCAGTACAGAGTTCAGAAAATAAATTGGCTTTTTCAACAGACCTTGTTGCAATTTGACTTTGGATGAATCTTGACGATTTTCTTTGTTTGCATTTAATAGAAGGAAAAAATAAAAACTAAACTTTCAATGAAATGAAAATCTAAAATAAATAAAAAGTTAAAAATAGTAATGTTTAAACTAAAAATAGAAATAATTGTAAAGAGCTTATTGTACGTGCTAAATTGTCTCAAACAACTTCTAATTTTCATTTAATTTTCCTTGACCAGGGCGTCAATCATCCTTAAGGTTTAAAGGACCCCGCAATTTCTTTATGGAAAATGCCTTTCATTCAAATCGGTTCAAACTTTCAGAATATATTCTTGGAGACATTCTGAACAAATGTCTTGCTGAGCACCACGCAATCCTATGAGTAGATTTTGTTTTTACAAGCATTTTAAGGAGTTACATACACCTGGGCGCTGCAAAAAAATTATGTATAATTAAAAAAAAAATATATTTTAAAGATTATTAAGTGATTAATACAAAAGAAAGGCGATTATATATTTTTATTGTACTTTAAATTATAAGAAAATTTTTTATTAAATATGTTTTAAGGGGTTACATACACCTGGGTGCTGCAAAAAGTACGTATATTAAAAAAAATATTAATGTACTATAAATTATAAGAATTAAAAAAAAAAAACGTTCTAAAACATATTTTAAAGAAATATATTATAATTTAAAGTACAATAAAAATATATAATCGCCACTCTTTTGTATTAATCACTTAAGGTAGTTCACTCGTAAATCCACTTTTCTTAAGAATTTGATCAAACTGAAATATAATGTCATTCTAAATGTCATTTAATTAAAAAAAAAAAATTGAACGATTCATAACACAGGTCTGCAACAAAAATGCTGTCTGGATGTTTTCAACTGATTTCTATGTATTTAGGTGTCCTGAAAACTAAAAAAATACTCAAAAAATTCCAGAACGTCAGGTTATTTTGAAAAACGCAAAATTTTATTATAAAAAAGGGTTTTTTTTTGGGTTAACTTGAAGTCATAAATAAATAGGTACAATTTTATTTTGATTATTGTTTTTAAATGTATACAGGCCATAACTATCATTACTTTCTAAATAAAGAATGCCCTGTGTAAGCTAAATTAACAAACATAAACGTTGTAAAGTGGCGCGGTACAATTACGTGTTAACTCGTCATTGTTTTATAGATCTTGGTTCAATATAGTGCAATGTCATCTGTGCGGAAGTGTGTGA
Organism: Pachyrhynchus sulphureomaculatus; assembly: GCA_019049505.1. Taxonomy (NCBI): domain Eukaryota; kingdom Metazoa; phylum Arthropoda; class Insecta; order Coleoptera; family Curculionidae; genus Pachyrhynchus; species Pachyrhynchus sulphureomaculatus. The sequence continues at coordinate 64,780,849 of CM032453.1, read as the reverse complement.
ATTGGTCTGACAGTTTCTGTTATATTTGTGGCGAATATATGGTATTAAAACAACAACTTAATATTACGGACTTTGTAAAAAAAGTATACTTCACGTATTTTGGCTTAAAACTTGGAGATCAGGATAAAGTTTGGGCACCTCATAAAGTCTGCAAAACGATGTGTTGAAGACCTTCGAAATTGGTTTCAGGGCAAGAAAAAAGCTTTCCGATATGCGATTCCTATGGTATGGCGCGAGCAAAAGAACCATAGTGATGATTGTTACTTTTGTTCGTGTAATGTGAAAGGGTATAATTCAAAATGGAAGCAGTCCATTTCATACCCCAATCTGCAATCAGCTATTCGTCCCATCCCTCATGGGACCGAAATACCAGTGTCCGAGGCCCCTGCTACCTTGGAAGAGATTCCAAGTTCTGACGAAGATGGTGCTGTACCTGAACCCGATGACAAGTCAAGTTTTCAATTTGAAGATGACAGCAGTCCGAAATTGTTTTCCCAGGGCGAGCTAAATGATTTGGTAAGAGACTTGAATCTTCCCAAAAACGCTGCTGAGTTGCTTGGATCAAGGCTCAAAAGCAGGAACTTACTTTTGCCAGGAGTGTCTTCCTTCTGGTTTAGATATCGTGAGAAGCAGTTCACTTCCTACTTTGCCCAAGAGGACGAGTTGATTTATTGTACCAATATTGAAGGTTTAATGGATATATTTAAGATCTCATACGACCCAGCACAGTGGCGTATTTTCATAGATTCTTTAAAAAGAAGCGTTAAAGCAGTTCTGCTTCACAATGGGGGTTTCTATGCTTCCATTCCTGTCGGTCATTCCGTACACCTCAAGGAAACCTACAAGAACTTGGAATTGGTTCTTTGCAAATTAAAATATAAAGACCACTGTTGGCAAGTGTGTGGTGATTTAAAAATCTTGGGCATGTTGTTCGGACAACAATCTGGGTTTACCAAATTCCCTTGCTTTTTGTGTCTATGGGATAGTGGAGACCAAGCAAATCACTGGACCAAAAAGTGTTGGCCTCCGAGGGAGCTTAAAGTTGACGAAAAGAACGTCCTGCATGAAACTTTGGTACCTCCTCATAAAGTTCTTCTACCACCGCTTCACATAAAGCTGGAATTGATGAAGCAATTTGTAAAGTCACTTCCAAGAGATGGAAATTGCTTCAAATACTTAATATCAAAGTTTCCAGGCCTCTCGGAGGCAAAGTTGAAGGAAGGTGTTTTCGTTGGACCAGATATTAGACGGCTTATGGCTGATCCACAATTTATCACAACCATGACGGATCCTCAAAGAGAAGGGTGTATTGCCTTTAAAGAGGTCATAGAGAAATTTTTAGGCAATAACAAAGACCCTAATTACAAACAAATCGTCAAAAGAATGTTAAAAGCATTTCAAGTTTTAGGTTGCCTAATGAGTTTAAAAGTACATTTTCTTCATTCCCACCTCGACTACTTTCCAGAAAATTTAGGAGATCTGAGTGAAGAGCAAGTGAATGATTTCACCAAGATATTAAGGAGATGGAAAAAAGATACCAGGGAAGATGGAGCGTCTCAATGATGGCAGACTACTGTTGGACGCTTCAGAGAGACCTTCCAGATGCTTTCTACAAGCGAAAATGTACCAAAAGGAGTCTCACTGGGAAAAAGAAATGTGTTTAGTGCTTACTAATGAATGTATTTTAGATAAAAAAATAAGTTTTGTTACGCAATTATAAATTAAAAAAAAATTTGTTAGTCTTTTATCTTTTATTTTAAGATGATAACTTGTTTAACATAGATACCTACATTGTCAGAAAACGTCACGTTCTATGACAAAATGAAAGTCATTTTCGGATTCAGTACACCCAAAAATATAAGAATTACGCAAAAAAAAACCAAAACAGCTCTCAATTTTTTTTTTTTGCAGACTTGTGTAATTAAAGTGCACATAATTAACATGCAATAGGCTAATGAACAATTAAAAAAGGCATGGTTTCGTGTAATCTTAAGAACCAGTCTTACGAGTTTTTTAAAAAACTAATATTTAATAAAAAAAAATTAGAAAAATTTTAAAATAAAAATATATTTTTTTATCGATTTGTTAAAAGGATATAAATATTTAAAGTTGATATTTCTTTAAAAGAATAACCGCGTAGTAAGGTACATATATCATAATTTCACAACGCTGTATATCGTCATGCTTTACACTCCAACATTCAAACAGCATTTAAAGTAGTTAACTTTTAAACAGAAATTCATTTGTAGGTTAAATAATTTATTGAATAAACACAATATATTTATAAGCTTTATTTGTAATCTTAAAAATTTGAATTTGTATCTTGATATTTATTATTTTGTTTTTAGTATTTAAAAGAATTATATTTAAACAAAAATATGTTTGTCGGTTCAATAATTTTTCGATAATATATCAAATTAATATTATGTTTATTTATCAATATATCAATTGATAACAATATTAAATATATATTAAAAAACGGTTTTATACATTTTCTCGGTAAAACTAAATAAATAATTAATGATACTAATAATAAATAAATAAAGTATTATAAACTGTTTCTAAAGTAATTAATTACTTTATTTAATACTCACGTATCTTTGGTTACATGTGGTTTCCCATTGTCTTTTCGATAAATAATAATTGCACTATTCCTGCAGGACCCCAATTTGTAATAAGAACTTTTTAGATCTTCAAAAAGATGCAATTTACTCTTTTAATCATATGGTCTGAAATAACACTTTTTAAAGGCATTAAAGATGGCAATATTAGTTTTTTCATGACGCACTCTTTATAGGATACGTAAATTGTAATTACGACTGTAACGTTTCTCATGAGTTATGTTTTCTAATGAAAGGACTTTTTTACACAGACAACACTTTGAATTTTTTCCTAACTCACCTAACTCGATCCGTCGACCACTACACAAGTTAGGCTCTTCTGTTTTTAATTTTTTCGTGTCACTCATTCCCGAAATACTTTTTTTGCGTTTATTGTTGAGCTTTTCATTGGCAAATTTGCCTTTATGTCGCAACTGATTGTAATCAAAAAGCATTTTTTAATTAATTACATATTTTTTTATTTTAAAACAGAAGTAATATGGTCTAAAGAGTAAACATACACAAAGTATAATAAATATAACCTATAAAAACGTTACTTCTATAGAGCATTCGGTATACGCATTGGCAGCGTTGCCACATTAATTTTCATTAAAAGTGTGATTGTATTAGAGTGTGTCTGCATATGAAAGTTGCCATCAATCGAATACAGTTTTCGACCAAAATAAAATACTCTGCTATAGAGTATTTTAAACTTTTTGTACTGTCGGACTATACTTTTGGCTCCGATTGTCACGAGTGAATTAACTTAATAACCCTTAAAATCTTTTTTTTTTTAAATATACATAATTTTTGCAGCGCCCAGATGTATATAACCCCTTAAAATGCTTGCAGTGCAAAATTTACTCATAGGATTGCGTTGTGCCCAGCAAAACTTATTTAGAATGACTCCAAGAATATATTCTGAAAGTTTGAACCCATTTGGGTGAAAGCCATTTTCCATTAAGAAATTGCGAGGTCCTCTCTACTGGAAGCGTAAGTGTGAAGAGGAATTAGTGGCTCACCAAATGTAGCTTTTCGAACAATACCACGTCCACATCTGGTATTTGGATTAATGATTATGATTTATTTGAAAGTGGCAAAAATTGGACTTTAAAATGATTATAGAGCAGTTAAAAATTTCTAATTTTAATAGGTTCTGTAGTCGATGAAAGGCGGGGGCAATTAATTTGCACAACTAATAAATATTAATTCTAAGCTTCTATTCCTGCTTTGCGAAAAAGTAAAAAAGAAATTAAGAATCGAAGAAGAACATTCTTTGAGATTATAAAAAATTATAGACATTATAATTATTATTAAATCAATTAAAATCTAGAACCTCACTAACCTATTAATTAGTCAAGTTAATTGCACTGAACTACCAATTTTCCCGTGTCAATTAGCTGCCTGAAGTCTCTCTCAATTATTTCAGCGTATTATTTCAAGTTAAGTGTAGAACAAAGAGAGATCAATTTAAAATTAGATGCTTCAACAATTACTTTTATGTTGAGGCGTAAATTTAGCGCCATTAAAAGTTCTTGAGTGAATTATATGAAGTTGTCTAGCTATTCTTTGTGAAACTTTTTATAAATTTCCGTTACTTTCGTTAAGTTTAAGAACAATTTTAAAATAACAATAACTAAAATAAATCCCTATGTTTGTTATGTCTACTGTTACAAGATTTATGCAGTGTTTTTATAAGAAATTATGTCATCAATAAAGTGATACAGATTTCTTTTCTACTTTCAAATTTAATCATTGAAGAAACAGCTAAGTAAGGACATCGCTGACCAAGCGGTTTTATATTCTTTTTAATTAGGAGGGATTACCATTTAACAGTATAATAACACGTTGCTGAAAAGTTTTTGTACTGACACATAGATGTCACCCTCTTCAAAAAACCCATATAATCCTTAGGAAGTACCAACCTTCAAACGATACGTGGCAAAATTTTATGACATTTCGACAATTAGTTTACAAGTTACAGTGGTTTCAGTGACGTTACTTTTGATATTTTCAAAACAATCAAAAAAATCTCGTCATTTACTGGTATGCTAAGTTTAAACGCGGTTGTACAGATACAAATAACGCTCTAGATGTCCAAATGAGGTGGTTACACCCGAAATCAAAAAATCCACAAAATTGTTTTGGATGACCATAAAGTGAAATTGCGTAAGATAGCTGACACCCTAGCCAGTCAGCTGAGTGGACAGCAGCCGGTGAAAGCCGCCCGAAGGGGCCAAAGACAGTCAGCTGGGAAGGTTTTGGTCTCTGTATTTTGGGATGCGCATGGAATAATTTTCAACGACTATGCTGAGAAGGGAAAAATCATCAATAACAAATATTATTAGTGCGTTTGAAGGCAGAAATCGTAAAGAAATGGCCCCAAATGAACAAGAAAAAAGCGCTCTTTCATCAAGACACTGCACCGTGTCACAAGTCAATGGTTACAATGGCAAAATTGCATGAATTGAAGTTTGAATTGCTTACTCATCCATCGTATTCTCCAGATTTGGGCACCAGCGACTATTATCTATTCGCATACCTCAAAAAAAATGGTCCCGGGAAAGAGATTTGGCTCCAATGAAGAAATTATCGCCAAAACTGAGGCCTATTTTGAATGTAAAGACAAATCCGTCTACAAGAAAAGTATAGAAATGTTAGAAAAGCTTCGGACTGATTGTATCGCTCTTGAAGGAGACTATGTTGATGAATAAAGTCGAATTTAGCAAAAAAAAAATGTGTTTATAAGTAGCTAGACCAAAAACTTTTGAGCCTACGTGTTAAACAAAAGAGCTCATTGAAGTGTGTTTTTTAGGTTATCTACCTAGACATGAAAATACAAAAAAATGACATAGGACCCGTTGTTTGAACGATAGTTAAATTAACTGATGGTCAAATTTTACTTGTTAAAGTAACCATTAGTTAAAATTGACTACAGTCAGTTGTTTCATCGGTAGTTAGCTAACTAACAGTTAAATTTCTTGACTATAGTTACAAAATTTTAGCTACTCGAGAAGGCTGTAGTTAACCTTGACTATTAGTTATTTAAATAAAATAGACTTTTGCCAACTGTTACTTTACCAAGCCAGTATCGTTTTATAAATAATGGATCTCAGTATAGTTAGATGCATAAATGATGATGAACTTGTATAATGAATATGTATTGTGTCGCACTCATAAAACGATTAGGCCTCGTATAGTATAATTTGAGATATGGGATAATTAATTACATCCTGTTAAGAATCAAAGATTTATTTTAATTTTATAATAGGTATGTAGTACATACAAATACTTAATATCTAAATAAAGAACTCTGAACCAAGCCTGGTTTGTTTTTCAGAAATCATGCAGCCGGTCCATTAGATCAGTTACTATTAACTTTGCGGAGTTATGCAACGGGAACTATTCAGCAATGTTCTGGAGATCTTTTTGGTTTACATAAATCCACCATATGTAAAATAGTGCACCAAGTTTTTCAAGTAATATGCATGATATGTAAATATTGGATAAAAATGCTTGAAAGTGCCATGGCGATAAAAGCAGCTTTTTATAATATCGCAAAATTTTCAGTGTTATAAGTGCGATTGATTGCACTCATGTACCTATTATAAATCCAGGAGGAAATAATATTAGATCATTTTTCCATAAATAATCAAGTAGTCACCAGTGCTGATATGAAGATATTGGATATTGTAGCAAGGTGGTCAGGTTCCGTACACGATAGCACAATTTTTTAATTCAAGTGTAATAAAGACAAAGATTGAACAAGAGATTTTTGGTAGTAGCTGCTTATTGGGCTATCGAGAATACGGTTTAAAAAAGTATTTAATGACTCCATTACATAATCCGTAAAGCATAGTTGAAAATATGTATAACGAGATCCATATAAAAACAAGAAATGGAAGAGGAGATTTCCTATAATTGAATCAAAATTACGTGTCCATATTAAAAACAGTCAAGCAATCATTGTTGCTACAGCAATTTTACACAATATATACACTGAGCACAAAATAAATATGCCTATTAATGTACAATTGCTAGAGGATCATGATATGCCAAATATAGAAATAGTATAAAATGTTGGGCAATTAGAACAAATATATCGTAGAGAATCAAAACCGAGTACAATTTACAGCGATTCAAGAACAACGTGAATCGCTTTTTCCGCACACGTGCTGCTCCTGGAGCGCTTTAGGGACTTTCCTGCAGCACGTGTGTTAGACCCATAAAAAAAAAGGAAAAAGATTTAATTCAACAGTATTTCTCCAGTCTAATGGATGAATTTAACTAACTGTTATATTGCACTAAAATTGAAAAAGTATTTCATCAGGAGAACGTATCTAAACAATGAAATGATATAGCTGCCTTCATTTCAAATGCAACCAATCCCAAATTTCCTATAGAGTATTTGGAGAAATGGGTGAAGGGGCTCCAAAGATGATTTGATGTCTCATCTGATTCGGTAGTTGGAATATTCCAGAAGGAAATAATATTAATCCAAACAACAGATATGTATAAAACTTTAATTAAAAATTAACTTAAATCACTAATAACTAAAAAAATATTTTTTTTATTTAATAAAGCCTCTTGCTCCATTTTAAGTTTCTTAATTTTCTCCTTTTCATCCTCGATTTCCAATTGAACTTTTTCCAGTAAAAAGTTATTGTACTTTTCCTTAAATTCTGTTTCTAATTCATGTAGTTCCTGTTTATGGCGTATTTTTTGCGGTCATTGCCGTGGCAACTCAATTAAGTATAGTTGATTTTGACAATAGTTAAAAAATAAATGAAACAACTATAATGTTCTTTAACAAGAGATTAACGACTTAACTATAGTTTACAATTTGTTAAAGTAAGAAATGTCACTATTTGACTACAGTTCAAACAACGGGACCTTAGTTGTTAAATTGATGTCGCTTTTGTACTTTGACAAAATTTTGAATGAGTTTACTGCGTTTAAAATGGCTGTAAATATTTAATTTTAAATCCAGAAACTAGATTTGTACTTCCATTGAAAGAGTTGTATTGGGAAAGAATTGTGCTGGGCGACAATAAATGAAACGAAGAATTTAAAATGCAAGAAATGCACTAAATTCACTTGGGTGAGATAAAACTACATCATTAATAAACTAAAAATATCTTGAAAAAACGGTAATTCAATGGTACTAAAGTATGAAAGTGAAGTTTTTTATTAAGGCGGGGTGACGAGGTTAAACTAAGTACTGTATAGAACAGAGAGTATAAAACGAATAATTCACGTATTAGCGACCATCAATATAGCGTTTGTAAGCCAAGATTAACAGACCTTTTAACTTATGTTTTACATGCTTGGAATAATGCAATTGAGTATTTCGGAGAATATCGAGCGGTTGATATATCTAAGGCATTCGACCGTGTTTGGAATAACAAATTGTTTGTTAAGCTACGCTCTTAAGAGAGCGTTCGTTACGAATGGCAGTCGAAGGATTTCTTTCTAATACCTTTACTATCACCGCCGGTATGTCTCAAGGTTCCATACTGTCTCCTATTCTCTTTTTTATTTACATAAAAGATCTGCTGGAAATGACCAGAAATCCAATATAGAGCTTTGCAGATGAGAGTAAGCTTATTTCTTCATTCACGTTGAATGCTCGAACAACGGCTACTCAGGCAAGTATCCGCAGACAGCAGGAAGTGGTTCAACTTAACAACTACCTAAAAGAAATTCTATCTTGGGTGACAGTAACCAATGGTAAGATACAACGAATTGTACCAAGTACGCACACCTAATAATCCATCGTAGGCTGATACAGCAGCCACGGAGGGGTTGACAAAGTTAACACATCAACGCGGGCGGGGCGTTTTCGAGGGATTCAGAGATGAGCGATATTTCACGAACTGTGATTTTTTCACATATATGGAGACGCAGACCAGATATGAGTATCGCATAACAAAAACAAACTTTTGCTTTTGTGCTTACGATTACGTTGTATAAATATTACTACTTGTTATTATATATATCTATTAATAATAATGTATTAAGTATTCAGGTTTTCGTCTCGGACTGAAGACATAAGTCATAAATATCAGTGAAAAAATCATAGTTCGTGAAATATCGTACATCCCTAGCTATCACCAATCACCTTCCATATCTTTTTCTAATAAATAATAAATAAATAAATAGGGACCAAGCCAGAAGTAGAAGAACAAAAGCGTATAAGTGATATTCGCTAAAATCATTAATTTGCCTATTTTAGTCGGCTGTATCAATATCAATAATGTGGTCGTACTGGTCGTGATCTCAAAATACAAAAACTGCGATCACGTCACGTTTAAAAATCACTGGTATTAAAAAATCACAGTTACATCTAACAGCGTGACTAAAAAATCACAATATCACCCAACTCTAGAGGGATCCTGCTCAGGCGTATGTGGTTTAATGTAAAACTACTGAAAACAGACAAAGCCTACACACTGTTCTCTTATTTGTCAATCCATCCTGAGACACGTTCCGCCGTATCACGGTTCACCAGTCAGGCTAGGATCGACAAACATAAGAACATAATTTACTAGTCCTTATTCAGGTCCTTACGGAACATAATGGTAAGATACAACGAATTGTACCAAGTACGCATACCTAATACTCCATTGTAGGCTGATACAACAGCCACCAGTAGTTGTACATTAAACCGCATATGCCTGAGGGGATCCCTCAAAAACCGAACTGCCTTCGTTAAAATGTTGACTTTGTTAACCACTCTGTCGGTAGTTTATTTTAAAAAAGTTAACGTTGCAGCACCTGACAGAGCTATGCCGGGATATTCCATTCCTCTGACATCGTCACACAATTTGTTGGACGTTAACTTGGGAGCAAATATGTCTTTACATGAACAGGTTACATGCATAGCAAGAAAAACTTCTTAAAAGCTTTTCCGAACTACAAAGCTTTTCACTCTACAACAACTGTTAATTCCGTACTTTGCTTCACTCAATACTGCTTCCATGTTTGAGGCTTTGCACCCAAATACCAGTAACCATGATTCTTGGCAACATCGAAGAATAGTTGACGCCTTAAGTCTGTCCTACAGGTACTTTCGTGGTAAGTATTAAATGGATGTAGCCCGTGTAATTCCTCCCAGAGCGGTGCATGTTAGGACACGTCGCGCTAATACATCACATGTGTATGAGGTTCGCGCCCCGTACCTTTTCAAGCAGTCTTTTATATGGATAACCTCAAACCTTTAGCATTATTTGCCCTGGGCTGTGATTCCTGTCGAGTACAATTTACAATGATTCAAGACTAACGAGAATCGCTTTTTCCGCACACATATTGCTCCTGTGGCGCTTTAGGGTTTTCCCCGCAGCACGTGTGTTATGCCCATGAAAAAAAAAAAATAGAATAACCTGTTACGGGTGTGATTCAAGATAGTCCAAAAATATATCTAAATGGATCCGACCAAGTAGCCGTAAAGGAAGACGAATTGCCAATTCTGGAATGAAATGTTTATAATATAGCATAATGGAAAATAATTCATCTTCATAATTTCAATATTAGTGAAAAATTTCATCCTTCTTCTTCTTCTTCTTCCACATACTGTAGGCCTCAGGCCTGTAGTTTCCAACACATCAGTTTTCTTGAGATGTTGATGTCCATGATTCTAGCCATCTCTTTGGAGGTCCTTCCAGGGGTCGTCGTGTCCGTGGTTTACCATCTCGCGCGATTCTCGCTAGTCTCTCCTCAGTCATTCTCTCCATGTGATCTCTCCAAGCTCTTCTACGTTTACGTCCCCATCTGATTATGTCTTCCACTTCGCATTCATGTCTTATGTCTGTGTTTCTTTGCTATGTCTTAGTATGTATCCTGAAATGTTTCTAAGTATTTTCATCTCTGTTGTTCGAAGAATGCTTTTTGTTCTTTAATTGTCTACTCTTGTTTCCATAGAGTATGTTAGTGTGAGTCTGACACATGTTTTGTATATCCTTACTTTTGCCTTTTTATTCATAAAGGCGTTGTTCCAGATGATATCCCGAAGTGCGCCTGATATTCGGCTGAATTTGTTTGCTTGGTCCTTCACTTCATTTGTTCTATTTTGGCATGAGGTGATTTGTATGCCTAGGTAGTTAAATGACATGACTTGTTCTACTGTTTTGTTTTCCAGAGCAAGTTTGCATCTTATTGGCTCTTTAAATATGACGAGGGTTTTGGTTTTTGTGTTGGATACCTGCATGTTGAGGGCTTTAGCTTTTGTGTAGAATGGGTGCAGAAGCCGCTGTAAGTCGTCTTCGTTCTCTGCCACGATCACAGCGTCGTCTACATAACAGGCAATGTTGATTTTACCCGTTGTAAGTGAATATCCTTCCTCCATGTCTCTGATATGGGTTATTATCTCGTCCATTATTAAGTTGAATAGTTGCGGGCTTAAAGAGTCCCTCTGTTGGATTCCGGTTGGCGTTTGTATTTCCTCTGTCAGTCTTTGATTAACTAAGATGTGAGTGCCTCTATTGTGATTTAGTTGTTTTATGATGTCTATTATGTTTTTTGGCACATGTTTTCTTTTTAGGATATCAACTACGTGTTTTAGTCTTACTCTGTCAAATGCTTTAGTGAGGTTTATAAAGCACATAAATGCGGGTTTTCCGCATTCTATGGCCTTCTCTACTACTTGTCTGACTATGAAGATGGCATCTACGGTTGACCTATTTTTTCTAAGCCTTGTTGTTCTTCCGATATGTTTACATGCTCACTTATTATTGCTTCTATGATTTTTGTAAAGAGCTTCATGGTTGAACTTAACAGAGTTATACCTCTATAGTTTTCTGGCAATTTCTTGTCTCCTTTCTTGAATATAGGAATGGTTATGCTTTTTCTCCATTCATTAGGAACTTCTTTCGTTGATAATATTTTATTGAATAGCTTTGTAAGTTCTGTCATTAATTGTTGCCCTCTATATTTCAGTAGCTCATTTGGTATGTTATCTAGCCCGGGTGCTTTCCTGTTTTTAATCTTTTTTGCGTGTTCTATCGTAATTTCACTAGGTATCTCTAAGGGTTCTTCGATTTTCTCATCTTCCTCCTTATCCTCGTCTTCTTTTTCGGGTGTATCTGCGTACAACTGCTCAAAGTAGATTTTCCAGCGGGTCTCATCGATTTGTTGTGTTTGTGTGTACTCCACGACTTCGAGTTTCTATCTTCTTATCATTCTCCATACTTTCTTTTGTGCTCCGTATAGGTCATGTTCCATTTCGGAGGTGAATCCTTCCCAAAAGTTTCGTTTTATTTCTCTAATTTCTGCGTTGACTCTGTTTCTTAACTATCATAACTCAAATTAATTTAAATATTTTATTAGAAGTACTGACTAATAAATTTTAGATAGATATTAAGGAGTTTAATAGTCTAGTAGTTATTTTGGACTTGTAATAGCAGGCATGCAGCTTAATATTCCTCTTGTTCGTCGTCGTTTTCCTCTTCTGGTCGCCCAAATTGAACTTCCAGACCGTTATCATCGTCTTCGTTGTCCGTCATGTTTGACTCTAAAGCCTCAAGAACCTCAGGTACATATTCACTTCCTTCATCAAGATCATTTGGATATGAAGCGTTGAGGCATGCTTGTCCGTTACACTGGCATTGCAACCCTACTTTTCTACATACACAGTTCGCGCCACACCCTTTCTTGCAGACGATCGTACTAAGTAGTTCTTCTGGTGATGATGGTAATAATATTGTTGTGGGTTCCAGGGTCTCATTTGGTAATATCCACCCCCTTTCCTCGGGTTCTAAATCTTATCCTAACCAAATTTGGATCTGATAGTAGACACGGTAGATATGCTGCCGAGCTGCTACACTTGTAGGTGGAAGAGATGATAACGGCACCGGTTTGTTGCGTCTTGTTGTTTTGATGAATTGTGTGTATCTAAAATTGTCAATACTGGGTTCTAATTTTGGAGCATTATACATTGCTAAATGAATACGTATTCCATTTTCAAACCATATGTTCAGAGGACAGGCATAGAAACGGTCCTGTTAGCAGACTCTGTTCCGAGAAATAATATAGGTAGGTATATATAAGCATTTACACTGTTCGAAAAATCAATACTTAATCGTTTTCCTACTTAAAATGTAATTATAATAAATAAAAATAAAACTACAATGTATTGAAACTATTTATTTCATTTCAATATCTTATCTATAATATATATAAAAAACAACGTCTCTCTGTCTGTCTGTCTGTCCGTTCGTGGAGAACCACTTATCCGATTTACGTACTTTTTTTTTTTAAAACATACATGTGTTCTCTGGCCAGGTTATAGGCTGTTTTATTACGATAGGTAGCCTAAGGAATTAGCAGTGACGATAATAGTGAATGAAGTCGGAAAAAAGATTGCCGCTAGCGCGTTCCCTTGCAATGCACAGCCTAACCCATTAAATATGGAACAATATTATGTAGCAGTAATCTGCTAATCTGCAAATTTTTAAATTTCTGTATACTCAAGAGAACTCCACTCTCAGTACCCTCCAGGGAAGGGGTAGTCAAAAAAATGTCTTGATGTCACCGATGTATACGAGTTTGCGCAACAGTGTTGTATGTTATACATGCGAAAATTTCTATTTCCATCAACTGACCCACGAAAACCCATATAGATTGGTGACTTCGAATCTACCCATCAAAGATATATCCAGGTTTTCTATCCTTTAGCAAGATACGCTTTAAAACTTCGTGAAATAAGCTGTTTTTGTGTTGCTTTTATTACTATATACGTCATCGAGACAGCAAATTCCCCAAGATTTACATTATTTTTAAATTAAATATTTCTAAAGCAGTTCCTGGTATAAATTTAGTTTCATAAAACGATCCGTTATCGAACTAAAATGTAAACCCATGTGAAATAAATTTCTAATAAGGACACACCGCTACACCATAGAGAAATACCAGATTTTATGTATCTATAATCTATAATCCATAATATATATAAAATCCAATGTCTCTCTGTCTATCTGTCCATTACTGCGTTTATCACGCGAGAACCACTTATCCGATTTACGTGTCTTTTTTTTAATTCATACATATATTCTTTGGCCAGGTTATATAATAATAATAATAATAATCTATATTTATAATATATATAAAATGTAACGTATCTCTGTCTACCTGTCTGTCCATTAGTGCGCTTATCCCTCGAGAACCACTTATCCGATTTACGTGATTTTTTAAATTCATACATATGTTCTCTGACCACGTTATAGATATATATTTTATTACATCTATAATATATATAAAATGCAACGTATTTCTGTCTGTCTGCCCGTTAGTGCGCTTATCACTCGAGAACCACTTATCCGATTTATGTGTTTTTTTTTTATGGCCAGGTTTTCTATAATCTTCTATCTAAAATATATATAAAATACAACGTCTCTGTCTGTCTGTCTGCCTGTCTCTCTGCCTGCCTGTCTGTCTGTCCGTTAGTGCGCTTATCACTTGAGAACCACTTATCCGATTTACGTGTTTTTATAAATTTATACGTATGTTCTATATAATTCGATATAAGCCTAGATAATGGGAGATAAGGTGAGATAATGGGAGATAAGGAGAAATATTGGGAGATCAGTCGAGATAAGCCTCGATAATGGGAGATAAGGTGAGATAATGGGAGATAAGGTGAGATAATGGGAGATAAGTATAAATAATGGGAGATAAGGAGAAATAATAGGAGATAAGCAGAGATAAGTCTAGATAATAGGAGTTATGGTGAGATAATGGGAGATAAGGAGAAATAAGGAGAAATATTGTGAGATAAATCGAGATAAGCCTAGGTAATGGGAGATAAGGTGAAATAATGGAAGATAAGGAGAAATAATGGGAGATAAGGAGAAATAATGGGAGATGAGCAGAGATAAGCCTGGATAATGGAAATTATGTAGAGATAATGGGAGATAAGGAGAAATAATGGGAGATATTTTATTACGTTGCGTAACATAAGGAATAAGCAGTGACGATAGTAGTGAATCAAGTCCACGCGAGCGGAGCCGCGGGCCCGGCTAGTTATTAATGTAAATTAACTAAATATTATCATGGAGATGTCGTATTTATGAATAATATTTATAAATATCATTTATAATTAAATAAATAATTCAAGTTTCTTAATAATTATAATATCTGTAAATATTTAATTTTATAAACTGTACTATGCATTTGATTTCACAGTTGACATAGCGTTATCCTATATACGGATGGGCGCTTCCCACTTCATCATTCGAAGCATGGAAAACAAGAAATTCTCGAGACGTTTGACCTTGAATATCTTGACTAGTGGACACGAGTTTCTATGAGACTTTTGAGCTAAGTTTTACAATGTCAAAACAATGATTTTTAGAAATTTTTGGCTTTTTAATTTTCATTCCGAGGTTTACTCTTTTTTTTTACCTCATATGAATATACTATAATAACATAGCCGTTAATAGATTTAAGCCAAAAAAATAAAAATATCCGATATTTATTAATTTTTAAAACTACCTATCTTTTATTTTTTCATATTCTGCAATTTTTGTCATGAACTCCACAGATCAAAAAATATTTTCTGAATGAAACACCTTAACTAAAATATAGGTCTCCCCAAAATTCTAAACAAAAAAGTCGTCCATTTGTTGTAAACCTGTCATGTTCTAAAAGTGGTAGAACGAGTAAGCAAGATTTAGGACAATGCTTTAGGCAGAGCTTTGAAGGCTTACAAGTTCTGGTAATACGAACAAAGTTTCTTGTACAAAAATTACGAAATTTGAGGTAAAACTATCACCACATCTCTTCACATACGATTTTATTAAATAATGAAAAATAACATAATTTTTAGATTCCTCGACTCTAAGAACCCTAAAAAGGACGTAAAACTTAATTTATTCGAAACAACTTCACTGAACTTCTACCTCAGTTCTTTATCCCCTTTATGTTTAACTAATATTACAAATTTTAAATTATCTCAATTTTAAACCGAAAAAAATTCTCTCTTTCTGAAGAGATTTTCCTAAAAATTATAGGAATTTTAGTGTTCCGTACGGAACGCTTATGGAATCACTTCGGAGTTCGTCTGTATGTCTGTCACACCTGATTTTCTCAGAAACTATTTTACATAGAAAATTGAAGTTTGGCATAAATATAAGAATTGATAGCCCAATCAGAGCCGTGTACTTTTGAAAGATAAATTTTGACTTTTGGGGGATGAAATAGGACGTGACAAAAAAAGTACCGTTTATCGAGTGAAGTGTCAAATGAAAGCTTGTGAAAACACGAGTTAAAAAAAAATTATGCTGTAATACTTGGGAACATTTTTCTTTGTGTTAATTATTTTTAAAAAATGGCCAAAATCTTGAAAAGTCCTGAACAAAAAATTTTGAAATAATTTGGAAATCTTCTCCATAAAGTGTAGATTGAGCAAAAATTGTCACGAGTGCATTACGTTTGATAATTTATCTGATATGAAAAAAAGATTTGGCTTGACAATACGGTGGAGATTTTTTATTATACTTTTCAGTATACCCAATATACCCACTGGTGTACCGAGACAAAAAAATTTTATTTTATTTGTTTAAAAATTAAACAAATTTGTAGGTAGTAAATACTTGTTTTACACTTTTATTAATAGATTCTAGATTGAGCTGGACTGATTTATTGCCTATTAGGTAATTAAAATTATTATTAACTATTATATATTATTTACTATGAAAAAACGGGAAAATACAGGCTGTTAAATAAGAACGTGACTGCTCGTATTCTTAAAAAAATGTATTTTGAGAAAATTTTTACCATCAATGTATTTTTTTGTGTGCTAACAACCTTAGTTACCTAATTACCTTAGTTCAGGTTAGTTCAGGTTCAATGTATTTTTTGTGTCCAAACAACCTTAGTTACTTAATTACCTTAGTAAGTTATCCAATCGTCTTATGCATCAATATTCACCTGGCATCTTTGAGATTTTCTGCATACTCGCACGGCAGTGATCTCCAATTTTTTCGAATCTCGTGAGACAACTGAGCCAAAGTCCTGAGTCCTTCCTTTGAGCTTTCTCTTTACAAAGGACCAAATGTTTTCAATAGGGTTGGCGTCCGGCGATTGTGATGTCCACTCTAGTATCTTATCGTGGGTCCCAACGTGACGTAATTTTCGCCCAGCAAAGATTTCTGTAACGTGCTCCGGAATTTGACATCTTGAGCACGAAGATGTTGTCGAATGGTTTAATGGGACACATTCAAACCTGATTTTCTTAATTTTGCTGCTCCTTAACGTAGCTTCAATTTCGGGTCCCATGAAATCAAGGATACGATTCGTTTTTTTTTTTTTTCGACTTTCGGAGGGACTTTGCAGACCAAGCCACGTTTTGACAAGTCGTCGATATTTTTCGTCTCGTTCAAACAATTTACCTACTTCTTCACAAACGTCACCTACTTTTTAATTTATTTAGTTGCTGCGGAATGTGTCTTTTTAGGCCATCATTCCATTTTCCAAATAAAAAATTGTTCAGAAATAAATGTTTTTCTAGATGTACACACATAACTTTTTTTTTAATAAAAATTTTCTAATATCAGCGTATTTTTACAATAGACCGCATTTAGCTTCGATTTTTGAATTTTATCATTACTAGTGACGTTTCAATTTATTTTATATTCATTGAATTTTGTAGGCGGCATAGACAGCGATCTATTATATTGCGTTCTATATTCGTAATGGGGAATAAAAAAAGTTTTTGCAAAAAAAAGTAATAAAGTTATAGCTTCTTATTCAAATTTTAAAGAGCTCTAAATCGGGGACGGTGTGTCATAGAGACGAACAGGTTTGAAAATCTAGAAAAGACCTGGCACTTTCCTTGCCACAAGGCGAATTAAAAAATACCTGTGTACGAGTAAATAAACATTTTCTGTGTGTTTTATGCCTTCTGAATACAGTTGTTTTCAACGCGAACATCTTAGCCTCTGAGACGAATCCGCGATAAATTACACTGGTCAACAAAAATCGAACTTTTTTTGTAACATAAAAACTTACACCTGGTTCTGTTATTTAAGGAAACAACAAACACAAAATTTTCAAACTTGATAAAAAAAATAATTCATGAAAATAATGGTATATATAATATAAAAGTTATTATATTAAGATTTGCTTTTATACTTTGCTTCAAAAGCAAAGACCCGTCTTAGTGCTCAGCAATAATCTGCTAACATACTTGGACTCCACTTGCCCTGGTATCGTTCTTCAATTGCTAAAATGTCCTGGTGGAACCGTTCTCCATGCTCATTGCTGACGGCTCCCAAATTTGCAGGAAATAGTGCAGTAAAAAAGCATTTGAAATTGCACGGTCTAGATACAACGATATTATAATTCTATCCTCTCTGGGGTGTTACCAGGAGTATCGTCTTGAGTTTTGGACCTCGAAAAACTGCTGCCCTTTTGTTTATAAAAAATTGAAGTTTTCAAAACGCGTTTTTTGAGCTTAAAATGTGAATAACTTCGGTTATATAAGTCGGATCGAAACGAAAAAAAACTCTTCGTAATAAAATTTCCAACAAATTCTTGTTAGTTTACCAGGTGTACAAGTATGAAATGCGGATTTCAGACAACAGATGGTGCACCAATGCAGTTTGTGCTATAAAGATTTAACACTGCGGCATTTTGTTGTGTCATCAACAAGTGTCAGACGAGCACGAGTGATAAATTGGAAAAGTGTGTGCATAGTGTTGTGTTATGTTCAATATGTCGAAATTTATACCGAACAAAGAGCATTCGCGGACAGCGTTAATTTTTTGTTTTCATTTGAAGAAAACTGCTGTTGAGTCATACCGATTACTTTGTGAAGCTTATGGTGAACATACTCCATCGCAAGATACGTGTGAATGATGGTTTTGGCGTTTCAAAAGTGGTGACTTCGATGTTGCAGGCAAGGAACGTCGAAAACCGCCAAAAAGATACGAAGATGTGGAATTGCAGGTATTGTTGGACGAAGATGATTCGCAAACACAAAAACAACTCGCCAAGCAATTGGGCGTTAGTCAATAAGCTGTTTCCAATCGGCTACGAGAGATGGGAAAGATTCAGAAGACCGGTAGATGGGTACCACGTGAGTTGAACGACATGCAAATGGAAAAGCGCAAAAACACGTGTGACATTTTGCTCGCTTGGTACAAAAAGAAGTTGTTTTTGCATCGTATAGTTACAGGGGATGAAAAGTGGATTTATTTTGAGAATCCCAAGCGCAAAAAATCACGGGTAGACCCAGGCGCACCATCTACATCGACCGCAAGACCGAATCGCTTTGGCAGAAAGATGATGCTCTGTGTTTGGTGGGACCAGAGGGGCGTGGTCTATTATGAGCTGTTAAAACCTGGGGAAACGGCTAATACTAAACGTTACCAACAACAGTTGACCGATTTGAACCGTTCGCTGCTTGAAAAAAAAGCCAGAATACCCAAAGAGGCAATAGAAAGTCATTTTTCTTCATGACAATGCTCCATCACATACGGCAAAACCAGTTCGCGACACGTTGGAAGCACTCAGCTGGGAAGTTCTACCCCATGCGGCTTACTCACCAGACTTGGCTCCTTCCAATTACCACTTGTTTGCATCGATGGGTCACGCACTTGCTGAGCAGCGCTTTGGTTCGTACGAAGATGTGAAAAAATGGCTCGATGAATGATTCGCAGCAAAAGGGGAAGATTTCTACTGGCGTGGTATTCAGAAATTACCCGAAAGATGGGAAAAAATGTATAACAAAGGATGGAGCATACTTTGAATAAGGCACTTTTTATCATTCTTCCGAATTTAACATGTTTTTTTTAGAAAAAAGATCCGCATTTCATACTTGTACACCTGGTAAGTCGCTCAAGTGCGTACATAGCCCACAAAATTGAAAAAGCCGGCAATAAACTGTTCTTTTTTCACTTTATTGTACAGGTCGGCTAAGTGAACCGATCGGCCTGAAACTTTCAGAAATTGTTTCTTTTTTTTTTATAGTAAAAATACCCTGAGATTTTGGTACAAAAATATTAAACCCAGTGGGCACAATTGAATTTGTTATTTAAAATTTGAATTACCCGCCATTTTATGCCATTTGGTTCAAAATGGACCTTTTTTTTTTCAAAATTTATGTCTTGGCGTCAGCTTTCGAATACCATTAAAAAAAAAAATTGGAGTCATTTTAACCGTTTTTTTTTTACATTTGTTTATTAATCAAATAACAACAAATGCGATTTTTCGGTCATTTTGAAAAAAAAAAAAATTGAAATTTTTTATCTCATCTGGTAGAGAATCGCGAGACCTATATTTAAAAAATCATTTTTGTTAACAATTTTTTTTTAAAGATGACCGAAAAACGCAATTGTTAATATCTGATTATCGAAAAAAAAACAGTTAAAATGACTCCAACATTTTTTTTTAATTGATTTGAAAAAAAGATTCATTTTGGACCAAATGGCATAAAATGGCGGGCAAATTTTAAATAACAAATTAAATTCTGCCCACTGGGTTCAATATTTTTTATACCAAAATTTCAGGGTATTTTTGCTATAATAAAAGGCTTATTTTCTGAAAGTTTCAAGCCGATCGGTTCACTTAGTCGACCTGTACAATATTATAAAAAAAAACAGTTTTTTGCCGGTTTTTTCAATTTTGTAGGTTATTACACACTTGAGCGACTTAAAACTAACAATAATTTGTTGGAAATTTTATAACGAAGAGTTTGTTTTTTTTTCGTCTTGAATCGACTTATATAGCCATTTACATTATAAGCTCAAAAAACGCGTTTTCAAAACTTCAATTGTTTATAAAAAAAGAGCACCAGTGTTTCGAGGTCCAAAACTCAGGAAAATACTCCTGGTAATACGTCAAAGAGGATAAAATCATAATATTGTTGTATCTAAAATTTGTGGTCACATTTTTGAAAGATCCAAGCAAATTGTTCAAGTCACTTTAGTTTCTGTAGTTGACGACCTACAAATATACCCTCTTCGATCTTAGCATCTCTGATTTTCGGAAATGTCCAAGTGTAAAGTTAAATGTGGTAAGAATACATCACTAGGTTTCACTAAGGAGTATTTTTGACATTCTTCTGTCCTGAAATAAGAGATTTTCTTTTGGGTCAATCCTTTTTAACATAATGATTTTTCCTGCCTCTACTGTCTCATTCACAAAAAAAAGCAGCCGTATTTTGTATTTCCAAGCTGTAACCTTAAGAAAAAAAAAATTACATTTAAATCTAAATAAATCTTCCGTTTCCATTCACCATATTAAATCTTTTGTAAAAGAAATCTCATATTTTCATATGAATCTTTCATGTTAGCAGCATGAGGTATTGGTATAGAGGGAATTTCTGTTATGTAAAAGTGCAGTCTTCAAACTAACTTTTGACGAGTCAATAAATAAACGCCAGTCTTCCGTATTGTATTTTTTTTTTATCGCTTACCTCTCCGCCTCAGTAGGGATTTTACCCTTTTTCCATATCCCATGGATATCGGCAAGGATGTCGTAATACCCGTCAACGTTGTCCAAGTGCCGAAACATACATTTTTGTATTTCACGACACCTTTTAAATAACGCGGTAGTGCTGCCAGGGACGTTATTTGCATTTCTACGAACAGCTACTACCTATGTAGGTGGCCAGGCCAAATATACTTAAATAAATTAATAAATAAGTATAACGACCTGCGGGATTGAACCTTCTGCACAGCAGCAAAGTACTACGCCACCGAGCCACGGCCAGCCATTTCAGATCTAATATATTCATTACGACATTTGCCATCACAAAATACTGGATCACTCTTCTGTGAGAAATTTTTTAACTCTTTGTTACGATGCCGAAAGTAACATATCTTGTGTTTGGTTGCAACAAATTCCAACCTTCAATCGAGATCCTAGAAGTTCAGCCTGTTGTTTTGATAAATTTAAATCGCGTACGAAATCTTTGAGATCTCCTTGTAGTTAGTAAATGGGGTTTGTTTGATGAGGAAGTTGCTTGAAGGTAGGACCAACATTAACGTTGTCTACTTGGACGGAGATTTGGGGTGATTCTGGTACAGGCAAATCTTCGCTACGAGAAATCGATTTTTTTGCACAAGGTAGATCCGGATACTTTATTTTTAGCCTTTCTGTGTTACCCTACAGGAAAACCAAAATAACATTGACATAAATTTTTCACTAATGATGTGAAATTTCCTCGTTAACTTTTAAAAGTTAATTCCCCACAAATATAACAAAATCTGTGGGGGGGGGGGGGTAATTTTTACACTTTCTCAACATACTTTAGGATCACTAAATTTTGATAATAATGCAACACAACTATTTCCAAAATAATAAAGTCACAATACTTTCATAAAACGGTCAATCGCTAGGATAGCCAGATAGATAAGAAGTAACTAGTGTTGCCAGGTCCAGTACGCCAAACTTTTTTTTAAATGCAACAAAACTTAAACGATAAACTGCTATAACTAATTTAAAATATTTTCACTAAATACTTCAATACTTTTTATTAAAAAACGAGCAAGTCCGTCTAGTAAAGACGTGTCCGCGAGAATTCATTTTTGGTAGATGTGATTCTAGCGATTCAACAAAAAATCGGTAGAGGGAACCGTTGTCTACGACGCATTTTAGTAAAAGTATCAGTCGATTCTGAACTTTCGTCGAAAGCACGTAAAATCCAAAATGAGTCACTTGTTTGCGCGTCGGCATGACGCAGCCTCTCTTTGTTCCCATACAAAGGGGCCTAAAATGCCACATTCTGCGGTCGCTAACAATATTAAAAAGTCGGTATCGTTTGTGAAGAAGTTGGCAAATCATTTT
This sequence comes from Pachyrhynchus sulphureomaculatus, assembly GCA_019049505.1. Taxonomy (NCBI): domain Eukaryota; kingdom Metazoa; phylum Arthropoda; class Insecta; order Coleoptera; family Curculionidae; genus Pachyrhynchus; species Pachyrhynchus sulphureomaculatus. Next base: position 64,758,464 of record CM032453.1, on the reverse strand, counting down.
AACGAGACGAAAAATGTCGATGACTTGTCAAAATGGGGCTCGGAGTGACTTTGCCACTCCGAAAGTCGAAAAAACGAATTGTATTTTTATTTTCACAGAATCCGATATTGACGCTGCATCGAGGAGCAGCAAAATTTAAAAAATCGGGTTTGAATGTATCCCATGAGACCATTCGACAGCATCTTCGTGCTCATGATGTCAAATTCCGAATCATGTTGAAGAAACCTTTGCTGGGCGAAAATCACGTCGCGAAACGGCTCACTTGGGCCCACGATAAGACACGTTCAAATCCGATTTTTAAAATTTTGTCGCTCCTCGATACAGCGTCAATTTCGGGTCCTATAAAAACAAAGACCCGATTCGTTTTTCGACTTGCGAAGTGACTTTGTCTACCGAGCCACGTTTTGACAAGTCGTCGACGTTTTTTGTCTTGTTAAAATGATTTACCCACTTCATCATAAATGATACCGACTTTTTAATATATTTAGCGGCCGCAGAATGTGTCATTTTAGGACCCTTTGGATGGGAACTAAGAAAGACTGCCTCGAACCGAAAATTCGGAATTGACTGATACTTTTATTAAAATGCGTCGTATACAAAGTTTCCCTCTACCGATTTTTTGTTGCATCGCTAGAATCGCATCTACCAAAAATAAATTATCGCGGACACGTTCTTACTTGACAGACTGTAAACCTAAATTTTACACTGTTGTGCAAAATATGTGCTGGATATTCCACTAGAATAATATTCTTATTTTCATTGTGCAGCATCTCAAAAATGAATTGTGGCATCTGAAATGAACATTTGCGTTGTCTGCACAAAAACTGGTAAAAAATTTAGTATTACTATTGCATTCTAAATCCTGTTGTCCAGTTATGCAGTTTTATAGAAAGAAGAATTTTTTAATGTTTAATTATAAAATTGATGGCGGTGTTCTGAGGAGGAGTGATGTTATGAAGGATCTTGGGGTGTATTTCGATAAAAATGTAAATTTTAATTTTCACATTGAATTTATGACAAATAAGGCTATGAAAATGTTAGGTTTTATTGAAAGATCGTTGTCTGACTTCACCGATATTAACTGTTTTAAGGTTTTGTATTGTTCGTTTGCCAGATTAGTACTAGAGTATGCTTGTCCAGTATGATCACCATGCAACAAGACATATATAGATTTAATTGAGCGTGTTCAAAAAAAGTTCCTGAGATTCATAGGGTATAAAATGGGAATAACAGTAGAAAATATTGTATATGAGGAAATAATGAATTTGTTAAATTTACCTAGCCTTGAAGACAGGAGAAGGATAACCGATATCTGCACACTACATAAAGTTTTAAATTCTGAAATTGACTGCCGAGAACTTCTGGGGAGGATTGGACTTAACACTCCTCAAAGAACACTACGTATAACAAATTTGTTTCATTTACCATTTCACCGAACAAATTACGGTTTATCATCAGCATTGACTAGATCGTGTGCCATAGCTAGTGCTATTAGTAGAGTCACCAATATAGATTTATTTAATAACATTCAAACCACAAAAAATAAAACTAGACAGGTTTTGTGATGGTGCTTCGGATGAGCAAACTCTTATTATGTTTTTAGGAATATGTAAATGTAGTGTTTTTCTTTTTATTTTTATTTCCTTTATCTGTAAATGGCTGGTCCGTTAATAAATTATTTATTTAATTTCTATAGATGCTAATGCAGTGTCATCTGCATCTTCTTAAAAATTAACCATGAATGTTTTTAAATTTGTGTTTGGGCTATCGAAACATTTTTGTTGTATCGTGATTAGAACTATCTGTAGCAACACTATAAAACGTGCTATTTTGAGGGACTATTCGCAGTCACAAAACAATACGACGCGAAGTTTGAACTTTTTATAATCACCGACTGACACAAAATCGGGACATTTGGTATCCCGATCAAGGGAGAATCGGGACTTGTCCACAAACCCCTGAAAATCGGGACATCCCACGCAAATCGGAACACCTGCATGTCAAAACTGACAAGCAGTTTTTTTCTTACAAAGCTTTGTTGACCAGTATTATTTATGTTGAAAGTGTGTAACAGTGTGTGCAAGAATTGAATTTGTTACAAATTGGAAGTCGAAGGTATATACTTTAATTTGAGTGGAATATTTTACGTTTGAATCAATTTTTTGTTTTAACTGTTTATTAATTTAAAATTGCTATGTTAATTAATACACTTCTTCCTTTTTTTTTCAAAATATAATGTTTTACTAATATTGTCAGCCGGCGTCAAGGAAACATTATTGCATCCAACTATAGCAAACTTAATTGGGTCTCCATGTCACACAAAATATCCCCCGCATGAACACACATTTACTAGCAATTTTAATGATAACGTCATATGGAGGAATTTCATTAAACTATATGTTTCTTTATAGAAATTAATTAAGATGTAAAAGAAAGGAGTAGAAAAATATTTTTAATCAAGCAATATTCTGGTCATTTATGTGATATAAAAATAGTCTGTTCACAACCTTTTCATAAAAATTTATACGAGGATGGATCGAAAAGTTCGCAGCCTAGTCAAGAAAACAAAATAAAGTACGTACAAAAATATTTTTTATTTTTCGACGTAATCTCCACCTAGCTCTATGCACATCTTCCACCTGCTTTTCAAAGCTTCCACACCTGTTTCAAAAAAAAGATTCCTCAAGGTCTTCAAAATACTGATTAACTGCAGCTTCGACTTCTTCATTTGATGAAAATTTCTGGCCACCGAGGTGTTTTTATAGGTTTGGAAACAGATGAAAGTCCAAAGGTGCCATATCAGGAGAATAAGTCGGGTGGGGCAGTAATTCGAAACCACGAATTTGAGCCATAGACTCAACAGACCTGTGAACTCGAGCGTTGTCCTGATGGAACAAAACTTTCTTTCTCAGGAATCCTGGGCGTTTCTCTTTAATTTCTTGACGTAAACGACGCAAAAGGGTGCAACAATAATCGAGTTTATTGTTTCGCCTTTCGGAAGGTAGTCTACCATAAGAATACCTTTAGCATCCCAAAAACTGACGCCATCACTTTTCCAGTCGACAGAATTGGCTTCGCTTTCTTTGGGGTCGGTTCACCAGATTTTTTTCGCTGGTTGGATTGTTGTTTTGACTCTGAAGTGTAGTGGTGAACCCAGGTTTCGTCCGTTGTCACAAACCTGTTAAGAAAACCTTGCGGATCAGCCTCGAACATCTTCAAATAGTCGCGAGAAATCGAGAGTCGAATTCGCTTTTCTTTAACTAAAAGCAATCTGGGGACCCACCTAGCGGAAACCTTAAAAAATCCGAGTTCGTTGACAATGATGTTTTGTGTTGGTTCATACGAAATGCCTATAGTGTCTGCAATCTCCCTGACAGTTAATCTACGGGCAATTCAATATGAGATCACACACTTTGCCGATGTTTTCTTCAGTCGTAGACGTCGTGGGCCGGCCGCAGCGAATGTCATCTTCGATGCTCTCTCGTTCACGTATAAATTCTGCAACCTATTTTTCACAGTGGTATATGACGGAGCAGATTCCCTTAGTGTTGTTTTCATATCATCGTGGATCTCCTTGAGTGTTAATCTTTTTTTAAACAGGTACTTGATGACCGCAGGTTGTTCAATTTTTTTTTTTTTCCATTTTTCCAAACACGCTGCACTTGGCCTCACTACACTCGTTCTCACCTAAAAACCACAAATTCTACAGCAACAAAACTTTACACTGTGACAACCAACGAAAATATGAACTTATTGAGGGCACTATAATAAAAATATTAAAATTGTTTTTTGGTAAGGCTGCGAACTTTTCAGTCTATCCTCGTAATTATACAATAGTCAGTGCTTTTAAATGAATATTGAAGCATATTGACGGCGAATTAAAAAATAAATAGGCAGCGAAATCAAATTAAAGAAGACCAGATTCATCAAAATGGCTCTTTAGTTGTATAAAGTTACCATTGTGAACAAAACAAAGTAAATAGGTATTTGATTCAGAATTGATGTTCGCCACTCAAAATGAATCGAAGAACTGTCGGTAAAAGTGAAGTTCTTGCAGTTTTAATAGAACTGACCACGTTTGCGGGAAGTTTATCTAAGGCTCATAATGTTTAATGGAACCCAATGCAGTGTTTGTGGGAGTTAACTTATATCGCAAACACTACAATTAAACTTAAAGTGCATGCAAAAAGCCATAGATACTCGTTACCGTAGAAAGCGTAGTCTAAATGTTATCCAATACCGCAATCGTTCCATGTAACATACATATCCGCTGAAATAAAGTTAGGAGACCTGCCGGACATCGTGCAACATAGGTGCAATAAATATATTACTGCTTACCCCAGATCCACTAATGTCATGTTTACATCCAGAATTTAAGACAAATATAATACCCTTCTCTCAAGATACTTTGGAGTGTCTGTTACTGACTGGAACAGTACAATTGCAAGATCATAAAAGCACCAGAATTTCTAATTCTAATAATAAAGCTTCTCGCCGCGATGTAGATTGAATTTCAGCTGAGGATGATGACCTCTAATTCGATAATAATAATAATAATTTCATGAAATTACTCGGTATATTTCATTCATCTTATAATTCGAGCTAACAAGCATCGCAACTTAATATGTACTAACCAGATTTGATGATTAGTAAACAAGGAGATATTTGACCCTAAACAATCCAATACAGGCTCGATTGCTTGGATAAAATTAAATAACTACTCACTTTAAATCGTATTTGGTGAATAAATATTTTGGCCCGGGTTTTTAGCTTAAATACTCTTGTAAGCACCAGGCAGAATTCAATAAAATTGCTAAAAATATAATTGTGAGTTTGTAAAGGGACAACGTTTATTCCACTTTGTTAAAGAATCTTCTAATGGACATTTTGGATATATGAAATCTATCTAAGTAAAATATGGAAGTGACTTTTTGATAGACCACAACACACAAATAAATAGGATACAACGAATTGTATTAAGTACGCATACCTATTACTCCATCGAAAGCTGACACAGCAGCTTTCGAACCGACAGAGTGGTTGACACAGTCAACGCTTTAAAAGCAGGTAGCGCTTTTCGAGGGATCCTTCCTCAAGTATATATAATTATTGTAAAGCAACTGAAAATAGACAGAAGTCCATATTCCAGCAGTTTACTAGCTGTTCTCTTCTTTGTCAAATCCATCCTGAGACGCGTTTCGCCGTATCACGGCTCATCAGTCAGGCTAGGATTGACAGAGAAGAGAACAGCTAGTAAACTGCTGGAATATGGACTTCTGTCTATTTTCAGTTGCTTTACAATAATTATTTATACTTGAAGAAGAATCCCTCGAAAAGAGCTACCTGCTTTTAAAGCGTTGACTGTGTCAACCACTCTGTCGGTTCGAAAGCTGCTGTGTCAGCTTTCGATGAAGTAATAGGTATGCGTACTTAATACAATTCGTTGTATCCTACCATCGTGCTCCGTAACTTCTGGGATAAGTAGCACTTGATACCGTTCTCTTGTTTGTCAATCCTAGCCTGACTGATGAGCCGTGATACGGCGAAACGCGTCTCAGGATGGATTTGACAGAGAAGAGAACAGCTAGTAAATTGCTGGAATATGGACTTTTGTCTATTTTCAGTTGCTTTACAATAATTATACACAAATAAATATGTTTTTTACTGTAGGGAAAAGGATATCTGATATACTGATCTAAGGTGCAAATTTTCACAAAATTCATAATAGAGTCAATATCTCGAAATCTAACAATTTTTTACTCAAGTCATATACATATTCTGCTGAGTTATGAGCTGGCCTATCAGCCGTCGGAGGAAATACGTTGGTTTTTGGGACATCCTGTTCATGGTTGAATGTGAAACAACTGAAAACAGACGAGGACCCGTAGTTCAGCAGTCTACCCACTGTTCTCCTATACGTTAATCCATTCCGAGACGCCTCATCAATCGGATTAGGATCGACAAATAAGAGAGCAGAATTTTTTAGTATTCATGCCTGTAATAATGCCAATAATGGTAAGATATGAACAAATTGTACCAAAGAAACGCATACCTCGTATTTGGTACTCCATCGAAGGTTAACTCACTGCAGCCAAACATATACGAGGCTGGTTTGAAAAGTCCGTGCAAAGTCCGAGAGATGGCACTACCGGCGCGTATCGAGGTCATGTTTAGTTAGTAGCATCTCTTGAATGAACGCACACCAAGTTTCAGCCATATTGGTCTATTTCTTTGTGTTTGGCATTCGTGTGAATCAAGGAAGTCGAGTGATTTTCAAGAAATGGACGAAAAAGAATTTCGTGTGGTGATTAAACATTACTTTATGAAAGGCAAAACGCCTCAGGAGACTAAAGAGAAGCTTGATAAACATTATGGTTACTCTGCACCTTCGATTAGAACAGTTTATAAGTGGTTTCAAAATTTTCGGACTGGCCATATGGGCACAAGTGACGCTGAACGTTCTGGACGCCCTGTAGAGGTTACGACTCCAGAAATCATTGATCAAATCCATGATATGGTGATGGATGACAGAAGAGTTAAGGTGCGTGAGATTGCTAGAGCTGTGGGCATCTCGACTGAACGGGTACATAATATTTTGCATAAACATTTGGACAAGAGAAAGCTATCCGCAATATGGGTGCCGCGATTGCTCACGCTTGACCAAAAGCGGAATCGTGTGAAGTGTTGCAAGGATGGTTTACAGCTGTTCCAGAAGAATCCGGAGGACTTTAAGCGTCGTTTCGTCACTGTGGATGAAACATGGATACATTACTATACTCCTGAGACCAAACAACAATCTAAACAATGGGTTACCAAGGGGAATCTGCACCCAAAAAGGCGAAGACCGTTCCTTCGGCCGGAAAGGTTATGACGACTATCTTTTGGGATTCGCAAGGGATAATCCTCATCGACTATCTGGAAAAGGGTAAAACTATTACAGGTGAATATTATTCATCGTTATTGGACCGTTTGAAAACCGAGCTGCAAGAAAAAACGCCCGCGATTGGCCCACAAGAAAGTCCTTTTCCATCACGACAACGCACCAGCACACACCTCAGCAGTTGTGGTCGCAAAATTAATGGAAAAAGGATTCCAACTCGTTTCATTTCCTCCTATTCTCCAGACTTAGCTCCCTCGGACTACTATTTGTTCCCCAATTTGAAGAAATGGCTGGCGGGACAAAGATTTTATTCAAACGAGGAGGTGATTGCAGACACTAATGGATATTTTGCAGACTTGGACAAATCCTATTATTCGGAAGGGATCAACAAACTAGAACATCGTTGGACGAAGTGTATAAGCCTAAAAGGAGACTATGTCGAAAAATAAAAAAGGTTTACCCCAAACACATAAGTAGTTTTTATTTTTGCACGGACTTTTCAAACCAGCCTCGTATATATATATATATATATATATATATATATATATATATATATATATATATATATATATATGTTTATATATAGAGGGCGTTATAAAAAACGTTTAATATATTGAAATGGATGACCCCTCGAGTCAACTGAAGAAATACCTATTACTTATTTTTGTAATTCATCGGACTGCGTAATTTTAAAAAGTAATGCGCCGCCACTGACACAGGAGAGATATACCTTTGGAGTGCCTGAATGAGACAGAGAGAGAGAGAGAGAGAGAGAGTTTTAAAAGTGGATTGAAATGACAGGACAGACACTCATATATATATATATATATATATATATATATATATATATATATATATATATATATAAAATCAGAAGAGGAATTATCGGGTGTCGGTCCGTATGAGAATATGAAACTTAATTATTTCTTACAACTCAATATTTCGTCAATTTATTTTCGACATCATCAGGAGTTAACTACAAAACAAAATCTTTACTAGTTGCGTGTACACATTTTACAATAACTTATATATATGTAGTCTTTAAAAAATGTTTAAAACATTATAACAACATTCAAAAAAAAAAAACAATTAAAAGTTTCATAAAATATAGAAAATCGTTCCATCAACAAGAAAATATATGATCTGAAAATCCTTACTAAATTATAAAAAAAATGCGTACGAAAATAAGAGTTAATCCATTGTAAACTGAACACAATATATATACTGTACTGCAACTCTCGAACCAACTAAAGATGTTTACCGTATGAAATTTTATCTAGTTAGTGTGTTGATCTTTTTTAGTGTTCCGTACGGAACACTTATAAGATCACTTCGGTGTCTGTCTGTCTGTCTGTCTGTCTGTCTGTCTGCCTGCCTGCCTGCCTGCCTGCCTGCCTGTCTGCCTGTCTGTCTGTCTGTCTGTCTGTCTGTCTGTCACACCCGATTTTCTCCGAAACTATTTGACATAGAAAGGTGAAATTTGGTAATAATATAGGAATTGATGGCCTCATCAGAGCCATGTAGTTTTGAGAATTAAATTTTGACTTAAGAGGTTAGTTTTGGGGGGTGAAGTCGGAAGCGAAAAAAAATTTTTTTTACTAGGTCATCGAGTGTGGTGTCAAATGAAAGCTTGTGAAAACACGAGTAAAAATATATATATATATTATATATATATATATATATATATATATATATATATATATATATAATATTATACTTGCGCGCACTTTTCTTTGTATTATTTTTAAAAATTCGCGAAAAATCGCTGTCCCGGGCCTTATCTCGAAAAGTACTTATCAAAAAATTTCGAAAAAATTCTGGAATATTCTCCACGGGGTGTAGATTGAACGAAAAATTATCACGAGTGCATTACCTTTAATAATTTATATGGTATATAAAAAAAAACAAAAATTTCAAGGTCATCAGATTTCAGTAAAGATTGGAAACAAACTTTGTTGAAAACTCATTTGGGGTGTGTTTTGTGAAGTCACTGATCATTTTTATACCACCGTAACATAAATTTTGACTTAAGGGGTTCGTTTTGAGGGGTGAAATCGGAAGGGAAAAAAATTTTTTTTTACTAGGGCATCGAGTATGATATCCAATGAAAGCTTGTGAAAACACGAGTAAATATATATATATATATATATATATATATATATATATATATATATATATATGTATATTATATATATATTATATATATATATATATATATATATATATATATATATATATATATATATATATATATATATATATATACATATATACATATATACATATATATATATATATATATATATATATATATATATATATATATATATATATATACATATATACATATATACATATATATATATATATATATATATATATATATATATATATATATATATATATATATATACATATATACTCGTATATAATGTAATACTTGCGCACACTTTTCTTCGTATTACTTTTAAAAAATCGCTGTCCCCTACCTTATCTCGAAAAGTACTGATCAAAAAATTTTGAAAAAATTCTGGAATATTCTCCACGGGGTATAGATTGAACGAAAATTATCACGCGTGCATTACCTTTAATAATTTATTTTGTATATAAAAAAAAAAACAAAATTTCAAGGTCACCAGTTTTCAGTAAAGATTGGAAACAACCTTTGTTGAAAACTCCTTTGAGGTGTGTTTTGTGAAGTCACTGATCATTTTATACCACCCTAACAAAAATTTTTATTTTAAAAACAATCAACGTACGGAACACTAATTTGTGCAAGTTCAACTTGCACTTGACCGGTTTTTTTTTATATAATTTTGTTGTTTTCCGATTCTATTGTTATTAATATAACAACTTACTCTATTTGTCCCTGCTATAGTGTGTTACCAATACTAATTCTATCTGTACACTTATTTTTTTTAAATGTTACAATAGATGTTACTTAATTAATTAATGTCGGCCTTATAATTTATGGCTTCCTTATTTTTATTAATGTAATACATCTCCAAAAATAATCTTTCTTTATAATTATTTTCCCTATGTAAAATGCTTATATTATCATAATCAAACCTGTGGTTCGTATTTAGACTATGCAATACCACTGCATACGAATTTTTTCCCAATCTGACGTCACTCTTATGTTGAGTTACTCTTTGTTTTAGCCACTGTGATGTTTGCCCTATGTGAGTTCCTTGGCAACCTAGACAAGGCAATCGATAGAATACGTTGCTGTTGTATAACGTGGGAGTTTTGCCTTTAACTTTGGAAAATAGATTAAAATTGTTTAAGCTGTTGTATTTGGCTATTTTTATGTTTTTACAGTCTTTGAATAAAGCAGTAATGGGTTGGTGAGATTTTCAATATCTGGTAGTTTTTTATATTTAATTTGTGTTGAGATTACTTCCTCCGTGGGTCCATCAAAACAATATGAATTAAAAATTATTTTTTTTAGGATTTTACTCGGATAACTATTATTCAAGAAGGTCTGGTACAATTTCATCAAATTGTTCTTCAGAAAATTGCCATTACTGATATGTGTGACTCTATTTTGATAGCTATACAGTATTATATTTTTGTTTCTTAGGGGGGTTGGAGTAGAAATTTAAGTATCTTCTCGATGCCGTGGTTTTTTGGTACCAATCCAAAATTATAGATCCGGGATTCTTATTATTTTTGTGTCCAAGAAGGGCACACTATAATTGTTTTCTGTTTCAATCGTTAATTTTAAGTTGGCATTAAAATTATTAAATTGTTCAGAGATAACTTGTATGCCATCCTTTGGCATTGCGCAAACTATATCGTCAACATATTTATAAATGAAAGGCAGATCGAATGGTAATCGAGGAATAACTTCATCAAATACATGACCCAAGACAATGGCTGCCAAAATCGGACTAACAGGACAACCCATTGGAGTGCCAAAGACCTGCCTATAGAATTTATTGCTAACACTAAAGTAAGTATTGTCAAAGATGAACTTCATGAGATTAAGGAAACAGTGCTTAGACATACTCGTGCGCTCCCATCAAGTCCCACCTTTTATCCAAGATGTCTGTAACCAATCGTAACGGTATATTTGTGAACAGTGATACCACATCCAATGGGTTCTCCTGTTAGTCCGATTGATGTTTTAAACATTTTTTAAAGACTATATATACGAGGCTGGTTTGAAAAGTCCGTGCAAAGTCCGAGAGATGGCACCACCGGCGCGTATCGAGGTCATGTTTAGTTAGTAGCATCTCTTGAATGAACGCACACCAAGTTTCAGCCATATTGGTCTATTTCTTTGTGTTTGGCATTCGTGTGAATCAAGGAAGTCGAGTGATTTACAAGAAATGGACGAAAAAGAATTTCGTGTGGTGATTAAACATTACTTTATGAAAGGCAAAACGCCTCAGGAGACTAAAGAGAAGCTTGATAAACATTATGGTGACTCTGCACCTTCGATTAGAACAGTTTTAAGTGGTTTCAAAATTTTCGGACTGGCCATATGGGCACAAGTGACGCTGAACGTTCTGGACGGCCTGTGGAGGTTACGACTCCAGAAATCATTGATCAAATCCATGATATGGTGATGGATGACAGAAGAGTTAAGGTGCGTGAGATTGCTAGTGCTGTGGGCATCTCGACTGAACGGGTACATAATATTTTGCATAAACATTTGGACATGAGAAAGCTATCCGCAAGATGGGTGCCGCGATTGCTCACGCTTGACCAAAAAACGGAATCGTGTGAAGTGTTGCAAGGATGGTTTGCAGCTGTTCCAGAAGAATCTGGAGGACTTTAAGCGTCGTTTCGTCACTGTGGATGAAACATGGATACATTACTATACTCCTGAGAGCAAACAACAATCTAAACAATGGGTTACCAAGGGGGAATCTGCACCAAAAAAGGCGAAGACCGTTCCTTCGGCCGAAAAGGTTATGGCGACTGTATTTTGGGATTCGCAAGGAATAATCCTCATCGACTATCTGAAAAAGGGTAAAACTATTACAGGTGAATATTATTCATCGTTATTGGACCGTTTGAAAACCGAGCTGCAAGAAAAACGCCCGCGATTGGCCCACAAGAAAGTCCTTTTCCATCACGACAACGCACCAGCACACACCTCAGCAGTTGTGGTCGCAAAATTAATGGAAATAGGATTCCAACTCGTTTCACATCCCCCCTAATCTCGAGACTTGGCTCCCTCGGACTACTATTTGTTCCCCAATTTGAAGAAATGGCTGGCGGGACAAAGATTTTATTCAAACGAGGAGGTGATTGCAGACACTAATGGATATTTTGCAGACTTGGACAAATCCTATTATTCGGAAGGGATCAACAAACTAGAACATCGTTGGACGAAGTGTATAAGCCTAAAAGGAGACTATGTCGAAAAATAAAAAAGGTTTACCCCAAACACATAAGTAGTTTTTTATTTTTGCACGGACTTTTCAAACCAGCCTCGTATATATATATATATATATATATATATATATATATATATATATATATATATATATATATATATATATATATATATATATATACAATTTAATGCATCATTTTACGTCAGAAGATTGTCAAGCAGTTAATTGACATGGGGAATAGGGTTATACTATTTCCAGTGTTAATGGATCTGATCAATAATTGATTTTAAAGTGTAATTATAAATTCGTGGAAACTTTTTAATTAGTTTGAAAATTTTATGTATATAAATGGAAAAATTAAGTAAAACCGAGCGCATTTAACTCAGGATAGGAAAGTTTTGTGTACCAATTTACATAATATTATGATAAATAATACATTAGTACGGTTTTAATTTTGTAATGTCTAAAGCAATTATCTCAAAAAGAATTTTGATTGTTTTGATGATACGAAAATTTTTCATAAAGAAATTTTTATTGAATTATATTTGTGAGTATTTAAATTAAAAGGTGTCTAAAAATACACTTACATGAAATACTGTCAAAATGTTGATTCAAAACAACATGTCTACCAAGTTACATTTTTAAGAGATATTTTATTTTTTTTTTTACTTTTTTTAATTACTCTTGCACTTTCCATACTTTGGTAATTTAGCTTAGATATTTAAACAAAATTTTATTGAAAACAAGCAATTTGTCTTACAAATTAAAATTTGTGTCAAAATTGTGTACTTGTCATATGTCACTCACAGGCTGTTCATACATTTTACAGAACTAAGCGTACAGGGTGTTTTTAGAGTTGGTGTCTGCGGGGGGTGTTACAAAAATCATTTAACATGGCTACTTTATTATCTGTCAAACGGAAGAGCAGAAGAAAATTGCGTAAACAAGTGTAAGTACTTATTTAGATAATACAATTTAATTTAATAAATTTATGTAAATATTCCAGTAAAAAATTTCAGATTAAGGAGATTTTACCGCTTGCAGGCTCCGAGGATATAAAAAATTATATTATTTTAGAATATTTTCTAAGCATAAGAGAAACTCGCAGACTCGCCCCCATCAATTTGTGGGACTTATAGTCAACTTAATTTCGCTGGGAAGAACAAAATTTTAAAAATTTATTTCTTTTTGCAACAAAAAAATTGTGGGTTATAGGTTTAACCTTAGTAAACTATAAGCCTCACAAACTGATGTCACCCAAATTTTGAATTTTTCTTTTGCTTAGAAACATTCTAAAAAAAATGAGTTTTCTATCCTCAGGGCACGAAAGCAATAAGAGAAACAGTGGTTTACAGATATTTTTACTGAAAAAAGTAATAATTTTGTGTTTCATTGTTTAATTTTTTTGAAAATAATTATAATCACCTTCCAATTAAAGGAATACGAAAAACTGCACATACATAGCAAGTTAAAAGATTATTAAAAAAATATCGTAATACCGCGGCGATACTGTTAAATAAATATAATCTTGGATGTACCGAATATCAGCTTAATAGAACGTCGTGATACCTATATATCATAAGAGACGCGGAAAAAGTCCTTTCAAGTCAGACAAACTTGGGCTACTGAAATTTAACTTGCCACGAAGGCTGCTTCAACTTGATGTTGCAAGATTTTTTGAAAATTACGCAGAAACATTAATTTTAAACATTGCCACGTAAGTACCCAAACTCTTAATTTTTTTATCATAAGCTACTACAACCGAGGGTAGTAATAGTTCGGAAAACAGAAGAACATTCTAGAGACTTTCCACACGAAAATAATTTTATACCGTTTATTACTTATTTTAGTTTACAAAATGGTAAAACTTAGAACTAGTTAAGTCAGAAAAGGTTTTCGTTTTTTAAGAAAAATTTGCCATCGAGTAGAAAATTGTCTACCATAGATGTAAATATGTTACGAAAACTATTCTACTGATGCCATCTATCGGAGAGAAGAAGTGTATAAGTTATTGCTCACATCAGTTTTTCCCTAGGTGATTAATTACTGCAACGTATACGTTATTATACAAGCTGTTGTGTTTATAAGTTAAATCAATTTAACAACTATTAATATTTAGCATTAACAATAGTATTCTTGTGTTTTCTAATACGTATGTATACATGTATATATATATATATATATATATATATATATATATATATATATATATATATATATATATATATATATATATATATATATATATATATATATATATATATATATATATATATATATATATATAATATATGTATGTGCATGTATATATATACAGGGTGTTATGAAATTTACTGCATATATTGAAATGGGCGACTCGTGGGACCAATAATTATTTTGTAATATAACAATTTATAATATTTTTTTTATTAAATTTGTATATTATATATTGTAGAATTGTAGGTTCACCAGTGGCGGTGCGAAAAAAATATTCATGGATGATTTCTTTAGGACCGATTTTTTCCCTTTATTATTAAGATCTGTTATCGGAGAGAAGAAGTGCATAAGTTATTGCTCACATTAGTTTTTCCGTTAGTGATTAATTACTGCAACGTATACGTTATTATACAAGCTGTTGTGTTTATAAGTTAAATCAATTTAACAACTATTAATATTTAGCATTAACAATAGTATTCTTGTGTTTTCTAATACGTATATATACATATATATATAAGATTAATATATATATATATATATATATATATATATATATATATATATATATATATATATAATATATGTATGTGCATGTATATATATACAGGGTGTTATGAAATTTACTGCATATATTGAAATGGGCGACTCGTGGGACCAATAATTATTTTGTAATATAACAATTTATAATATTTTTTTTATTAAATTTGTATATTATATATTGTGGAATTGTAGGTTCACCAGTGGCGGTGCGAAAAAATATTTTCATGGATGATTTCTTTAGGATCGATTTTTTTCCCTTTATTATTAAGATCTGCTATTTAAGGTGAATTTGGTGCAAAGCGTTTCTGGCCAGAAGGAGGCGCCAGTTCCAATATGTGCAGTGAATTCCATAATACCCTATATGTATATATATATATATATATATATATATATATATATATATATATATATGTATATATATATATATATATATATATATATATATATATATATATATATATATATATATATATATTTATATAAAGGTCTCAGTAACATTTATGCCAGTTTTTTAACTCTAAAAAATAATTATATTGTTACTAATAAAATTTGATAATTAAATTTAAGTGATCATTTACTTATTAAAATATTCTTATTATTTTAACAACATATAGGCTTAGTTTTAATTATTACTATAAAAGGGGATGTTACCATATACTCGTAAAATAGTGTAATATATCAAAATGGATTTTCCTCGTCAACTAAAGAAACACACGCTACTTTTTATTCTCAATTCGCACATATTTTAAATTGTGTAGTCCCATTTATCAACCTTTCTGGATGCCCGTTAACAATGTTTCCAAATATTCCGTTGGATAAAAAGTATATCCGTAAAACAATCAACCTGTTGTGTAAAAATTACAAAAATTTCTTGTTATGATGAAATATTAACAATCAATTTTACAGTTAAGAATAATATGTGATTGCTTACTGACTATAATTTTTTTTTTTTTTTTTTTTTTTTTTTATTGGTCTAGCACACGTGCTGCAGGGAAGTCCCTAAAGCGCTCCAGGAGCGGCACGAGTGCGGAAAAAGTGATTCACGTTGTTCTTGAATCGCTGTAAATTGTACTCGGTGGGAAACACAGCGCTGGGCAAATTATTCCAAAGGGATGACGTTCTCCATATAAAAGATTGCTTGAAAAGCGTCGTACGCGGAGTAACAAGCTGAATCTCATACGGATGCGAAGCACCAGCGCGACGTGTTTTTCTAACATGCACCGCTTTGGGAGGAATTAAGCGGGCTACATCCTTCGAACACTTTCCATGAAAATACTTGTAGAATAGACTCAAGTCGCCAACCGTTCTTCGATGTTCCAGCGAATCAAGGCCGCCGGTCAATTCCGGGTCCCCAATCAGACGGACCGCTCTTCTCTGAACAGAATCCAACAAATGCAGTGTATATTTGGGAGCGGAGCCCCAAACGTGGGAGCAGTATTCCATAGTTGGTCGAATTTGGGCTTTGTAAAGAATTAACAGTTGCTGTGGGGTGTAAAGCTTTCTGGTTCTAAATAATATTCCCAACTTTTGAGAAGCTCTCCTTGCTATGCCTGCAACATGTTTATGCCAAGACATATTTGCTCCCAAACTAACGCCCAACAAATTGAGCGACGATGCTAGGGGAATGGAGTGCCCCGACATAACTATGTCGGGTTCAGCAACGTTAACTTTTTTAGAAAAAAACTGCCGCTTGGGTTTTTGTAGCGTTAAATTCCACTTGGTTACTGTCACCCCAAGATAAAATTTCTTCCAGGTCTTTGTTAAGTTGAACGACCTCCTGCTGTCTGCGGATATTCGCCTGAGCAGCCGATGTCCGAGCGTTCAAGGTGAATGAAGAGACAAGCGTACTGTCATCTGCAAAGCTATAGATTGGATTCCCGGTCTTTTCCAGCAGATCGTTAATGTAAATGAGAAAGAGAGTAGGAGACAGTATGGAGCCCTGGGGCACACCGGCGTTGATAGTGAGGGTGTTAGAAAGAGATCCGTCGACCGCCACTCGTAATGAACGCTCTCTGAGGAAACATGAGAGCCACAAACAGAACCTTTCAGACATACCATAAGAGCGCAACTTAGCCAACAGTCCATCGTGCCAAACACGGTCGAATGCCTTGGATATGTCAAGAGCAACCGCTCGAGATTCTCCAAAGTGTTCAATTGCGTTGTTCCAAACATGTGTTACATAAGTCAGAAGATCTCCTGTTGATCTATGTTTACGAAAACCATATTGGTGATCGCTAATAATATTGAATCGTTCAAGATATTTTAGAAGATGTTCATTGATAACCTTTTCCATGACTTTCGATATTATTGAAAGCAGTGCAACTGGTCGGTAGTTATTTGGCAAGGTCTTCTTACCTTTTTTAGGTATCGGCTGAACCGTGGCACATTTCCAGCAGGACGGAAATATTCCCTTTCTGTAGGATAGGTTAAAAAGTCTACAGAAAACTGGTGTTAGTTCCCTTGCACAGTTTTTGAGAACTATGGCAGGTATTCCGTCAGCGCCAGAAGCCTTCTTGGTGTCTAGCTTCATTAAAATACGCTTTATGATGCGCTGTCTGAAGACAACATCGGGCATCCTTGACTGCAATATGGGAATAGTAGGGGGTGTTTTTCCTTGGAAATCGACAGTAGAATGTGAAACAAAGAGTTCAGCCAACAAGTTCGCTCTCTCAACAGGTGTGGTTGCAATGGAATTATCTGGTCGTGTGAGTGGTGGTATAGTGGATTTGGTAAAGTTTTGACTAACTGCCTTAGCGACTGCCCAAAAGGACCTGGAATTGTTGGGACAAGCGAGAAGTTTGTTTCTAATTCGTTGATTGTGTGCCTCCTTGGTTTCGTCGATAATTCCCTTGCATCTGTTTCGGGCATGAACAAAGATATTTCGATTTAAGGTGTTAGGATTTTCACGCCATTGTCGGTAGGCAATATGTTTAGAAGCAACAGCTTCTTTGCATTTTCGGTCGAACCAAGGTTTGCCGTTGGAGGAGCATTTCTTCGAAAAAGGGATGTAAATAACTTTAACGTTGCATTAATAAATAATGTAAAATAATGCATCTCTACCGGTCCTACCGGTCTACCTGGTCCGACCTGAATACGACAGATGGCAGTAAAATTGGTTTTTTGCAAAATGGTTCTCTTTATCTTACTCCAATACTCGTATAAGAGGAACAACGCTAATTTATTCTTTAAAATCTTAACATTCTAAGGAATAAATAGGGTAAAGTTGTAGGAACTTGTAACTTTAAGAATAAATAATAGATGTAGTAATATTTACTTCATGTGGAAAGTGTTTTTGTTCTCTGTTTGGACCATGCTTATTTTCGGTATGGTATTTCCTTAAAGTTTTTAATCTGCATTGTATCAGTTATATTAATAATGAAACTAATAAGCTAATAAAAATTAAACCGTTTCTTACCGGAAATGGAATGGAATATAAAACTATTTGCGTCTATTTTTGTAGTGAATCATTGTTTTTAAAACATTGAACTTCCCATGTAGTTTGTTCTTACAGCTTCAGAGACTTTTTTAAACTGGACAAGGTAAAATTCTTTTAATTTGTTATAAGAGATAATAATAATGATGAAAAAGTATTAAACTTCAGGGACATTTTTCTCATTAGTGCCATTTATCATTATTTTTCTGAAATTCTCCTTGATAAATGGATTTGTCGGTTTCAATACAACAAACGAAGTTCATAAGCCTTCTATTTTTCTTTTTAAATAGTAATCATTAAAATAAAGCTCCTAATTCAGCAATTGCCATGATAAAAATTAAATATGTTTTAATAAATAAATGATTATTTAAATTTCGTTTTTAAATGATTATGATTTAAATAATATATTTTATTGGTATTATTAATTAAAGTTAAAAATCAGAATAAATGGCACTGAGGACTTTGATATCTCTTTTATTATTAATTGTTATTTGCATAAATATTTATCCTTGCTAAATATACCTTTTTATTATAACTTGTTTCGTAAAATAAAATAGTGGTTTAGTTATAATTAAATATAATACGTAGGCTGATCGGTTTTTGGTTTGACACAAAGATGTCGCCCTTCTCAAACAATCCATATGACTTTTAGGGAGTACCAACCTTCAAACGATACGTGTAAAAATTTCATGACATTTCGACGATTAGTTTACAAGTTACAGTGGTTTTAGTGACGCTACTTTTGATATTTTCAAAACAATGGAAAAAATCGAATTTCGTGTGTTGATTAAACACTATTTTTTGATGAAAAAAGCAAAGGCTTGATAAGTGTTACGGGGGAGAGTCTGCCCCTGGAAAATCACTCATCATTTACTGCTATGCTGAATTTAAACACGGTCGTACAGATATAAATGATGCTGAATACTCTGGACGCCCAAAGGAGTTGGTTATACCAGAAAACAAAATATCCACAAAATTGTTTTGGATGACCGTAAAGTGAAATTGTGTGACAGCTGACACCCTAAAGGTATCAAAAGAACCTGTTGGTCATATTTTGCATGAACAGTTGGGCATGAGGAAGCTCTGTTCGAAATAGGTACCGCCTTTGTTCACACTGGACCAAAAACAACAACGTGTTTATGATTCTGATCGCCCTCTTTAACCGCAATAAAAAGGATTTTTTTCATGCGATATGTGAAAATGGATGAAACATGGATCCACCACTACACACCGGAATCAAATCGGCAGCCAGCTGAGTGGACAGGAGGCGGTAAAAGTTGCCCGAAGCGATCAAAGACACAACAGTCGGCTAGGAAGGTTTGGCAACTGTATTTTGGGATGCGCATGAAATAATTTTCATCGACTGTGCTGAGAAGGGAAAAACCAACAATAGCAAATATTATATAAAGTTATTGGTGTGTTTGAAGGCAGAAATTGCAAAGAAACGGCCCCAAATGAACAAGAAAAAAGTGCTCTTTCATTAAGATTGTGCATCGTGTCACAAGTCAATAGTTGTAATCAATATGGAAAAAATGCATAAATTGAAGTTCAAATTGCTTCCTCATCTACCGTATTCTCCAGATTTGGCCCTCAGCGACTATTATCTATTCGCAGACCTTAAAAAATGCTCGCAGGAAAGAGATTTGGCTCCAATGAAGAAGTTGTCGTCGAAACTGAGGCCTATTTTGAACGCAAAGACAAGTCCTTCTGCAAGAAAGGTATAGAAATGTTAGAAAAGCTTTGGACTGATTGTATCGCTCTTGAAGGAGACTATGTTGATGAATAAAGTCGAATTTTGCAAAAAAATGTGTTTTAATTAGCTACACCAAAAACTTTTCCGCCTACGTGTTATGTCTTACATTAGATATGTGTTCTGAAGGACTACATATTTTTTAATTTAATTTACCGTCGCTTTTGTCTAATTCTGCCTTGTAAAATTCTATAAATTCGCTAATTACAATTACTTGCAGAACAACACTGAAAATTTATATTTTTTTAGGTTTCCTCTTAGTCTCTAAGTTGCTTCTATTGATTATTTAAAAGCTATTTTTAAGAAAAGTTTTAAACTTTAATACACTAAAAGGGTCTAAAAGTTGGGCTTAATCCAGTTGTCATAAAATCTAAAACCTGTAGCTATCCACCTATGGTTTTCGAACTATACTGTTTTAGGGAAAAAAAAAATGAAATAGGTGGTCACTAAATATAGTATTGACTCCATATTAGTTCGAAAGAAATTTTAGCGCTCGGTTGCGTTAATAGATAAGATTTTAGTATACATAATTATTTTTAATAATTATATAATATGAGAGGCTGAAGGAGTTGGGAGGCAGTAATAACATATTTTCAATCAACAGATATGGTATGTAAAGAAAAATACCATCTTTCGATTCAAAATATATTTTAAACCTTTCCTCTGCTCAATTATTTTGTGTAGAGAAAAGCAAAAACCCAGACGTGCGTGTTCCATCGGAGAAATAGAGATGCAAAAAGAACTAACACCAGTTTTCTGTGGACTTTTCAACCTATCCTATAAAAAGGGAATATTTGGTTCCTGCTGGAAATACATTACAATTCAGCCACTACCCAAAAAAGGCATCAACTACGGACCACTCCCACGGCTTTCGATAATATTGACAGTTATGGAAAAGACAATCAATCAGCATCTTTTGAAATATCTTGAAGGATTCAATACTACATTAACGATTAGCTCGAAAGGACCAGATATCAAATCTACAGCTTTGCAGATTACAGTACGCTTATTTCTTCATTTACTTTAAACGCTCAAACAACGTCTACTAGTGCAAATATTCGCAGACAGCAGGAAGTCGTTCAACTTAACAAAGACCTGTAAGAAATTTAAGCTTGAGGTGACAGAAGTAACAAGAATTTCACGCTACAAAAAGTCAGGCAGCAGTTTTTTTAAAAAAAATTAAACGTTGTAGACCTCACATAGTTATCTCGGGACACTCCATTCCTCTAGAATTGTCACTCAAGTTGCTGGGTGCTAACTTGGGAGCAAGTATATCTTGGCATGAACAAATTGCATGCATAGCAAGGGGAGTTTCTTAAAAGGTTGGAATATTATTTTGAGCCAAAAAGCTTTATGCTCCACCACTTTTAATTCTGAGGAAATCTCAAATTCGATCAAAGATGGAATACAGCTTTAATGTTTGAGGCTTTGCTTCAAAATATACATTGTATTTGTTGAGTTCTATTCAAAAGAGAGTTGTTCGCCTGATAGGAAACTCAGAAACACCAGCAACTTTGATCTGATGGAACATCGAAGAACGGTTGGCGATCTGACTCTAATCTACAAAATATATATATATATATATATATATATATATATATATATATATATATATATATATATATATATATATACAGTCGACGCTGTTTATAGTGAAACTCTATATAGTGAAAAACTCTTTATAGTGCAATTTTTTCAAGACCTAGGATATCTTACATACATAGCAATATATACGGATTTTTTCTTTATATAGTGAAAAACTCTCTATAGTGAAATTTCGGTCAACATTTTGGTCTTTCACTGTATAGAGTGTCGACTGCATATATATATATAACATATATATATATATATATATATATATATATATATATATATATATATATATATATATATATATATATATATATATATATATAATATATATATATATATAATATATTTATATATATATATATATATATATATATATATATATATATATATATATATATATATATATATATATATATATATATATATATATACTAGCCGTGCCCGCGGCTCCGGTCGCGTGGACTTGATTCACCTTTATCGTCACTGCTTATTCGTTATGTTTATATTATTATATAGCTCAAGGGGCCTTAGAGGCTCATGGCTTGGTTGCATACTTGTCTCTACTTCTTTTTGCCTCCTGTTAGCTTTTCCCAGTGCGGGATTTCCATCAACTCCGGATCTTGCTTTACTGCCTGAATCCATGTAGATCGAGGTCTACCCTTGCCTCTTCTTCCAACCATTCCTCTTATTAGAGCTTGCTTTGCCTGTCTTTCTTCCTTCATCCTTGCCACGTGTCCCAACCATCTTAATCGCTGGCTTCTTATGATTTAGCTTATAAGGAATTTCGTATATAGGCATTTTAATTCGTAGTTTGTTCTTCTTCTCCACAGTCCCTCTTCTTTCCTTCCTCCGTAGATTCTTCTCAAAGCTTTCCTTTCCCACACCTCCAACGTCTCCTTTTCTCTTGCATTCAGTTTCCACGTTTCGCATCCATATGTCACCGTGGGTCTGACAACTGTCGTATATATTCTTTCTTTTGCTTTTCTTGATATATTCTTTGATTTCAATATTGGACTCATTACCCCCAAACATCTCTGTCCTTTCGCTATTCTTTCTTGTATCTCAATCATTTCTTGTCCACTCTCTGTTATTGTTACTCCCAAATAATTAAATTTGTCTACTTTTTCAGACATACATCTTTTTCCTAAGTTGTTTATTATATCTAAACTTTTGTTGTTTTTATTATCCTTCCTCCTTGTAATTTCCATGTATTTTGTTTTTTCCTCATTTATCTTTAGTCCTCTCATCCTTCCCCTTTCTTCTATCCTACTTATGGCTTTTTTGAGGTTCTCTTTTGCTCTTGCAATCATCCGTATAGGCCAAGCATTGGCAGGTTTGTTGGTATATCGTTCCATTTGTTTTTGATTTCTGACTCCCGGATTATCTTCTCTAGTACCAAATTAAATAAACATGTCGACACTGGTTCCCCCGTCTTAATCGTCTCTTCACCTTAAACTTGTCTGATACTTTGCCCTCAATCAACACTCTATTTTCTGTGTCATTCACCATGCGAATCAATTTATTTGGAATTTTTAATTCTTCCATTATCTTGTAGAGTCCTTCTCCATTTACAGAGTCATATGCTTCTCTGAAATCCACAAAGACCAAGTGTAGTGCCAAATTTTGTTCTAAGTTATTATCATAGATTTGCTTAATCGAAAATATCTGGTTTGTAACCGATCTATTTTTCCTGAATCCACACTGGTACTCTTCCAGAATAGACTCGGCTTTGTCTGCTAGTCTGTTTTTGATAGTCAACACTACTATCTTATACACGACATCCAGTAAGGCTATTGGTCTATAATTAGCACATATAGTTTTTTCTCCTTTTTTGTAAAAATTGTATAAATGAGCGACTCTCTCCAGCTCACTGGCATCTTTTCTGTTTCCCATATTTCTTGCACCAACCGGCATATTTCATTTTCTAGAACTACTCCTCCGGCTTTTATCAGTTTTAAAATTTCCACCCGGGGCCTTATTTTTTTTTGGGTTCTGAGTATTTCTCTTATTTCTTCTTTGCAGGGTTTATTTGTCCCCTCCTCCCCTTCAGTTAATTTTGCTTCCTATTTCTCATTCAACTCATTTTCATCTCCATTTAGTGTTTCTTTAAAGTATTCCCCCCATCTATTCAGTCTTTCTGCGAAGCTTACTGCTAAACTTCCATCTTTTTTTTCCTACATATTAGCATTTTGTCTGTGTTTATCCCCTTTTTTATCAAAAAAAAAACACGTAAATCGGATAAGTGGTTCTTGAGTGCTAAGTGCAGTAATGGATAGACAGACAGACAGAGAGACGTTACGTTTTATATATATTATAGATTTTTTTGACATATATTAAATTGAGAATTAAAAAAAAATCACGTAAATCGGATGAGTGGTTCTCGAATGATAAGCACACTCACGGACAGACAGACAGAGAGACGTTGCGTTTTATATATATTATATAGACTATTATTATTATTATTATTATTATATAACCTGGTCAGAGAACATATGTATGACTTTAAAAAATCACGTAAATCGGATAAGTGGTTCTCGAGGGATAAGCGCACTAACGGACAGACAGGCAGACAAAGAGACGTTGTATTTCAGATATTTTATAGATACAGATTATTATTATTACTATATAACTTGGCCAAAGAATATATGTATAAATTTAAAAAAGACACGTAAATCGGATAAGTGGTTCTCGCCTGATAAACGCACTAATGGACAGACAGAGAGACATTGCATTTTATACATATTATAGATTATAGATTATAGATTATAGATATTCTCTGCTACATAATATTGTTCCAAATTTAATGGTTTAGGCTGTGTACTGCAAGGGAACGCGCTAACGGCAAACTTTTTCCGACTTCATTCACTATTATCGTCACTGCTCATTCCAATATGCTACCTATCGTAATAAAATATAGCCTATAACCTGGCCAGAGAACATATGTATGTTTTAAAAAAAAAAGTACGTAAATCGGATAAGTGGTTCTCCAGTTATAAGCGCACTAACGGACAGACAGACAGACAGAGAGACATTGCATTTTATATATATTATATATATATATATATATATATATATATATATATATATATATATATATATATATATATATATATATATATATATATAACAAATAAAGAAAAAAAGCAAAAGTTGCCGTATCTAACAAAATTCTTAAATATGAAATTAGTTGGCAAACTCGGCAAAGGGCGCAACAAGTGCTCACACAGTTTTCATTTAGCCAATATTTCGGTCCTAGGTTGGGACCTTCATCAGGGCAGAAACTAAAAAAGAGAACGAAGCGACAATTGAAGTAGTACGGGCAAATAAACAAAAGTATAAGTTATTTTATTTTAATAAGTTGTAGAAAAATATATATATAGTAATAAAACTGAAAATACCACTTACATGAGAGGTGTGATATAAATATTACAAGAATGGCCATAAAACCAATCACATAAATGCGACTAACAGTTAAGTAAATCTTACACCAAACACTAACATATTAATTCAGTAAAAAGACATTTACAAAAGGGATGCCATTAAAAACCTTGGATGCTAATATCATTTACAAATTAATTCAATTTTAATTAACCACCTGTGACTTGCAATTTGTATGACACATTTGACACAATACTGTCAGAAAACAGCCATCTGACAGAAGCAAGGGATCATTATACCTACAGGGCCGAAGCCCATCGAAAACAACTAGGACAGGACTGGCTTTAGTGCGGAATATAAATATATATCATCAAATTAAAAAGTCAATAAAATGGAAAAAAGTACAAGAAGGAGACGTTTAAGTCCGGTATGGAGATTAGGACAATGTGACGAGCTAGAATTTAGAGAGAAAAACAGTTTGGAGAAGGACCAAATGATGAACAAAACATTCCAAAGATAACAACAACAGTTTGGAGAAGGACCAAATGATGAACAAAACATTCCAAATGTTGATAATTAGCGACCATAATTAGGAGAACAAGAGGATCAAAAAGGCCAACCATTAATTAGTAAAGTGGCGGGAGGGGACGATAAATGGTGAAATGTAGAGACTAAAAGGACGAAAAGGAAAGAATTATGCAAAGATGACATCCCAGAGGTATCATGTTGAGGTGACAAATCGCATGAAAGGAGAAAGCTATATGTTACTAAAGCCATCAAGGTCCGTTCTTTTGTTAATGTTATTAGGATTCTCATTGATGTAACCCATTTCAAGAAATTCTCTTTTAGAAAGATGTCTTGAGGAATGGAGGATTTTAGGTTCATTGAAATTGAAAGAATGTTCATTATCAACGGAGTGGCTTGCCAATGTACATCTATGTGGACGACACCTGGTATCGCTTTTATGTAATGCAATGCGACGATTAAGGGACTGTGAAGTCTGTCCAATATAAATATACAGGGAAAGTATTCGGTGGATGTACCCCGCTTAATTCCTTCTCGCGCGATGTATGCTATTAATACACTTCGCCCTAATACATCAAATCCGTATGAACTTCAGCTTGTTACTTCTCGTACAATGCTTTTCAGAAGTCTTTTATATGGAGAACCTTACCCCTTTGGAATAATTCGCCCAGAGTTACGTTTCCCACGGAGTACAATTTACAGTAATTCAAGACGAACGCGATTCTCTTTTTCGACACACGCGCTGTAATGTGGGCCAGGATTTTTCGTTTAAAATTGTCTAGAGCCTTCAACTATCAACGAAGTCAGACAATTTTTTTTAAATATTGGTTAGCGAATTCCGAATAAACGGAAGGAAGCCGATTTTCAAAATATAACCTCAAAATTTTTTAAAATTGCAAAAAGCAGTACGGAACCGGGAGATGAAATTTCGAAGTTCACGCGATTTCAAGTTTATGAGTTTAAAACTGGTTTATCGGGGGTCTCTGGGGGCGCTGGATCTATTTTCTGAGTCATTTTGATCATATGCACCCTTTTAAGGGGTGAAAATGAGGGTTGGAGGGAAAGAAATTACAATATTCACCTGTATTAGAGTTTCAAGTTCAAAACTGGTTCCTCAGGGGTTTCTGGGGATGCTGAATCTATTTTCGGAGTTATTTTGATCATACGCACTTTTTTGAGACGTAAAAATGGGGGTCGAAAAATAGATTCAGCGACCCAAAAAAACCCCGAGGAATTAGTTTTGAACGCGAAGCTGTAATTCAGGTAAATATCGTAATTTCTTCCCCTCCAACCCTAATTTTTTACCCCTTAATAGGGTGCATATGATCAAAATGAGCTCGAAAATAGATCCAGCGCCCCCAGAAACCCCCAATGAACCAGTTTTGAAGGCGTAAACTTGAAGTCACGTGATCTTCGAAATTTCACTGCGCAGTTCCGTGCTGCTTCTTATAATTTTAAAAAATTTTGAGGTTATATTTTGCAAATGGGCATCCTAACGTTTTTTCTGGGAACTGAGTAGTATATTTCTATGTATTTTGCCCCCCTGAACACGAATTTGAAGTTCGTTTTGCCCTATCGCTCCAGGATTTTTTTCTAACCTCGAGAAGCACCTAAAAATTGATTAAAATGCTGTGTAATGGTAAAATAGAGACTCAATGCACATATGCCCATATTTATTGAGATGATGAGTTCAAAATCAACGTAAAAATTGCACCCTGTGGTCAGTATTTCTTTCTAATTTCAAAAAGTACCTAAAAAGTGAACTACGACCCTAAATGATTAAAGAACTGTTCAAAATCACTTCGGGGTAGTCTCTTGGGTTAAACCTTCTTATGCGGGGGCTTTTCGTAGGGCTGATTAAAAATTTGAGGTTAGAGTATTAAAATTTTTAAGATTGTGTAAACAAAATGACGGACGCAAATGCTATGAAATAAGGCACGAACTGTATGGATGGAACATGTTTCTGTGCAATTTTTACGTTAATTTTGAACTCAGCAACATAGGAATATATGCACTGAGTCTCTATTTTACCATTAAACAGCATTTTAGTCCATTTTTAGGTGATTTTTACGGTTAAGAAAAATCCTGACGTGATGGAGAAAAATAAACGCCAAATTCGTGTTCAGCGGGTCAAAATATGGTACATAGAAATATACTACTCAGGCTCCAGTATTTTTCCGAAAGTTTTTTTTTGTCGACCAGTGTAATTGAAGGCTTTAGATTATTTTGAACGAAAAATCAGATTCCTGGCCCACTGTGTGTCACTGCTGTAGCGGTTTTGCGATTTCTCTGTAGCATATATGCTATGCCCGTAAAAAACAACCCATTATTGTTAGTTTAGTTATTGGTAATTAATATGTGTGTTATCTATTATTTTAATTATTAACTTTTAAAAACATCCTATACATGATCGAATCCGAAATAGCTATTGATTAGCGCTTACTTATTCATATCTAAATGTATTCTGGAATATTATATGGACCTACACACAAGCCGCAAATTCCATCCGGTGTAATAACACCTATCGGTGTCAAATAATCTCATGTATATCCGGTATGAGTATCCGCAATCCTCAATGACGTGCCATCAAGTCAAAGCCAGCCGATGCTGGTGTGAAAACACTCAATTAAAATTAACAATGTTTATCTAAAAATTCATTACTGCTCGAGCTCTTGACGTCAAAATTAAAATTTCTCCATCCCTGAGCTTTTATTGGTGTTGGGGTAGAAAATATTGGAAATTAAAAGGGTAAGACAAACTCCAAGTTCAACACGATCCAATTTAAATGTTATTATTTTTGTTGATTGTCTTTGTTTAAAAACAAGGAGACAAAAATAAATGAAATAGTTTAGGTTTTTTGAGTTAATTTTTAGGTGCTTTCGAAAGTTTTGCATTTATTCGCGTTCTTAGATCACGAAAAACTGGTTTAGAATTTCCATCAGTTGGTTTGTCGATTAACACGACATATCTCAAAAAGGGATAGACAGAAGTAAAGAAGGTAGGTGTCTATAAATTTGGTATGATTTCAACAGTAATGTGAGAATTTTTTTCTTTTTAGTGGAGATAGGCTTAGTTATTTTTGGTCAAATATATATGAAGTTACAGGGGTTGGTTGGGCTTACTTCGAATAAACTTTATTATATGTCCTTTCCCGGGTTTTTAGAGTTAGGAAATTTATAAATTATCGTTATGTTTTCCTTATTTTTCAATTTTAACAGAAATTGTATATAAACGGAAATATCAAGTTTTAGCCACAAATATTTCTGAGAGTTTGGATGCTTGAATTTAGTTATTTTTAGTGTGAGAAAGTCAAATTAAGTTGTTATTTTACAGCAGCGTTGCCGTTTTTACTTCCTTTGTTAAGGGAAGTATTCTATCCGTGAAAATATCTTTGAATTTCTTTACGTTTCACGATCAGGGTCACGAAACACAATTTTGCTTTTCTGTGGTGCTGTCGTTCTGTCTGTTGGTAAGATAATTTTCCAACGAAATCAGATTTCGAATTAAATATGCTATTCATATACCCTTGAAATAGGAAAGGAACCTATAGTTTTTGAGTGATATCACTTCTGGAGAAGGAGATAAAAGCGGTGGAGGCCGATAAATTTTGTATAGGTTCAATAGTAAATCTCTTCCTTACTTTTGGCGGAAATAATGAATTTTAAGCATAATTTTTATAGTCAAACATTTAAAGGATTAAAGGAGCGGAGAGAGAGGAAGTGAGATTATTTCGAATATATAATAATAATAATAAGAATATCAGAAAACCTAACAAAGAAATCACTAAGAAAAAAATTACTCGCCGCCTGGATCCACCGAAATCAATCCCAAACACAACCGACACAGATGTGTGACAAACACAACCATCAAAGTCAAACCAAGCCACGTATGTTTTGCAAGGGCAATAAGCAACTACCAAGGCTGGCAACCTAAGATAGCGGTTAAAGTCGACAAATGAAATGAACAGAACACTGATGCGCTGTTACTACACCGCCATCAGTTGTTCCCCTCGTCATGTCAGCTACAGGTCACCAACAACATTTACACCGCACATAGTACAATTAGGACTCAACATAAATATACACAAAAACATTCATAAGTCCGTGATTTTGAAAACATATAACATTGTCAGGTCATTCCTTAATACACAATGGTAATAGCGTTTGTACTGCCATAGCTTAGGCCCGTCCAAATGTCAGAAAGAAGAACAAAAACAACATCTAATAATAATAGTGGCTTCTGCATCAAACACCAAAAAATGAACCAACATAAAATAAACCACCTCCTCACCTTAGATATCAATATGGAATTTGGTATAACTAAATGTAAAGTGCTCCACATCAACAAAGGCTAATGGAAAGGCCACCGTGAGACAGAAATCATCAACAATGAAACACCCGATATCATGCTCGATAAAAAACATACAAATATCTAGGCTTCCATCAAAGCACCAAACTCAACCATACTCAGATCAAAACAGAGCTAAGAATCGAATTCAAAAACAAACTAGCGAAACAAAACTCAATTCTAAAAATTTCAATGAAAGCATCAACACGTTCGCTATACCTATACTCATTTGGTATTATCAAATGGTCACACACAGACATAGAAAACATTCACATTCTTATACGTCCTCAATTCACCAAATAAAGGGAATTACACACCAACGCATGCAGAGAAAGACTTACCATCGAGAGGAAGGCAGAAGTAAGAGGAAACATAGATATAAGATCACTAAACACAAAACAAATACAAGCACTTAGGAAACTCTTTCACACCAAGGAAACCAGCCTCTACGAAGCAACAGTGAAAGCAGACAAAAACTACTCACCTCTCGACTCATCCCGAGCAGACCATCCAGTAGACACACCCAGTCACACCTAATTATAACAGGAAAAGATGAAAACGTGGTCAGAAAAAACACTCCACGGAAAACACAGATACCACATAGAACAAGATCACGTAAATAAAAAAAATCATACACCTGGTTACAGGATGGGAACCTATTCCCTGAAACAGAAGGCTTCTTACTTGCCGTCCAGGATAAGGTCATATTAACCAGAAAATACCAAAAATATATCATCAAAGACCCAACTATTACAGAAGACAGATGTAGGAAATGCCACCAGCATAAAAAACGATCGAACACATAACAAACGGATGAAAACTATTAGCGGCAAAAGTAGTTCACCAAGCAGTAACCACAACATACAAACTCATAGAAAACACAGATCTCTACTACAAATACACACCAACATCCATACTCGAAAATAGAGATTACCAGCTGTACTCGGACATCAGTATCCATACAGATAAAACAGTCCCCGCCAATAGGCCCGATATTACTTTTGAATACAAAAAAGGAAAAATCACCTATCTAATTGACATAGCTGTCCCCAAAGACACAAATATCCAAACGAAATACACAGAAAAAATCTCCAAACACACAGTCCTTGAAACAAGAAAAAGTCATCATTGTCTCCCTCGTCATATCAGCCACAAGCCTTACACTAACAACATTCACACCACACTTAGTACTCAACACAAACATACACAAAAACATTCAGAAGTAAGTGATTTTGAAAACATGTAACATTCTCAGGGCATTCCTTAATATACAATCATAATAGCGTTTGTGCTGACTTGGCTTAAACCTGTCAGCCAAACAGAGAAACATATTAACCAAATATGAGAAAGAAGAACAAAAGTGTAACAATAATAATAATAGTGTCAGCGACGTCACCGAACAACAAAATGATGAGGTTCACATTCTAGATTTAGAAGCACCTAGACTTAAGACAGTCATTAAAACACCAATATTATAAACAGCACACCGAAAAAAAAACCCAAGACGGAGTGTTTTACAGGAACATCGATTAGTTGCAACTGTCGAAAAAATTTACATTTAGTTTTCTACAGTCAGAAAGTCTTAAGTCAGAGGGATTTTTACTAGCTTGTCAGGATGGTGTGATTAATATGTTATCCTATTCTATCGTAGTCAATTTACCCAACTAGCCGACATTAAGTGTAAGGCATGTAACAAAGAACCAGAATCACTGATGCGTTTACTTTCAGAGTGTCCTGTTCATGGTATATCATCTTACATTCATCGTCATAATGCAGGGTTGCGTGTCCTATATTACCATCTTAGACATTCGTACAGTATTGAGGACGTTCTCAAACTGCCGTATCTTCCGGGAGAGATCGAGTCGGTTGTAGAAAATGACAGGTGCCGCATTGATTGGAATTTTGCCTTTTCGACCACAAGCTGTTTGCAACAAATCCGATATAGTACTTCTCGATAAAACAGTATAGAAAATTTACGAGTTGAGTTTCGGATCGCGATGCGTGTACACGTGAATCGAATGCTCGGCAATAGTCAACTCGTTTAACAAGCATTATTACGATAGCGTTTCGAACTATTTAATTATTTTGTCGATTGCAAACGAGAGGGACTAGAAATAAAGCAGAATGTAGTGTTAGATTAAGACAATAAGTAAAAAAAATTGGAGATTTAGGAGAATAATTTTGTGAAATTGACCTTGATCATTTTACTGTTTACGGTGATAAGAAATATAAACAACAACTTTTTTCTTTTTCTCCCGTGTTTGAAAATGGAATATACGAGGAACACAAGTAAAGTTTTTATAACAGAAAGAACAATAGATAGCGATAATTATACGCCAGGAGACTCGAAAAGAGGAAGAGTCGAAAAAAAGGAGAGCCAATGAGATTATTCAAGAAGAGTAAAAAGCTGATAAAAACACCACAGAAAGAGAAAAACGAAAGAGTAGATAAGATAGACAATTTGATAGAAATAATCAGAGAGCTAATGTCAGATATAAAGGATATAAAACAAGATTCGAAGAGATACCAACAAGAGTTGAAGGAACTAAGAAAGGAGAATGAAGTATTGAAAGAGGAAAATAAGATAATTAGAGAAAACATGAGAAGTATGGATTTGAAGATGAGTAGACTGGAAAAGACAACGTAGGGAATAATATTGTAATATCAGGAATAAGATTTGAAGTGAATAGCCAACCAGATCTGAAAAATAGTGTAGAATATTTTACGGAGAGCAGTATGGACACAAAAGTACAGGGTAAAGATGTGATAAAAACAGGAGCGACTATATACAAGATAGAACTTGGAAACACGGGAGATAAGGAAGCTGTAATGAAAAATAAAAGCAAACTGAGAAACCTAAGAGAGTTTATATAAATAACGATTTAACAAAAGATGAACGGGATCAAAAGAAAAAGGCATATAGCAGGTGTGAAAATAGGATATCAAAAAATCATAATCGAAGGAAAAGAATATAAATGGGACATTGAGGAAGAAAAACTGAAAGAACAAACAAAGAACACTACGACCATCAACTCAAAAAACTGAGAAAAAGGAGAGAGATAGGTAAATTGACGACGACCTTGGCAAAGATAAAGGATACGGCAGAGAGGACTAGTAAAATGAATACAAATAAGAAGATAATCAAAGAAATAGATAGGAAGAAAGAAATAGGAAATAATTATCGAGTTTTTAGATTGAAAACACGGAATAAAAGGGGTATAAACGGAAAAGAGGATGAACTGACAGAAGAACAACAAATGCACTATGTAGGAATCGCTGAAACATAAAGGAAAGGAAATGGATGAAAAAAATTAGAAGGAAAAGTTTACAAAAAACAACATAGAGACATAATACCGGAACAAGATATAGAACTCATCATACAAACAGAAGAAACAAAAGAGGCAATCGGCAATTTAAACAAGATGGAACGATAGAGAAGGAAATATGGAAAAGACAGATATAGAATAAATCAACTCCACGGGCCTTACACTCCTCAAGTGGTAGAAAGGCATAAGGATTAAGTAAGTAAGTAAGAAAATTTACGTAATTTAGTTTCGCACCTTCAGAAACAAATATAGCAATCAGGGAAGAGGAGATACGTTCTAAGTATAAAGACTTAAACCACAAACTTCGAGCTTTATTCCCTCGACATTCAGGAGCAATGGTCGTTCTAGTCATCGGAGTTTTAGGAGGAATTAAGAACATATTCCAAAAGAACCTTAAGAAGATACCAGCTTGCGGTACCTCGGCTGATTTATTAACAATGAAGATGCAGAGGATAGTTATGATTGGATTACTCAGGTAAATGACTTTGGTTGATTTTCACTAACCGAACGGACGTGAGGCGTGATCATCATTTTCGGACCACACCGTGTGACAGCCTGTGTGGGTCGGAGCCACAGGATTTGTCACGTCGGATTCTTTCTTTTTCAGATGATAATATAATAGTGTTTTGTTTGCCAATTTATGTAATATTGAAATATACATAATAATAAAATTATTTACGATTTATACGTCAATTTTAGAGTTTTTCGAGTCGAGGAAAATTATTATTTTAACAGAAATAGTAGTAGATGGAAATGTTAAGTGTTAGTTATACATATCTCTGGATCACTTTGTTCAACTTTTCTTGTGAATAATATCCCACCGTAAAGTACATAGCATTTAAAATATTGCGTTGTAGTACTTGGAGTAAGTTACTCTTTAAGGTGAGAAAGCCAAATTTACCGTATATATTATAATAGTACACGCATAGAAACTACTGGATAAATTGCCCTAGCTATTTTGATTTAAGAAGTCGACATTCTCTCTATCTTTGGTAATAAATCTCTTCGTATAATTTATGCTCACAAACAATTTCATCCGTTAAAGCTGTAGTTTTCCTTTAACAGGTTGACTGCCGATCTATATTTTTGAGTTTGTGGTTGACGCCGGTAAGATTTTTCCAAATATTTTTATTTTATTGTGGTAAATATGAATTAAAATGAGTCTTGGATGTGTTTTTTTTTTTTATGTGCCATTCAAAATATTAGAAAAAAAAAAATTTCACTCCGATCGGAGTAATCGGCATTGCAAGTGAAAATTTTTACTAGATGCCGAACACTCCGATCGGAGTGTCCAATTAAATAAGTAAAGAAATAATAAATCGAACTCATGAACTCAAAACATTTATTTCTACATCATTTTTGTACATTTTTATGGTAATCCTCAAAGCAATTAAGGCAAAAACCTGGTTGTCCAGGGCCCATTTGCATTCATACATTGTTTGCTTTCTTATTTTATTTTTCCTGCATTCTTTGCATTCCTTTCTACTTATCCGTTTTGTTTCTTTAGTTCCTTTTTTTTCACTAACAATTTTTTTCTACTTTGCTAATGCTGTGGACATTTATTTGGCCTGGAGGAATTTGCGGCAAATTAGTAATTGATCGTCTGGCTAGTAAATTTCTTATGACATCCAATCGGAAGTCATATAATCGTAACTGGTCAGACCGCGAATATTTATTGTACAAAAAATAGGCGTTTATCATGCTCATTTGCAGCACATGCATGAATAACTTTTTGTACCACCGAATGGTTTTACGGCTGCAAGGATAATATGCCATCATTTGATCCTGTCTATCTATACCGGACATAAAAGCATTATATCCAATGATTGCGGAAGGTTTTTCAGATTCTTGATTTCTTTTGTTTTTAAAAATGCCCATTTCGCTTCCAAATTCTGTTGAAATGTATTGAACATTGCGTTTATCGCGCCATTTTCCGACATGCACTCCATTGCAAAACATAGATTTATTCTCACCACGTTTTAAGTTTCCACTCATTACCTCTTTCGGATTATCTTTCCTCTCAGCTCTCAGCGTACCAGTGCAGTATGTATTTTGTTGAAGTAATTTCCTAGCTAAATTAACACTATTGTAAAAATTGTCTAGATAAACAGCATGTCCCACACCCAATTTTTCCTCCAATAAATGTAAAACAATCTTTTCAGTATGTTCGCTTCCACCATAAACATCTGTCGCACCTTCGTAGACACGAAATTTCAAAATAAGTCCATTAGGCTCTGTCAGCATGTATAACTTCATACCATACTTATGACGCTTATTCTTGATATACTGTTTAAACTGGAGACGACCCCGATAAAGTACCATAGCTTCATCCAAAGACAACTCTCTTCCAGGATAGTAAATTTCTCCCATCTTGTTGTTAAAAAAATCTGCCACAAATCTAATCTTTTCTAGCCGATCTGCCGGATCCATATCTGGAGATGTAAAATGCAAACACCTCAAGATAAGCTATTCCTTGACATATATTTTCTAAAAACAGGTAGATTAAATAGCGGATCAGTTTTCCAATAATCGTTAAGACGGCTCAAGGATATTGTGCCAGTGTGAAGTAACAGGGCCAAAAAAATTTTTAGTTCGTCAACAGTAAGATCTTTAAAATTAGTAATACGTGATTTTGTACTTGTTTCTGGGCGCAGCAAAACCTCGACTGCGTAAGAGTTCGTTCGTTCTACAATAGTTTGTAAAAAATCATCATCAATGATCATTTCGAAAAAATCGATAGGTGCACCCTGTCCTGGAATTTGCACCAATAATTCCTGGGTTTTCTGGAACAAAATTTGTTTTAAACGCACCTCTGTCGTTCCATTTTATCTCATCAAGGCTAGGAAGTGTTTGATGTGGCCGAATAGGGTCTATAAAATTCTCTTCTTCGGACTCGGAGTTTGAATTTACATCACTATCGTCTGTGTCTGGTACGTAATGTTCGTCACTACTACCTCCGCTTTCTTCCAATAGCTGCAATAATTCAGTGTCAGTTAGTTTCTTTTTCTTATCATATACCTTTTTTTCATCACTACAATGTCTTTTTTTAATACCAAAAGGCCCAGGTTAATTGTCCATATTGTACGGCAGATTACAACCAAACCAAAAGCAAATACGCGTTGGCGAAGAGACCCGACGCACTCCGATCGGAGTGGTCGGCAGTCAACCTGTTAAGCACGTCGCTTTTCATATGA
Organism: Pachyrhynchus sulphureomaculatus; assembly: GCA_019049505.1. Taxonomy (NCBI): domain Eukaryota; kingdom Metazoa; phylum Arthropoda; class Insecta; order Coleoptera; family Curculionidae; genus Pachyrhynchus; species Pachyrhynchus sulphureomaculatus. Next base: position 64,721,951 of record CM032453.1, on the reverse strand, counting down.
ACAAAAAACATTTTAAGCTACCAATGATCATAATATGGCAGACCTTAATAAACAGGGGAGAATTTGTAACGTTAATCGACGGTACTAAATATTGAATAGTCAAATTAATAATGACAGCTGTAATAACACTATAGAACTAACACGGAGGTTAAAAATTTTTGGGTCTGACACATAGATGTCGCCCTTTTCAAAAAAATCCATATAATTTTTAGGAAGTACCAACCTTCAAACGATTCGTGTCAAAATTTCAAGACATTTCGAAGATATTTTCAAAACAATGGAAAAAATCGAATTCCGTGTGTTGATTAAACACTGTTTTTTGATCGGAAAAAATACCGTTCAAGCAAAGCAATGGCTTGATAAGCGTTACGAGGACCCTAGCCCCTGGAAAATCACTCATCATTTACTGGTATCCTAAATTTAAACGCGGTCGTACACATACAACGTTGCTGAACGCCCTGGAGGCCCAAATGAGGTGGTTACACCGGAAAACATAAAAAAAGTCCACAAAATTGTTTTGGAAGACCATAAAGTGATGTTGCGTGAGTAGCTGACACCCTAAAGTTACCAAAAGAACGTGTTGGTCATATTTTGCATGAACATTTAGACATGAAAAAGCTCTGTTCGAAATGGGTAGCGCGTTTGCTCAGAGTAGACCGAAAACAACAACGTGTTGATGATGCTGAGCGCTGTTTGGACCTGTTTAAGCGCAATAAGAAGGGTTTTTTCATGCGATATGTGATAATGGATAAAACATGGATCCACCACTACACACCGGAATCAAATCAGCAGTCAGCTGAGTGTACAGCAGCTAGTGAAGGCAGCCCGAAGCGACCAAAGACACAACAGTCGGCTGGTAAGGTTTTAGCTTCTGTATTTTGGGATGCCTGTGGAATAATTTTCATCGACTATGCTGAGAAGGGAAAATCCATCAATAGCGAATATTATAAAAAGTTACTGGTGCGTTTAAAGGCAGAAATCGCAAAAAAACGGACGCAAATAAACAAGAAAAAAGTGCTCTTTCATCAAGACAATGCACCGTGTCACAAGTCAATGGTTACGGTGGCAAAATTGCATGAATTGAAGTTCGAATTGTTTCCTCATCCACCATATTCTCCAGATTTCTCCCGCAGCGACTATTATCTATTGGTAGACCTCGGGAAAGAGATTTGGCTCCAATGAGGAAGTTTTCGCCGAAACTGAGACCTATTTTGAAGGCAAAGACAAATCTTTCTACAAGAAAGGCATAGAAATGTAAGAAAAGAGTTGGCCTGATTGTATCGCTTTTTAAAAAGACTATATTGATGTATAAAGTCGAATTTTGTAAAAAAATGTGTTTTAAGTAGCTACTTCAAAAACTTTTCAACCTACCTGTTAAAACATTTTTTGTATCGGTCACCTCCCTGAATAGGGATTACCCTTTGTGGATGGATATCGGGAAGGATATCGCAATATCCGTCTAGGCTGTCCATGTTCCGAAACATACATTTGTATTTCATGGCATCTTTTAGGCAACGCGGTAGTATTGTTACGGGCGTTATTTCTGCACCAACTACTATCTATGTATGTGGCCAAGTCAAATATACCTAAATAAGTTTTTAAATAAATACACTGACCTGTCAGAATTAAAACCTGGGAACCTTGATACTGTATGCCCCTACGATAACCACGGAGCTAGGGCTGCCACATACATTCACATAGACATACATAAGCACTGGTATATGTCCCAGATACAAACAATAGTAGACTGTATATGTCATTCATAACATCGTTTCCTGCCAAATTAATGATCCATTAGGAACTGCAATGGGTACGGTAAGGACAAGTAGAAAACTAGTACAGTCAGAATACGATTTTGAGGTGAAATCGTCGGATATTGCGACCGCTGAAAAATTGAGGCAACACCCTCAAAAATGGGTTGGGTTTTTAGCGTATTTTTTGCAATTTTATCATAAATTTATGGAAGATAAACTAAAAATTCTGACAGATTTTGAATCTAGATAAAAAATGAAAAATCTAGGGAGTTATAGATGTCATTTGAACCTTCTGGTCGGGAGAAATTGACAGTTTTTGTCGTTTTTTTCTTTTGTCATTTTTTATGATTAAATATGGTAGGTATACTTGCAAACTGTAAGCTAATTTTTTTAGTTAATTCTGGAAATATGGACATTACTGTAATTGATCCAAACATAATTTTAGCAATTTTTAGTGTTCCGTATGGAACATTTATAAGATGACTTCGGTGCCTGTCCATCTGCCTGTCTGTCCGTCTGTTACACCCGATTTTCTCCAAAACTATTTGTCATAAAAAGTTAAAATTTGGTAATAATATAGGAATTGATGGCCTCATCAGAGCCATGTAATTTTGAAAGTTAAATTTTGACTTAAAGGGTTAGTTTTGCGGAGTGAAATCGGAAGTGAAAAAAAAAAAAATTACTAGGACACCGAGTGTGGTGTCAAATGAAAGCTTGTGAAAACACGAGTAAAAAATATATATGTAATGTAATACTTGAGCGCACTTTTCTTTGTATTATTTTTAAAAAATCGCGAAAAATCGCTGTTCACCCGCCTTATCTCGAAAAGTACTTATCAAAAAATTTTGAAAAATTCTGGAATATTCTCCACGGGATGTAGATTAAACGAAAATTATCTCGAGTGTATTACCTTTAATAATTTATCTGGTATATAAAAAAATAAAAATTTCAAGGTCATCAGTTTTCAGTGAAGATTGGAAACAAACTTTGTTGAAAACTCATTTGGGGTGTGTTTTGTGAAGTCACTGATCATTTTATACCTTCGGAAGAAAATTTTTTATTTTAAAAGCAATCAACGTACGGAACACTAATTGCGCAAGTTCAACTTGCACTTGACCGGTTATTTACATATTAGATATATTTTTCACTCTTCATAATATTGGTAAATTTTACCGATTCACGTTTTTCTTCTGACGAATTTTTAAAAAAAAATTTTTTCAGTATACTGCTACCTTACATGAAATATCAAAAAATGTTCCTTAATCCCTAAGCTTTCATTTGAGGTACTTAAGAAATCATTTAAACAATTTAGGCCCGGGAAATTGACCATTTTAGTATCAAATTTAATTTTTTGATTTTACGATTTCTTTACAAAAAATTATTTTTTCTTGAGTTTTATATTTTTAGTAATCAAAGTGATTTTTAATTATTATACACAGATTACTGTATATGTTAAGTGGCTGAGGAAGTCATTTGGTCCATTTAAGCTGGAAAAGCTAGCCACTATAAATCTTATATTTGTACGTCATATTTTAATATTATTTATTACGATTTTTGTATAAATAAATTAAAATGAAATGATAAGTGATGAAATGAGAAGATCCTTTTAACTCTGCCACTGGAAAACAAAACAAATGGGAAATATAATGTTACTAGTGGTTTAACTATAAGCTTCATTACAAATTAAAAAAAAATAAATAAATAAATATGGTAACTTTTGTAATACAAAAAAAATTGTTAAATTTATATTTTTTATATTTAGATACTAAGAAAAAAGAGGATTTTGAAGGCTTATAGAACAGGCGTAGCCAATCGACCACCAACCGACATCCGGAGTGGCCAAGCATCCTGATGAATTTTTTCAAAAAAAGAACACGTAAGAAAAAAATTGTGTTTTTAGGGGTGCTATTTTTTATTTGCATATGGGCGGAAGTCTTCAAGACTTCTTTTAGTTATGCCACAGATAAATAGATAAATATTCTAGATTCACTGTTTTACTTTCTGAGTGTCAGTGCCATAAATCTGAATTACACTTATATAAGTCATTAAATTCAAGTAAATAAAAGTTCGTATTATCCGTTTTTGTCACATTAAAAACCATTTAAATGTGTTCCTGCTGGTCGCGTGACGAAGCCAATTTTAAATTTAGTCTCACTATAGCGTGATTCAAGTGTGACACTTAGCACTAGTGTATTTTAGTTATCTTTGGCAGGATTATATATGAATGTGAACCGGCATTGTAATTTGTCATTTATTAAAACAATGATAACAAAACATTTTATTGGTAGTTTAATCCCTGAAATTAAAAACAAACACTTCATTAGTTATTTTAAAGTCGTTCTACCCGTTTGAAATAAGTAAATTTCATTTTAGCATCATATTGACGGATGGATTAATCTGTCGCTAAAATCCATATTATTATATATATATATATATATATATATATATATATATATATATATATATATATATATATATATATATATATATATATATATAAATAATATATATACTTAAATATAAAATTAGTTGGGGAACTCGGCAAAGGGCGTGATAAATGTTCACACAATGTTTAGCCAATATTTTGGTCCTTAGTCTACTAACTGAGAGAACTTGGGCAAAAATTAAATTATTCATATTATTATTAATAAACTGGTGTAAAAAATATAATAAAAATATAATAGAAGATATAATAAAAGACATAAAACACTCACATGAAAAGTGAGACGTTGAGTTAACATGAATGGCCATAATTAGCTTACGACATAAAAGCGACTAACAATTCATTAAAATAAACACTATAAACTAATACATAAAATTCAAAAGATTGCATTTATAACAGGGATGTCATTGAAAACCCTGGATGCTGAAAACATTTTTAATTAATTCACTCCAAACAACCACCTGTGGCCGGCATCATGCATGAAATGGTTGACATACAGCTGACAGAAGGCAGCTATCTGACAGAGATAAGGGACAATAAAACAATAAAACTACTTAATTACTTTGTCTGTCACAAAGTAACGGACCACTCAATCAACTCTTTAGAGATAAGCGACTTTTTTGAAAACCTAAAACCGAATATTATGAACAACCGGAAGGAGAACTGGTCCACTGAAAAATGTATAAATGGTCAAAATTTATAGAATTGGTAGCGGAAGAAAATACCAATTGAACACACTTAAAACCGAAATGGAAATTCGGATCAAAAAACAACCGCAGTTTTGGGTAAAAGAGGGGGGGTGAGAAGAGCGAGAGAGCTAGCAAAAGAGGAAAAAGAGAGGGAAAGATAGTATATTAATTTAGTTATTTGTTGATTCAATTATTAATTTATTTATTTAGAAAGAAGATTTGGTCACCAAAGGGTGTATTCACGCATGAGAAATCACAGAGGGAGGGAAGGGGAACACATAAAACAGTGGCAATGACACAAAAAACAATCGACGAAAAAGAACCAAAAGCGAAACGAGGAGAGTGAGTAAATAATTTAGGAAACCTTGGGTGATCCATTGAGCCAAAAAAGGGGGAACAATGACTAAGAAACCAGGACCAAAAGACCTACAAAACAGGAGAGAGAGGGAGAGATAGAATGTTAAAAATAAAAATCCCATTAAAATAATAATTCAGGACCATTTTTGGAGATGGGATATCATGAATCGAGAGACGACAGGGAGATATCACGTGGGAGTGACAGATCACAAGAGAGGAGAAAACTATAAATATTACTCAAACCATCTAGATCGGTTCTTTTATTGATATTATGGGGATATTCTCTCTTGAAAAGATTTTTTGAGAAATGAAGTATTTTGGGTTCATTGAAGTTAAAGGAATGTCCATTATTAACAGAATGGATTGCCAATGTACATCTTTGTGGGTGGCATCTAGTGTCACTTTTGTGCAGTGTAATACGACGATTAAGAGATTGGGAAGTCTGATCGATATAGATTGATGGACAATTAAGGCAGGGGATTGAATACACTACATCTGACATAGAAAAAACCGGTTTAACTTACTGAAAATACGTCTATTTTTGAAAAAATAGTATTTGGCAATTTTGATATTAGGGATGGTACGTAAGATACGGCCTAATTTATTTGTAAGACCGGGAATGAAAGGCAGAGAAAGCAACGACCAATTTTTTTCGAGGAGGAGGGGTGGAGTGGAGTCCGAGTGAGGAAGGAGGGGGCTCTGGAGGGATATGATTAGTGTGAGTGAGCTTGTTGACTTCATCCTTGGTTTTGAGCAGGAGTTTTCGGTAATAACCATTTTCCATGAACAGGTTTGTGAGTAATACCTCTAATTTAAGCAGGTAATCCGGGTGAGCTATTGCCTTCACTCTTCTGTACGACGTTAATGACGTTAACTTTCACCTTCCAATCATGACCAGAATTTGCATGGATGTGTCTACCAGAAGAAGCAGGTTTTCTATACCAATCAAGTTTAATAATATTGTCGGAGACTCTGACGACTCTTATGTCCAGAAATGGCATAGCATTGTTGGATTCTTCTTCCATAGTGAACTGTAGATGTGGATCAAAAGAATTGAAAGTTTGGAGAACTTCTTCTTTGCCATCAGCTGGTACGGACATTATATTTATAGATAGATACGGAAACTTTTGCTTTCTTTCTTTATTTATATATATATATATATATATATATATATATATATATATATATATATATATATATATTACTAGTGAAAAAGCAATAAAAGGTCACCTTAATTGCTTGACTACGAAATAACATTTAATTCGGTAGAGATATGAGTAGTCCTTAACGCCTTAAGCACTCGTAACAGCAGAATCGATGAAAGATATGTATAAATATACAAAAATGCCCCTTCACAAATAATGCTTGAAGAAAAAACAAATAATATCAAAATTAAAAGAGGAATTAGACAAGGCGACTCGATATCCCCAAAACTGTTCACGTTGGCTCTAGAAGACATGTTCAAATCGCTAAAGTGGGAAAATAAAGGAATACTAATGGACGGTGAACGATTTACGAGTATTTAAGGTTCGCAGATGATGTCAATCCGATCGCCAACACAAAAGAAGAATAACAAGAGATGCTGATGGAATTAAATATCAAGTCTCGAGAAATAGGTCTAAAAATAAAGACAAAAGATGCAGACATAGACCACAGACAATATGGACGGACGACATAAAAAATAAGCAGGACACGATTGGATGCAAAAATTGTTGGCTTATTGGAGACAAATTGAGCTTTGTTGTTTGCTTTTGCGGATGGTGGAATGTAATACATTAAAATTCCAGGTTTCAATCCATTTGTCTAACAAAGAATTTGCACGACGTTTCGCCAAAATCTCATTTGGCATTTTCAAGTGCTCTTGCTGCTGCTGCTACAGAACAAACCGAACAAAAGTACGGAAACATTTTCTTAATCAAAAATATAAATTACTAACCTTTAGGGTTAAAAAAACTAGTCTTGTTTTGTTGAGAATTTTTTATAGGATTTTATTATTGCCTATAAAAATTTTGTTTACCTTTTCTGGTAGATAAGGATTTTAAAAAACGCGTTTTGTCCTTATCAAAAGCATTGAAATAGTTTTATCATTCTGCTTTAAGAGTACGTTATTGTTGATACGAAGTAATTAAGTAGCATTGTTTAAGAGTGTGGTTTCTGCAAAAATGCCAAAGTACAAATATTACAGTTCAGATCTGAATTAATTCTCTGTACCAAAGTAGAAAGATGCAAATTGAAATAACAAAATCTTTAAACATGCATAGGGGCACTGTCAGAAAAATTGTTAAGAAATTCTCGAGAAGGGGCACTGTTGATCCGGCATTTAAAAGTGGTAGACCTCGAAAAACAAGTGTGCTCCGTAATGGGAATAATACATAGATTGAACACTTTAGCCTGTGAGTGAAGAGGGATTTTCTTGTTTTTTAATATATGTAATAATTTTCTTAAACCTGCCCATGCCAGTCGTCTTCTGCGTTCTATATCTATTTTTTTGTTTTGCCTACCCAGTGTTATGATTTATCCAAGATGTATGTATGTACTAACGTTCTCTACTGGTGTTTCGGTTTAATATTATTTCTGGGTTTCCCGGGCACATTGTTTTTGATTTACTTAAGTTCATTTTTAGACCCAATTCTTTTGATTTGTTTTCTAGTTCTGTTAACATCGTCTTCTCTCTTCTCTGCGAATAGGACGATGTCATTGGCAAATCTCAGCTGTTTTAGAGTTTCCCGTATATCCTTTGTCTGAGGAGTTCAGTTCTTTAAATATTTCCTCCAGGGCGATTGTGAATACTCTTCATACATTCACCTTGTTATATTACAAGTACGTTATTTGCAGTTTAAAATGGAAGTTAGATAAATCTATAAAATCTAGCATTTATTTGCCGCTTTGTTCACATGAGTTTGAGACGATGACTTGGTAAAGGGATACCGACAAGCGTTTATGGGGATTTAAGTTATAGACCATTTAACCATTCGAATCTGCTGGCACTGATTAACCAAGATGAAAAGTTATAAAAACTAAAATAGACGTTACAAGTATTTACTATGTAGCATTAATATATATATATATATATATATATATATATATATATATATATATATATATATATATATATATATATATATATATGTGTGTGTGTGTGTGTGTGTGTATATACATATATGTGACGTTCTACGTCAACTGTGCCACCCATGAGACCAAAATTTGCCGCAAGGTAGGTAAATGAGCGAGAGCTTAAAAAACTCGTATTAATATTTACTTTTGAATTCCGACGGGCCTCTTGAGAAATTCAATATGGCGGATGCAAAATGGCGTCGGGAACGTATAAAAATTCCAGTTGATCAAATTATATGGAGTATAATAATGAAAAAAAGGTTCCTAGTTATGTGAAAATTACCAATAAATATGTTTTTTGATTCGATGATTATGAATTCGAAGTCCAACAAGGAAAATAATACCCGCGAAATCCAATATGGCGCACGCACAATAGATTGATAACAAAACGCAATTATACAGATTGACAAATACTAGGTAATTTAATACGTTTATTTTATTATTACATTTGTTATCATTCCACTACCAGAAGTTTTCTTTACAAGTTGACGCCATTTTTGATTCGCCATATTGGAAAAAATAATGACGACCATACACTTATGATCGGTTATTCGAAGGGTAAGATGCAATACATATGGACAAAACAAGGTGCTCTTTCAAATTTTTCGAGCAATATTAGTAAAAATCTCTAATTTCGCTCACTCAAGACGCCATATTGGATTTTACAGGTGGAATTGGACTAGTTTGACTTTGAATTCATGATCAGCGACCCCGAAGATATACTCAGTGACAAATTGACAAATACTAGGTTATTTGGTACGTTTATTTTATTCGTACACTTGTTATCATTCGATTACCAGAGGTTTTCTTTACAAGCTGACGCCATTTTGATCCGCTATATTGGAAAAAATAATGACGACAAAACACTTATAATCGGTTATGCCAAAGGTGAGATGCAATACTGATGGACAAGAAAAAAGGTGCTTTTTTAAATTTTACTAGATATATTACTAAAAATTTCTTAATTTTGCTCACTCAAGACGCCATATTGGATTTCGCGGGTATAATTTGCCTAGTTGGACTTCGAATTCATAATCAGCGAACCAAAAAACATATTTGTTGGTAAATTTCACATAATTAGGAATCTTTTTTTAATTATTATACTCGATATAATTTGATCAACTGGAATTTTTACACGTTACCGACGCCATTTTGCATCCGCCATATTGAATTTCTCAAAAGGCCCATCGGATTTCAAAAGTACACATCAATACGAGTTTTTTTAAGCCTCCGCTCATTTACCTACCTTGCGTGAAATTTTGGTCTCATGGGTGGCACGGTTGACGTGGAACATCACATATATATATATATATATATATATATATATATATATATATATATATATATATATATATATATATATATATAATGTACAGTTTTAGGTAAGCAGATAAAAAATTCATAAAGTTTAACGCTATAAAAGCCGTAATTAAATATCTCAGAAATTTTTACTAAAATTAACCATGGTGGTAATTCACATTACGCTTAAAGCAACAGAAGAAAAACCAAGTATACAGTAAATGTAGAGGATAAGGCGTTTTTTATTCACTGTGGGTGTTCGATTTAGTTCACGACTTGAGAAAAATTGCAGTAATTTATTGACAATTCTGTGCCCTTGTTGTAGCTGGATTACAGCACATATCATCTATTTGATAGAAAAGGACACAACATAATATGAAGGGTGTATTTCTAGATTATAGTTACTAACGAGTTTAAAACCGCTCAGTTATTATTATCATGTAGCAACCTAAATGTTAAAAAAAAAGTTCGAATTTATTTTTCACTTAAGTAAGACGTGATATAATTAAAATTTATAAGAATATAAATAGAATTCTAATCATCAATCATTGACTAAAGTAATAAATTACATATTAGGGAAAACTTTTAAAGAACTGTAAACAATTCTTTTAAATGCATAATAAACGCTACATTTTATTTAACGTTAAAAAGTATCCTTATTGTTCAGCAGAAGGTCAAGAGTGTAAATCGATCACGATAAAATAACCAGAACAGAATTGTCGAAAATTAAATATCTGTGAAATCATCTGAGATATTGGCTCTCTTCAGGGGAAGGTAGTGAACCATGTATTTTCACATTACTGCGCAATGTCACCATTACTACACAACCTCGGATAGCTAGGTCATTTTCATATCTCGCTTTAATTCGCATTAGCAATATATTATTTTTAATAAATATACGAGGCTGGTTTGAAAAGTCCGTGCAAAGTCCGAGAGATGGCACCACCGGCGCGTATCGAGGTCATGTTTAGTTAGTAGCATCTCTTGAATGAACGCACGCCAAGTTTCAGCCATATTGGTCTATTTCTTTGTGTTTGGCATTCGTGTGAATCAAGGAAGTCGAGTGATTTTCAAGAAATGGACGAAAAAGAATTTCGTGTGGTGATGAAACATTACTTTATGAAAGGCAAAACGCCTCAGGAGACTAAAGAGAAGCTTGATAAACATTATGGTGACTCTGCACCTTCGATTAGAACAGTTTATAAGTGGTTTCAAAATTTTCGGACTGGCCATATGGGCACAAGTGACGCTGAACGTTCTGGACGGCCTGTGGAGGTTACGACTCCAGAAATCATTGATCAAATCCATGATATGGTGATGGATGACAGAAGAGTTAAGGTGCGTGAGATTGCTAGTGCTGTGGGCATCTCGACTGAACGGGTACATAATATTTTGCATAAACATTTGGACATGAGAAAGCTATCCGCAAGATGGGTGCCGCGATTGCTCACGCTTGACCAAAAACGGAATCGTGTGAAGTGTTGCAAGGATGGTTTGCAGCCGTTCCAGAAGAATCCGGAGGACTTTAAGCGTCGTTTCGTCACTGTGGATGAAACATGGCTACATTACTATACTCCTGAGACCAAACAATAATCTAAACAATGGGTTACCAAGGGGGAATCTGCACCAAAAAGGCGAAGACCGTTCCTTCGGCCGGAAAGGTTATGGCGACTGTCTTTTGGGATTCGCAAGGGATAATCCTCATCGACTATCTGGAAAAGGGTAAAACTATTACAGGTGAATATTATTCATCGTTATTGGACCGTTTGAAAACCGAGCTGCAAGAAAAACGCCCGCGATTGGCCCACAAGAAAGTCCTTTTCCATCACGACAACGCACCAGCACACACCTCAGCAGTTGTGGTCGCAAAATTAATGGAAATAGGATTCCAACTCGTTTCACATCCCCCCTATTCTCCAGACTTGGCTCCCTCGGACTACTATTTGTTCCCCAATTTGAAGAAATGGCTGGCGGGACAAAGATTTTATTCAAACGAGGAGGTGATTGCAGACACTAATGGATATTTTGCAGACTTGGACAAATCCTATTATTCGGAAGGGATCAACAAACTAGAACATCGTTGGACGAAGCGTATAAGTCTAAAAGGAGACTATGTCGAAAAATAAAAAAGGTTTACCCCAAACACATAAGTAGTTTTTATTTTTGCACGGACTTTTCAAACCAGCCTCGTATGTACTAGAATCAGCAATGGGTTTGTAGTAATATTTTTCTGAGTTACGCCATATAGCATCACCTAAAAAATTCGCATCACAAGCGACGTCAAGAAGGCGACCTGAAATTTTGACCTATTGTCTAACCATCTGCCTAGTTGTTCATTCGCTCGGGTGAGTCGAGTAAAAGCCTTTAACGTTGATTTTGCGGCTCCAGATAAGGCCCAATTGCTACATCGAAAAATGGAGTCTCATTTAACCACTTGAATCAAGTACCATAAGATTTGTTGGCACTAAAAAAGTCGAGCGTCCCAAAGGGCAGACGCCACCGAGACCGTACTCCATTTTAGGCCTTATCTAGGCATTCCGGGGCACGGGGCCGCAAAATCAACGTTGAAGACTTTTATTCGATTCGCCCGATAGAATGAACAACTAGGCAGAAGTTTAGTAGACAGGTCAAAATTTCGGGTCACCCTCTTGGTTTATTTGTTACACGCTAATATGGTTATATTTTCAAAAAAATAGCCGGTTTATTTGTTGAAATTTTAAAACCTTCACAAAAAAAGTAATATCCCTTTGTCAATTTTACATCAGTTAACAAAATTTCAACAGTCAAATCAAACTGTTAATTCTCACTGCTCTGTAAATGTTTATTTCATTTATGGAAAACAATGAGATTAAAGAAAGATTTTCAGTCTGTACTCGTATTATTCTATTACTTTTTTAAAACTAAATATTGTGTGTCATGAGTCTTTACAATAAAAACAAAAATAACACATTAAAATTCTATTACAGTTAATTCAAAGCTTACATAATTTCAAAGATTGATTTTCTATAAATGAAAATGAATTCCCTTATTCAGTATATTTATGTAAAATATGTTTATACAGCCGTTAGTTTTTATTAGAGGCTCATGGTAGAACGATGATATTTTTAGTGTTCCGTACGGAACACTTATAAGATCACTTCGGTGTCTGTCTGTCTGTCTGTCACACCCGATTTTCTCCGAAACTATTTGACATAGAAAGGTGAAATTTGGTAATAATATAGGAATTGATGGCCTCATCAGAGCTAGGTAGTTTTGAGAATTAAATTTTGACTTAAGGGGTTAGTTTTGGGGGGTGAAGTCGGCAGTGAAAAAAAAATTTTTTTACTAGGTCATCGAGTGTGGTGTCAAATGAAAGCCTGTGAAAACACGAGTAAAAAATATATATATAATATTATGCTTGCGCGCACTTTTCTTTGTATTATTTTTAAAAATTCGCGAAAAATCGCTGTCCCGGGTCTTATCTCGAAAAGTACTTATCAAAAAATTTCGAAAAAATTCTAGAATATTCTCCACGGGGTGTAGATTGAACGAAAATTATCACGAGTGCATTACCTTTAATAATTTATATGGTATATAAAAAAACAAAAATTTCAAGGTCATCAGATTTCAGTAAAGATTGGAAACAAACTTTGTTGAAAACTCATTTGGGGTGTGTTTTGTGAAGTCACTGATCATTTTATACCACCGTAACATAAATTTTGACTTAAGGGGTTCGTTTCGAGGGGTGAAATCGGAAGTGAAAAAAAATTTTTTTTACTAGGTCATCGAGTGTGGTGTCAAATGAAAGCTTGTGAAAACACGAGCAAAAAATATATATATAATGTATTACTTGCGCACACTTTTCTTCGTATTACTTTTAAAAAATCGCTGTCCCCTACCTTATCTCGAAAAGTACTGATCAAAAAATTTTGAAAAAAGTCTGGAATATTCTCCACGGGGTATAGATTGAACGACCCCTCAGGGGCTGTTGAATTTATTCAACAGTACGAGGAGTGACGCCCCCGAGGATCCTGAGTCACGTTTGTGTTCGTCTTGTGGTTGTTTCTGTATGTAAAGGTAATCCCAAGGTGTATAGATAACGTGCCAACGGGATGAATGGCTCTGCCATAATTGAGTCGCGAACGTTTCCTGCCAGATACCGGGCTACCTCTGGTAGTATTAAGCCTTGCTGTGGTACCCCAGCTCTGCCACAGTGGACCGTTTTATTTCTGAGGATACTCGTGGGAACCTTATGTATTCCAATAATCCAAACAATTACCCCCCCCTAAGCGGGCTAAAACGGCCCAGAATAGAGTCAGATCCTAGTTCACCAATACAAAGTGATTATGATAGATTTTTCAAAATAACTTTACAAAGTGGAACATTCCAAACTATGTCTCCATTCTTAATTAACAAATGTCTACAATCCGAATTCGGTACACTTCAAGACATAAAAAAATTATCTGATGGCTCCTTGTTAATAGAAGTAGCCAACGAGAGGCAATCGCAAAAAGCCGAAAAATTTAACAAACTGCACATTCACGACGTATCAACTGTACCCCATAAGACGCTCAACATTGTTAAGGGTGTAATCACTTGTACTGATCTCTTAAATTGCAGCAATGAGGAGATTTTAGAGAATTTAAAAGACCAAGCAGTGACAGACATATATAGAATACCAGGAAAAAAGGTACAAATACACCCTCTAGCACTCTCATTTTATCTTTCAAACTTCACAAACTGCCCAAAACAATTAAAGCCGGATTCCATTCACTACGTGTTAGACAATATTATCCAAATCCCATGCGTTGTTATAATTGCCAACGTTTTGGACACACAGCTCCAAAATGTACGAACACACCAAACTGTCCATCATGTGGTCATTCCAAGCATCCCGATACTCCTCGTCTCTTCCCGGCAAAATGCATTAATTGTGGTGAGAACCACTCCCCTGGTTATAAAGGATGCCCCACTTATAAGAGGGAATTTGAAATCCAGAAGATACGAACTAATGACAACATTTCATATTTTGAAGCAAAAAGAAAACTAAACTCAACTATGCCCTTCACAACAAACACATACAGTTCTGTCACGAAGAAAAAACCCCAAATGGTCACAGTTGCCACACAGTGTGACATGACGGAATCACTGTCCTTACAGACCAAAGCCACCATCATACCACCTCAATCCTCTCCCCACTCTTCCGAGACCCCCACAATCACTCCCTCCCCCATTCCCCATACCCAAAACAAGCCCATTCCTCTCAAAAACCCTCCCTCTTCCCCTCCCCTAGCACAGTAAACCTTATCAAAAAACCACAAACGAAACTTGATATCCCAAAACCCAGGAAACCTAACCTAACAAAATCCTCAACTTCTCAAACCCCCCACACTTCTAACAAAGATCCTCCCAAAAAGAAATCTAAATCCCTCAAATCTACCCCCAACTCGTCCTCTGAATCAATCCTAGACTTGAATACTACTGACCTCATGGAGTTCGATGAAATTGGCGAGAAATTAAAATCTAATAAGAAGTAACCACTCTAATCATATCATTCCAACCAATAATACAATGGAATTGTAATGGCCTATCTCCCCGTGTCCAAGACCTGATTCTCCTCATACATTCCATAAAACCATCCATAATTGCGGTACAAGAAACTAATTTTAAAAACCAAACTTGCATCCAACTAAAAAACTACAACGTGGAATACAAAAATAGAATAGATCAAACCAGAGCCTCTGGTGGAGTATCTATTTACATCCACAGAACATTAGACTATGAATATATACCGTTGACAACCGACTTAGAAGCGGTAGCTATTCGAACTTACCTAGACTCCCCCACCACCTTATGCTCTATTTACCTACCCCCCTCCCTTACCATTCCTTTGGACTCTATATTAACCTTAACCTCTCAACTCCCACCTCCTTATTTGCTGTTGGGGGATTTTAACGCTCACAGCGTTTTGTGGGGTTCAAACACCACATCACCGAGAGGTTCCACGATTGAACAATTGATAAACTTTCAACAATTGGTACTGCTAAATCAACCAACCCCCACCTTTATAAGCTCATCCACCGGCACAGCATCAAACATTGACCTTACCATCTGCAGCTCTACCATTGCATCCAACTTTCAATGGGACATTTCTCCAGATACACAGGGGAGTGACCACTTCCCCATCATTATCCGTTCCCTAAATATCCCTTCACAACCTCCTTCTATCCAAACCAAATGGAACATTAAAAAAGCTGATTGGGAAAAATTTTCCCGAATTATCATTCCACCAACATGTTCCACTAAATTAGTAAACAACTTCTTGCACGAACTCACCACATCCATCACCAACGCTGCAGATTCCTCCATACCCTGCATTTCTCTCTCCCTCAAAAAACAAGTTCCTTGGTGGTCAACTGAGTGCCTTGTGGCAGTTAAAAACAGGAGAAGAGCCCTGAACCTTTTCCGAAGGCACCCATCCCCAGACAATTGGGTTCAATTCAAAAAAATGAGAGCCATCGCCAAAAAAGTTTTAACAAAAGCAAAAACCGAATCTTGGCAAAACTTCGTAAACAACATTCGCCCTAACACTAGTACTGGCACTCTCTGGAACGCCGTAAACAAAATGAGAGGTAAAAATGCAAGAACTATTCCAGCTATAACATACAACAATAATACGACCACAGATCCCAGAGATATATGCAACTATCTAGCCCTTTCCTTTCAACGTAAATCGACATCCCTACAACCGGAATCTACAACTAACACACCTGTATTTTCCAAACCCAGAACCAAACAACATTACAATGATCCTTTCTCCTTTAGGGAATTTTCCCAAGCACTTTCACTAACAAGAAACACTGCACCCGGTCCCGATGCAATCCATCTTAAAATGATCAAGTACCTTCCCCATGACATTTCAACATCGCTCCTTGATTGTTATAACCACATATGGAACCATGGACCATATCCGGAATCCTGGAAAGAATCACTGATTGTACCAATACACAAAACTGGAAAACCCAGAATGCTTACAGACAGTTACAGACCCATTTCTTTAACCAACCACCTTGGCAAAGTGTTAGAAAGAATGGTAAACAAAAGACTATCGTGGCTCTTAGAAACAATGCAGCTACTATCGCCTTACCAATATGGGTTCCGTAAGCATCTCTCTACAATTGACCACTTAACTTCTTTGTATAATGACTTAAACTATGCAATTCAACACAAAAAACATGTCGCGCTCATATCTCTAGACCTATCAAGTGCTTTTGATGTCACCAGCAAGAACCTAATCCTACAGCAACTGAATGACATGGGACTTGAAGGGAACCTACCCCGCTTTATAAGAAACTTCCTTTGCCCTAGGACAATAAAAGTTAAGGCAAACAATCGTACCTCTAATCCCCATGTTATTACCGGAGGGCTTCCACAGGGCTCAGTACTTAGCCCCACACTATTCAACATAGCCATGACTTCCTTGACTAACCACTTCCCTGAAAACGTCAAGTATAAGCTCTTTGCTGATGAAATTATACTTTACTTTGACTCACCCACAAATGACTATTTAAACATTACACTCCAAAACACATTAAAAACACTCGAAACTTGGTCCAGGACAAATGGTTTTTCTTTCTCTTCAACTAAATCCTCTGTAATACATTTCTGCCATTCTAACACTTGCACCAAAACAAATCTTCTCACAATTAATAATACTCCCATTCCAATAAAAAATACTCTCAACATTTTGGGATTAATTTTTGACACTAAACTAAATTGGACCGCTCACATTAAAGCTTTGAGAACTAAAACGTCAAATGACCTTAACCTCCTACGTTCACTTGCCAACACAACCTGGGGTGCTGACTATCCATCTCTATCCATATTATACAAAACGCTAATTTTAGCTAAACTAAAATATGGTGATTTCATTTACGCCACGACAAATCAACAGAATAAAAAATCACTAGAAACAGTACAAAATCAAGCACTCAGAACTATCACGGGGGCTTTCAGAACCACCCCTATTCATAGTCTGCAATGTATTTCATCCTTTACCCCCCTTAAACCTAGTCCGACAGAAATCCCTACTTAAATATCTAGCCTCAAATCTTTACCGTCCACACCTCAAATCTTCCATAAACCTTACCAACATACACCGAAATCTCCCTTTTCCCAAAAACTCTATTCAAAACAGAATCAGAACACTTATACTCTCCCTCAACTTACCAATCCCTACATATTCTTACCCCTTATTCACCTCCTTTCCACCATGGAAAACACCACACCCGTCCATCAACTTCTCCCTATCGCCATTATCTACGGCAGATCACAACAAAAACATTATTACAACAAAATTTCGGTCAATTATAAATGAAAAATATCAAAATCATACTCTACTATTCACTGATGGCTCCAAATCCAATATGGGTGTCGGTGCGGCTTATTATTCCAAAAAC
The DNA here is from genome assembly GCA_019049505.1 of Pachyrhynchus sulphureomaculatus. Taxonomy (NCBI): domain Eukaryota; kingdom Metazoa; phylum Arthropoda; class Insecta; order Coleoptera; family Curculionidae; genus Pachyrhynchus; species Pachyrhynchus sulphureomaculatus. Next base: position 64,703,857 of record CM032453.1, on the reverse strand, counting down.
TCACAAAAAACCTTCAGACTACCATCCCACTGTTCTATCTTTGCCGCTGAACTGTGGGCAATTAAAGAAAGCATAAGAGATGTGGTCAAACTCAACAGAAATCGGAGATATCTCATAGTATCTGATTCCCAGAGTGCATTGAGAGCAATTGACTCAGGTAAAATTACCTACGCGTACACTAGACACATCTATGACCTATTATACGTAGCAAAAATTAAAAACATCACTATTGATTTTATATGGATACCTGGGCACGCAGGAATCAGAGGCAACGAATTAGCTGATTCACTGGCAAAAAGAGCTACAATAACGGGGCAGAACATAAAAAGAAGAAAATCATCCCACTGAATACTATAACCTATTAAATCAAACATATAGAAATCTCCATCAATTACAGTGGGATTTATTAGACACTACAAATAAACTCTGGGAGATCAAGCCCCTTGTTTATCCACCTTTTCACAATGAAACACTCACCAGAAGGGAAAACACATTATGGCGCAGATTGTCTGTGGGTCACATATATGCAACTCACATCCATTTACTAAAAAACGAAGCTCTACCAAAATGTCATCTTTGTGATGGACCACTAACCGTAAAACACTTATTCGAGGATCCCATACATGAAGACATCAGAAACAAATATCTTATTCCACACTCACTGAAATCAACACTTGATCCTGAAACCATTTCAACCAATAAATAAAAAAAATCATTTTATACCTCAAAGATATCAAATACTACAACTTAATCTAATAACAACAGTGGCGCAAAATAACCCTAGCAGTTGATGCGCCTCTAAACTAAATTAACTAACTAACTAACTATAGATTGAACGAAAATTATCACGAGTGCATTACCTTTAATAATTTATTTGGTATATAAAAAAAACAAAATTTCAAGGTCACCAGTTTTCAGTAAAGATTGGAAACAAACTTTGTTGAAAACTCATTTAGGGTGTGTTTTGTAAAGTCTCTGATCATTTTATACCTCCCTAACAAAAATTTTAATTTTAAAAACAATCAACGTACGGAACACTAATTGTGCAAGTTCAACTTGCACTTGACCGGTTTTTTTTATTTATTCTTATTTAAACATCAATTTAATACTTAAAAAATGAAAAATGTAATACGCACGGAACACTTATGGGATCACTTCGGTGCATGTCTGTCTATCACGCCCGATTTTCTTCGAATTTAATTGACCTAAAAAGTTGAAATTTGGCACAAATATGGTCCAATCAGAGCCGTGTATTTTTGAAACTCAAATTTTGACTTAAGCGGTTAGTTTTGGGGGGTAAAATCGGAAGTGAAAAAATAACTTTTTACTATGTCATCGAGTGGGGTGTGAAAAGAAAGCTTGTGAACATACGAGTTTAAAAATATATATGATGTAATACTCGCGCACACTTTTCTTTGTATTATTTCAAAAAAATGGCCACAAATCCTTGTCCACCCACCATATCTCGAAAAATACTGAATACTGAAAAAAATCTGGATTAGTCTAAATAAAGTATAGATTGAGCGAAAATTATTACGAGTGCATTAAGTTTAAAACTTTTTCTGGTATAAAAAAAAATGAAAACTTTGTTCCTCAACACAATGGTGAAGGTCTTATTAATATTCTTTCAAGTATATTATTGGTCGCTCATTGCATCTGTATCGAGAGAAAGGAATTGTATTTTATTTGTTTATAATTAATCAAATAACTAGATAGTATATATTTGTTTTTTGCACTTTTATTACTAGATTCTTGATAGCTAAGATGCTACAACTATTATACATTATTGACTAAGAACGTGAAAATACGTATGGGATCTTAAGGTATATCCATGTTAGCCTATTATTATTGAAAAAATCCATTATAAGCAGCATTAGGATTTAAAAAGGTGATATAGTGATGAGGTTACCTACAGAAAATACTTTCTTTTGAGATCAGAAAATGTTCTATATTTTTTTTTTATAATTTTTACAGACATAAAAAACTTTGATAACAAAAAGTTTATACAATTATTAAGGTAAAATTTTAACAATAATTTTAAAAAATAATAGAAATCACATGACTACGGTCGAGTAGGTTATGTTTCGTTTTTATTAAAGCAAATACTAATGCCAAAATTTAGTTTCGAGAAAAGTCTGAAATATTAAATTTACTCGTAACATTTCTTTTATGAGGGACACTGTACATAAGATGATTGCTTTACTTCAATCTTATCTACTAATAAAATTATATATAGGACACTCTACGTTGCCTTGGAAGATCACAAACCACAAAGAAATAGTTCATCGTCAAAACCCTTCAATCGTAGATACTTTTTATTTATTGGCTAGTTAGGTAGGAATAGGCCCTCTAACTACTATTACATGAGTATATAATTTAGGTCTTGAGATATTTATGTCAGTGACCTAATTAACTTCACCTATGTAAAAGTTTTATATAAATGAGATAAATACTTAAGATATCTGAGATTTACGACATTTCACTTACAATATGGGACTTAAAGATACTTGAAACTGATATTTCATGAGGTATTACTAATTTAAAACTAGACCTAGTATAGTTTTATTGTTGGGGGTCTTAGGGGGCAAGGGGTTGGAGGGTCTTGGGTAGCTAGTTCTTTCGTTGGTTGGAGGTCCATAAGCATTTCTAACCTTGGGGTTGAAGTGGCTTTATCCAGGAATCTGAGATGAAGGCTCATGAATCCCAGGATGGTTGGCATCTGGAGGTCATGGCTGATTTGTATGTTGCGGACGAATGATGGCGTTGGCGATGATGTAAAGGGCCTTGTTCTGAATAATCTGAACTGGAGTAGGTGAGGCCGACGCTGATTATCATTTTGTAAATTGTGAACTTGTTGCGTATTGACAATGGTGATGATATTGAAAGTGGGGTAGACCATGGAGCCTTAGAGGACTTCAGTTCATATTGCCTTGATTTCGAAGGTAGCCTGATCGACTCTGACTTGGAAAGTGCGGTCTGAGAGGAAGGTGAAGACCCATTTAGTAATGTTAGTAGGATAACCGTGACGAAGTTCGTGTAAACATTCTTTTAAATGTTCGTATATTTGTTCGAAATTATTGGGGTATTGAACCTTTAGCTTCTTATTGAATCGTTTTTACATAACTTTACAGTACTTTCATCGTCTAGACTTTTGATATTGTATCTTCGTTCTTTCAATTTTTCCTTTTTTCCAATTTTCTTTATGTCCTCTTGTCTTCCATTAGCTGGTGGTGTTACACTTCTTGTACTTTCAGCCGTGTTTTTGGTTTCATTACCATATAGTCGATTTTAGATTCCTTGTCCCTTGGACCGGCGTAAATCTGCGTATTACTTTATATGAAAGGTATCCATTCTGAATCCTGGACTGGCTGATATTAATTGAATTAGGAACCATCAGAAGTAATATAATTTTCCTAAGCTACATTTCAGTGCATATGCCATATGCTTACAATTAGATGTGTTTTAAGTCACGTAGAATGTGATACTGTTCTAATTTACAGTAGTAAACTATAAGTTAAGAGGAACTACCGGAAACAATCAAAGTTGACTTTCATATTTTATACTTAAAAATAGGGATAGACTATTCCACTATAGTTACTGAAAAGTTTTCTGTGATTTGGAGTCTTATAGTAAAAAATAGGAATTATTAACAACTAAATTACTACCCTTGGTGCATTACGAAACTAATTTCTCAGAAATTGTTTATAGTCATTCTCTAAATTATTATAGACTCCTCCTTTTTAGTGTTCCGTACGGAACACTTATAAGATGACTTCGGTATCTGTCTGTCTGTCTGTCTGTCTGTCACACCCGATTTTCTCCGAAACTATTTGTCACAGAATGTTGAAATTTGGTAATAAAAATAGGAATTGATGGCCTCATCAAAGTCGTCTAGTTTTGAAAGTCAAATTTTGACTTAAGGGGTTAGTTTTTGGGGGGTGAAATCGGAAGTGAAAAACATTTTTTTAGTAGGTCATTGAGTGTGGTTTCAAATGAAAGCTTGTGAAAACACGAGTAAATATATATATATATATATATATATATATATATATATATATATATATATATATATATATATATATATATAATGTAATACTTGCGCACACTTTTTTTTTGTATTATTTTTAAAAAATCGCGAAAAATTGCTGCCTCCCACCTTATCTCGAAAAGTACTGATCAAGAAATTTTGAAAAAAATTCTGGAATATTCTCCACGGGGTGTAGATTAAACGAAAATTGTCGCCAGTGCATTACCTTTAATAATTTATCTGGTATATAAAAAAAAACAAAAATTCAAAGTCATCAATTTTCAGTAAAGATTGGAAACTCATTTGGGGTGTGTTTTGTGAAGGCACTGATCATTTTATACTACCGTAACAACATTTTTTATTTTAAAAGCAATCAACGTACGGCACACTAATTGTGCAAATTCAACTTGCACTTGACCGGTTATTTTTTTATTTTTACGATGTCGTAATATAAACCGTACGAGAGGGCCTGCCAGGGTAAAAATCCACCTGTTATTATAATTGTTGTGTTTCTCTTAGATTAACGTAAATTATCATTATGTGATGAACTTAATCTTCAAATAGTGTGCAATGATAATACGTTTGCTTTTACTATAGGAACGTAGAAGTTTTTGAATATTTTACGTGTTAGAGTAGGTGAAAACGTACACCTAGAAAGAATCGTGTGCGATTAGTAAATACTACATAGTAAATATATTTAAATATTTAGTAAGAACCATGGATTAAGATTATAATATTGAAAGACATGAAATACAGCAACAAATTTAAAATGCAAAAAAAGTTTTTGAGGTATTAAATCTAGTTTGGTGGAACGAAAACTTATCACTGACAAAATCAGAAAAGTGACGATAAAATCGAAGTGTGGTATGAAGAATATAGGAGGACAAGGAAAAGGCTAAACTTATACCGGTTGAAATATATTGTTTTCGAACTGGTGTGCCAAGAAGAGAAGAAAGCACGAAATGAAGAAATTAGAAATAGTAAGAGGAAGATAAAAAGATGGAATAGAATTAAAAGTACTAAACTGAGTTGATCAACTACTAAGGATCCCCGTTTCAAGGTGGTCAAGAAATTTGCAACCCGTTAGGCGTGTAAGAGTATAAGAGTATTTGAAAAGCAATTAAGATGAGAAAATAAAAAACTTATGATAATGCGGCTTGATAAACAGAGTTGGGGGGGGGCAAAATATTGTTGTATAAATTATTGCATTGTATATTTAGTAAACTGTTACATAACTTACCCAAATTATATATATATATATATATATATATATATATATATATATATTTATATTTACATATATATATATATATATATATATATATATATATATATATATATATTATATATATATATATATATATATATATATATATATATATATATATATATATATATATATTATATATATATATATATATATATATATATATATATATATATATATATATATATATATATATATATATATATATATACACAGTAGAATCTCGATTATCCGAAATAATATGGACCAAAGTGATTTCAGATAATCGAAATTTCGGTTAATCCGAAGTTTAGAATGAATACAACATTGCAGATTGACTTAAAAGCATTTATACGATATGCTATTACGTACATATGTATTTATTAAAACAAAGAATAGAACAATTAGTTTACTTATTTTATGTATATGTACGGAAAATCATCTTAAAAATGAGGTAATTTTTAACTGCACTCATTTTGAGTTAGTTCTGTTTTTGGCTGCAATGTCTCTCCAACGTTTGATGAGCATAACGTCCGCGGCAGTTGCATTTTCTTTTTGTTCTACATAAGTTAACGCTTTTTCTAGGGCCTCTAGTCCTTCTGAATGTGACATTTTTACTGGAATATTGTCAGTGGCTTCTACTTCGTTATCATCATCGTCATCACTGTCTATTTATTAGCATTTTTGCATACACTTTTAATTAATTCTTGGTCAGTCATTTCATCTTCCACACTATCACTGTTTAACCATTCACAAAACATCGGTTTTCCGTAACACTTTCACATCCTAATATTCTTGTAATAATTGGATGTAAACTTTCATTATCTCCTGTCTGAGTAATGTCTCTCCTCTTGTGGAATCAATTTTGACCAAGATTTTTCCAGAGTACTACTCTTTACTTGATTCCAGGCTGAAGCTATCCAATATATAACATTTTTCAAATTTATCTTTTTTAGACAATCATTAAGATTGCCACCTTCATCTACTTCTTCTAAAATATGCTCCAATAACAAACGCCTGTAATTGCGTTTTAAATTTTCCAGTACACCCTGATTCGTAGGCTGAATGAGAGAAGTTACAGCAGGAGGCAAGAACATTGCTTTTATTTCCCCACTTTCAAGTTGCTCCGCACTTGGGTGAGTGGAGGCGTTATCTAGTAACAGAATACATTTTCTAGGATATTTTTGTTCTTTTAAAAAAAATTCCACTTTGGGAACAAAATCTACAAAAATCAGTCTTTAAAATAGAGTCGCATTTATCCAGGCATTGTTTTGATTTTTATACAAAACAGGAAAAGCATTGCGACGAATATTCTCAAAGGTTCGTGGATTTGCTGACTTACCAATATATAATAATGGGAGTTTGTGTCTTCCAGAAGCATTACTACATGCAAGAACAGTAATACGTTCTTTGCTACGTTTGTAACCAGGTGCTCCAGCTTGCGTTTTTTGAAGCTAAGGTATTTGACGGCAACATTTTGTAGTTCAAGCCTGTTTTATATCCCAATTAGAGATTTGGTCTCGTTGTAAACCATGTTCTTTCATAAGCTGCTTAAAATTCTCTGCAATTTTTTTTGCAGCAGATTCATCAGCCGACAATCTTTCTCCACAAACTTTCAGTTGACGTACACCATGTCTTTTTTTCCACCGGTCTAGCCATCCATCACTTGCAGAAAAATTTACAGGCGCTTCAGTAACCGGCAACTCTTCGCTTAAATTCACTGCCTTATGTTTTAAAATTGTTCCTGAAATTGGTATTCCACGTTTCTCGATTCTGTGTAAACCATAAAAATAAAGAATCATCCACTTTTTGGTATTCACCGCTTTTCATACTTTTTCGTGCCTGTGTGGGCGATGACAAAACACTACACCATTTTTCAAGTTTTTTGCGATTTTTTCTCCACTCTGAAACAGTACTCACGGCTACATCTAAATCCTTCGCTATATTTTTAAGAAGTTCACCATTATCTAAACGTTGAATTGCTTTAAGTTTCTCTTTTAAGGTAATAACAACATGTTTACGCTTATTATTATGACGCTCCATTTTGTAAAATATCTGTTAAAACGAAACTATTACCTCTGCGATAATAACAGACGTAATGAGTAACACTCGTCGACTAATCAAAACATAGACAGCTGTGAAATTCTAGATGTCGGGGAGTCCCCGGTGCGTTAAGGAAACCACTCATCGTCTGTGTCGAATAATGGGGATTTTTTCGTTTAATGGGAATACAATTTGTTTTTTAACAGTTTGTTTCGGATAAGCCGGATTTCAGATAATCGCGATTCGGATAATTGTGATTGTAATGTATATATATATATATATATATATATATATATATATATATATATATATATATATATATATATACATAAAAATATAGAAGAGAATTCACAATATTGTGAGGGTAGCGGTCAAAAGATTTTTGGCCAAATAAAACTCTTAGTTAATAGTCTAGCTTTCGGAATATATTTCTTCCTTCATCAGGACACTCTACAAAGCAAAATGGACAGTAAATTTGTGCTAATTAATGAAGCAGATGGCAAAAAAAAACTGATTGGTATCACTGAACAGAGAAATTATAGTATTATAACTTACTTAACATGAACAATCTTCTAGGATAAGCATTGTTCAGTCAAAAACAACTTGTAAAAACAATTTTATACTAAAAAACTACATATTAAAACTTGTTAAAAGATTACATTGTCTTGATCATTACTGGTGAAACATGTGGTTTCAGGAAACCGAAAAAAGTGAGAGGTTAGAAAAAATCCCGGCATTCTTTGACATTTGGCAGACGCGTCTGCGTATTGTATAGGGGGCTCAAACCTGAACTTTACGGGGGAGCAATAATAATTATAAAAAAAAATCTTTTATTTTATTATGTTTCTTATTTTTATTAAAAATTTTTTTCAAAAGGAACTTGTTAGATAATGATTTATCTTGAAGGACTAGTGGTCAACAAGGGGGGAATCTGGAGAGGCAGATAGCTGTAATAAGTAAGAGTACACGACGCTAAGGTCGTCCACATCAGAGTATCCAGACTCACACACTTTTCCCTCAGACAAGAATCCCTAAATGAGCTTAAGTCACTTCTACTGGAGAATTCTTACCCCAACTCTAGAGTTTCAACGGTTGCTTTTCCACAATAACGATCTGAATAGATCTCTTCTTAACATTCAAAATCAATTTCTCAACCCTAATGTTCTACCATATGTCACCCCCCCAGACCCTAACCCAACAGTATACAGAAGCTTACCTCATATTAAGGGCTTAACCCCTAAATTAATTAAAGTATTTAAGAACGAAAATATTAAATTTGCCACGAGGATCGATAATACCCTCAAATGCCTATTCACCAATTTGAAACAGCCAGTTCCCAAACTACAAAGGACAGGAATTGTATACAAGATCCCTTGTCTAGATTGCCAACTTTCATACATTGGCCAGACTTCTAGATCACTCCAAGGGAGAATAACATCCCATAAGAGCGACTGTAGAAGGAGCACTCAATCTTGTGCCCTGGCACATCACTTTACACAGTGCGACCACAGGATTAATTTCGCAGAAGCTGAAATACTGTACTCAGAGACCAACTACTACAAAAGGAGGTTTTTGGCGATGGTAGCCATCCACAACACACCTAATAATATGAACACCAAAACTGATGTGGACGACCTTAGCGTCGTGTACTCTTACTTATTACAGCTATCTACCTCTCCAGATTCCCCTCTTGTTGACCACTAGTCCTTCAAGATAAATCATTATCTAACAAGTTTCTTTTGAAAAAATTTTTTAATAAAAATAAAAAACATAATAAAATAAAAGATTTTTTTATATCTTTTTTTTTTTTTTTATTATTATTATTGCTCCTCCGTAAAGTTCAGGTTTGAGCCCCCTTTTGGTACAATACGCAGACGCGAACTGTCTGCCAAATGTCAAAGAATACCGGGATTTTTCTAACCTCTCACTTTTTCGGTTTCCTGAAACCACACTAGTAATGATCAAGACGATGTAATCTTTTAACAAGTTTTAATATGTAGTCTTTTAGTTTTTTAGTATAAAATTGTTTTTACAAGTTGTTTTTGACTGAATAATGCTTATCCTAGAAGATAGCTCATGTTAAGTAAGTTCTAATACTATAATTTCTCTGTTCAGTGATACCAATCAGTTTTTTTTGCCATCTGCTTCATTAATTAGCACAAATTTACTGTCCGTTTTGCTTTGTAGAGTGCCCTGATGAAGGAAGAAATATATTCCGAAAGCTAGACTATTAACTAAGAGTTTTATTTAGCCAAAAATCTTTTGACCGCTACCCTCACAATATTGTGAATTCTCTTTTTCACGAGTCGGTCACGACTACTTCTCCTATATATATATATATATATATATATATATATATATATATATATATATATATATATATATATATATATATAAATATATAAATTTAGGTTAACAAAAGAGGAAGGCGCCAACCACTAGAACTCTTGGAAACTCTTCCTAATGTAGTACAATCAAAATAGTTGACCGGATGGACGGAATTTTTTACAACGAGAAACAACTTTTATACAGTGGAAGCTCACACATGTAGGCTAAAAATAATTTAAAAAATTGTTATATAAAGTAATTACATTATATTCTTTTCAAATGAATTTTATTATTGTAGCAGTATGTAGCGGGATTTTTTTTATTGAGCAATAATGTGATACACAATTTAAATATTAAATATGGATTACACAGTAAATATGCTGCACCGTTTTTGATGCAGCCCTTTTTAAATTTGTGTCAATATAAAACGTTTATAAATTTTAAAATACTCAGGTGTCTACTCTACGAAACTAGAATTTTTTTCAGTGAATTGCTAGGAGGCATTAAATTTTTTATGTATTTTTATTTCAGACACTTGAAATTTTTAGATACTCTTGCCATAATACATCTGCAGAGGCTCAGTTAAATCCCGAACACTACATATTTTGTTACCTTGCTTAAAGTAATTAACTTGAATATTACAATCATTATGTCTGGCTTTTTTATCTTAATAACATGGAAATATAGAGGGTCCCACAAATAAATTCAACTTTGTTTAAGTTATTGCGCAAACGCAATGTCCGGGCGAGGCAAGGTGGGAGTACAGAGAATAATCTCAATCCTTGGAAATTTTAATAGATATGGAATACTCGTATTTCACTGAGGCGAGGCGTGCTATTTGTATGCGTGAATTTTCCGAAAACGATAATTTTACGATTACTGCAAGGCAAAAAGTTTGCGTTCAATATTCTTTAAACAGCATAAATGAAGTAGAAAGTGAATAAAATATGGGCGCAGAAGTTTTAAGAAACTGTTTCGACTTTAAGGTAGGGGCGACCAAGGATAACAAGAAGTGATGTAAAGGTGGACTGTGTCGCGAAAATCCCGAATTTATCCGAAGGTCGTTTGAACCCATTGTTCGTATAAATGTATATCTGCACTCTGACAGGAAAGAGCTAACTGTACTATTCGAAGGTTTAACTTTTTTAAGATTTTTGAATATTTTCCAATATCTGATTCTACCTTTACGGCCACCACGAAAAACAGAATTACCGTTATCAGAGTCGCACACATCGAACACTAAAGCATCAAATTCCTTTGCATTCGCTTAAAGTGTTGGCTTAGATCTGCATATGCAATAATCAACCCGTTCTATTATGATAATTTTTACACCTGTTTTACAGTTTCAGATTATAACCAGGGAACTTGGTTCTGTAGGACTGTAGTTTGGTGTATAATAAATGGTTTTCATTTACTAATGTATGTTTTAGAGCCGACCAGAGCGTAGTGGTTAGGGTGTCTAATTTCTACGACACTGACCCGGGTTCGTATCTCAGCTCGAGAAACAATAATAAAAAAAAGATAGATAAATAATAAAATAAAATAAAAATTTACATCGTGACATTCGCCTCTCTCGGGAAGGCAATGGCAATGGCAAATCACCCGTAGTATCATGCCTAGTAAAGCCCTCTCATTTTGGCCGTTCGGAACTGGCTTTACACTGTAGACCCCCTTTGTCTGTGGAAATTCTTAAAAAGGCACCAACCAGAAACAAAGGCGAGAGGGTCGCCTATGTCTGTATCGGCTATGGCACTTCAAGAAAAAGAATTTATTTTTTACTAGAACAAGTGTAAATTAACTTAAATGGGGATATAGGCAACACAATTATCTTCGAAAAACGCAATTTTATGCTATTTTTTAAAATGGTTACGTTGAGCTTGGCTATTTGCCGACAAAGATTAGTTCAGGTTAGTTCATATAATAAAAAAATATTTATATTGGAGGTAGGATTACCTGAATTAACCGCTGTTGGGGATTAGCCACGATTTACCTAAGCAAAATATTTACCAGCAGGAAACTTAGCTCAGTTTAAGTATATGCTAAACTATTTATATATATATATATATATATATATATATATATATATATATATATATATATATATATCAATCGGTTTTATAACGTCTTCCGTCTTCCGATGCCTAATTTCCACTCCTCCCGGTTTCTCCATCCCTCCTCCTCCAGATCTCTCTCTAGTACTTCCTTGTTGATTCCTGCTCTCCAGCTTTGGCGTGGTCTCCCTCGCTTTTTTTTTTTCCATGAGGGTTCCAATTTAAAATCTTTTTAGGCAGTCGGTCTTGTGACATTCTCTGTACATGTCCGTACCATATCAACTGTTGGGTTCTGATTTCGTCCACTATATCGTGCTATATTTCTAAAGCTCGCCTTATCGTGTCATTTGGTATGCGGTCTTTTCTGGATTTTCTGGCTGCTCGCCTCCAGAAATCCATTTCTGTAGCTTTTAGTATTTTTTCTGTTCTTTCCTTTAATGGCCACACCTGGGAGCTGTAAGTTATTATACTTTTCACTATTAAGTTGTAAATTCTCTTCTTATTTTCAATGGTTATGTTTTTGTCCCATAGTATACTATTAAGCATTGCAATCGCTTTTCTTCCTTGGATATTCCTCTCGAATATTGCTTCTGCCAGTGTTCCGTCCCTAGATATTCTCGTTCCTAAATACTTATAACTGGCACAGTGTTTGATGGTGTGTCCTGTGGCCAGTTTCAAGTCCTGCTGTTGTCCTCCGACGCACATATACTCGGTCTTTTTAATATTGACTTCTAGGCCCCATTTTTCATATTCATCCATAAGTTTTCGTGTCATGTATTCCATATCATCGATGTCCTGAGCGACTACTACCTGGTCATCTGCGAATGATAGCGTGTACAATGTAGTATCGTCATCCAGTGGTAATCCCATACTGCTGCATTTCCTTTTCCAGTTCTTCAGTGCACTCTCCAAATAAATTTTAAATAGCGTTGGGGATATACGAGTACAGCAGCCCTGTTTGACACCCTTTGTGACCGGGAACCCTGTTGTTATACCATATTTGGTTTTCACACTACTTCTTGCGTCTTGGTATAAGGATTTTACGGCTTTATTTATTTCGGTGCTTACATTACTCTGTTGTAGTGTTTCCCACAATCTCATTAGGGGCACGCTGTCGTAGGCCTTTTTTAGATCAACAAACAAGACATGGACTTCCTGATCAAATGCGGTTTTCTTTTCTATAATTAAATTCATAAATTAATTAGTTTAATTTAAATTTATTTGAACCTAACCTAAGCTAATTAAACATATTTTCATAATGTCGAAATAAAGTTGGGTATCTTTATTTCTTTCTGAAAGTTTGTTGTAAGAAATAATGTTTCCGAGAATCTCGCTTTTGAAAATTAAGTCTCCATTTTCAGTCACAAGCGGGTCAATCCATCGGATAAGCATGTTAAGGCTAGTTGGCTGATCTATCTTGCCATATATAATGCGGACAAGACGCAGTACGATAGTGAGTTCATATATGACACCTGAAAAAAGTAAGTAAAGAATATCCCAACGACTCGTCTTTCTCTCTCAATTCTTTCACCCCAATATGAATATCAGTGACACTATGAAGTTGTTGCCTCAACAGTCATTCTCCAGGCATCTCGATCGTGCGCAACCTGACTTTACTCGTGCATACCCATACCAAGGAGAGATCTTACTTGGTCGGACCATCTTGTTGGAGACTGTCCCCTTGATCTTCTACCTATTACCTTCTCCGTTACTACAAGCTTTTCCATGACATCCTCTTTCCTTATAATGTGACCAAAATATTTCAGGTACTGTCTATTAATTCTATTTAAAAGTCGGTCATTTATACTAAGCTGTTCAAGAATAGATACATTAATACGATGTTCAGTATATGATACTCTGATGATTCTTCGATATGCCCACATCTCAAACGCATTGATTCATCTTTTGTCAGCTTGTTTAATGGTCCATGTTTCCGATGGGTAAGTTGCTATGAGGAATATAAGTGTGGATAGCAGTCGTAACTTCGTGCTTTTTGCGACAGCTGGAATTTTCCAGACCTTAGTGAGTTTAATCGTCGAGTTTCTATCCATAGCCAAACGTCTTCTCACTTCCGCTTCACAGCCACCATTATTAATTATGAGGCATCCCAAATAGTTGAAATGGTCTACCACAGTGAAACCAGCAATTTCATTTATGTGTGACAGATCTTCATTACGACTGGCAATCATTACTTTGGTTTTCGCTCTATTAATTGTTAATCTATAGTTTACTAATTGATTCTAGATCTTATATTGAAATTGCAAGTATAACATTATCATCCGCATAACTAAGGTTACTTAGCTTTTTTCCACCGATTGTCACACCTCCACTCCAGCCATCCAAAACACCTCGTTATATGTTCACTATATATGTTAAAAAGTAAGGGTGAGAGAATACAGGCCTGTCTGACGCCGGCTTCTACGTTAAAGGGATCGGAAAAAAAATTCTGCCATTTGTGTTCTCATACAGGGATCGGATAAAGTTTACAAAACGTATAGGTGCTCTCATTCTGATTAGAATTAAAATAGTTCCATTTTATGCAGTCGAAGCTTTAGAGTAGTTTATAAAAGAGATATAGGTTATTATTTGAAATTTCCTCACTTTTTTTGATTATCTGGCATATGTTGAGAATTTGTTCTCTAGTCCCTCTTTCTGGTATGAAGCTTGTTTGTTCGGTAGATATCTGCGGCAGCAGAAAAGTTTTGAGTCTTTTATTCAGGATCTAGAGAAACACCTTAGCAGCGTGTGACACCAGAGCGATTGTGCTATAATTGTTGCGATTCAAAGGGGATCCTTTCTTATGCAAGGGTATAAATGCAACTTCGCACCAATCTATCGGCCATCTTTCAGTCTTCCCTACCAGATTACACAGGTGATGTAGCATAATCACGGCGGTTTGTCCGATCATCTTTATTATTTCCGCAGTTATCTCATCAGTACCTGCTGCTGTTCTATTTTTTAACCTTTGAATAGCCTTCCTGACTTCAGATTTAAGAATATATGGCTCTTGTTCTTCTGCGGCTTCGTTGTCGACAACGCAATCGCCCACGAGTTGAGGCACAAAAAGTAATCCTTCCAAACGTCAATGATTCCAGGCAGGTCGATGACTATTCTACCTTCCTTATCTCTAATTATTCGGGTTTTAGGTTTGAATTTTTTTGATAGGTATTTTATTTTCAATAAAGTTCTTGTGGTAGATTGTTTGTAGCATGTTGTTCTAGCTCCTCACATATATTATTCAAGTATGCGTTTTTGTCCTTTTTACGAGCCACTTTGATTTCTTTATTGATTGATCTGATTGTCGCCTGACGATCTAATGTGTTGTTTGTTAAAAATCATATTTGTTCTTATTTCTATAAGCTGAGGTGTTTTTGAATTTTTGGCGAGTACTGTATAGCAGAATTTGTTATCCACTTCTTAATTCATCTACTGTTAAAGAAAAACCGTTGTCAGATCAAACATATTTGTTTTTTTTAATCAAATGAAATATTTTTTTGAGAGATTTAGAATTCCATTCCATAGTGAGACCTTGCTTATACTGTGAACCTAAAATCACAAGTAATATTTTTAGTGATAGGCGTGATTGGTGGTGATGAGAATCAAGACACTCTTATATGGAAATTTATTCTTAATTCGACAATGTCGCAAAAAATAATTTGGGTTAATGCTGAAGTACATTAATTAAATTAATAACAGTTTATGAAACTATCTCAAGAGATATACTTGATACTTGAGATACAATATAATTCAGATAATTCAGTACTTTTACGACCAAAACTCTGATATTATTGAACAATAAAACGACGTGTCAAAATGAAGGCAAATAACTGAAAGCAACATTCTATTTTGTCCTCAATGTTATTAAACCTATGTAGAATCACTTTTACTTTAGAATGGGAATTTCAATTCCCGTAGCTTTGCTGTAGGTCAGGAAGTTGTTGCCCAATACGAGGCTAACTTAGAATAAATGTTAACAAAGTCTTATAACGAATGCAAGCAAAGGGATTTCCAGTTATAAACTGAGAAACTAGTTTTCAAGATTCTATTGTATGAAATTAGACTCGTGGAGCAGGTAAATAAACTTAAGGATTTAGGAAGAATTGTTGGCAAATATGGCATAGAAAGACTAGAAATAAGGCAAACAATTAAAAATGCAATACAATTTATTTGCCTACGCGGGATAAAAAAATATTGAAAAAGCGTAGTGGAACCGGTATTAAATTACTTTCTAAACTAAGATAAATAAATTAATACGCTTTTATATTAATTGTGGGATGATATGTGTTTCAGTCTAAGTATCTCAAAGATATTGTTATCTAACTTACAAAACATTATGGCCCATGACGAGGCTGACTTAAAATAAATGTAACGAAGTTTTATAACGAATACAATCAAAGGGATCTCCAGTTATAAACTGAGAAACTAGTTTTCAAGATTCTATTGGCTGAAATTAGACTCGTGAAGCAGGTAAATAAACTTGAGGATTTGGGAAGAATTGTTGGCAAATATGGCATAGATAGACTAGAAATAAGGCAAATAATTGAAAATGCAAGACAATTTATTTGCCTACTCGGGATAAAAAATATGGAAAAAGCGTAGTGGAACCGGTATTAAATTAATTTGTACACTAAGATAAATAAATTAATATGCTTTTATATTAATAGTGGGATGATATCTGCTTCAGTCTAAGTATCTCGAAGCTATTGTTATTTAACTTACAAAACATTATGGGCCAAGACGAGACTGACATAGATTAAATATTAACAAAGTTTTATAATGAATACAAGCAAAGGGATCTCCAGTTATAAACTGAAAAACTAGTTTCGAGATTCTATTGGATGAAGTTAGACTCGTGAAGCAGGTAAATAAACTTAAGAATTTGGGAAGAATTGTTGGCAAATATGGCATAGATAGACTAGAAATAAGGCAAATAATTGAAAATGCAAGACAATTTATTTGGCTACTCGGGATAAAAAATATTGAAAAAGCGTAGTGAAACCGATATTAAATTTCTTTGTAAACTAAGATAAATAAATTAATACGCTTTTATATTAATTGTGAGATGATATCTACTTCAGTCTAAGTATTTCAAAGCTATTGTTATTTAACTTACAAAACATTATGACCCAAGAGGAGGCTGACTTAAAATAAATGTTAACAAGGTTTTATAACTAATACAAGCAAAGGGATCTCTAGTTATAAACTGAGAAACTAATTTTCAAGATTTTATTGGATGTAATTAGACTCGTAAAACAGGTCAATAAACTTAAGTATTTGGGAAGAATTTTTGGCAAATATGGCATAAAAAGACTAGAAATAAGGCAAATAATTGAAAATGTAAGAAAATTTATTTGCGTATTTATACTCTGGATAAAAAAAAATAATTAAAAAGCAGAGTGGAACCGGTATTAACTTAATTAATGTGTAAACTGAGATAAATAAATTAATATACTTTTATGTTAATTGTAGAGTGATATCTGCTTCATTTTAAGTATTTTAAAGATATTGTTATTTAACTTACGAAACATTATGGCCCAAGACGAGACAGACAGAGTAAATGTTAACAAATTTTTATAACGAATACAAGCAATGGGATTTCCAGTTATAAACTGAGAAACTAGTTTTCAAGATTCTACTGGATGAAATTAGAATCATGGAGCAGGTAAATAAACTTAGGGATTTAGGAAGAATTGTTGGCAAATATGGTACAGAAAGACTAGAAATAAGGCAAATAACTGAAAATGCAAGTCAATTTATTTGCCTCCTCGGGATAAAAAAATATTGAAAAAGCGTAGTGGAACCGGTATTAAATTACTTTGTAAATTAATATAAATAAATTAATATGCTTTTATATTAATTGTTGGATGATATCTACCTCAGTCTAAGTATCTCAAAGCTATTGTTATTTAACTTACAAAACATTATGGCCCAAGACGAGGCTGACTTAAAATAAATGTTAACAAAGTTTTATAACGAATACAAGCAAAGGGATCTCCAGGTATCAACTGAGAAACTAGTATTCAAGATTCTATTGGATCAAATTAGACTCGTGAAGTACGTAAATAAACTTAAAGATTTCGGAAGAATTGTTGGCAAATATGGCATTGATAGACTAGAAATTAGGCAAATAATTGACAATGCAAGACAATTTATTTGCCTACTCGAGATAAAAAATATTGAAAAAGCATAGTGGAACCGGTATTAAATTACTTTGTAAACTAAGATAAATAAATTAATACGCTTTTATATTAATTGTTGGATGATATCTGCTTCAGTCTAAGTATCTCAAAGCTATTGTTATTTAACTTACAAAACCTTATGGCCCAAGACGAGGCTGACTTAAAATAAATGTTAACAAAGTTTTATAACGAATACAAGCAAAGGGATCTCCAGTTATAAACTGAGAAACTAGTATTCAAGATTCTATTGGATGAAATTAGACTCGTGAAGCAGGTAAATAAACTTAGGGATTTGGGAAGAATTGTTGACAAATATGGCATTGATAGACTAGAAATAAGGCAAATAATTGAAAATGCAAGACAATTTATTTGCCTACTCGGGATAAAAATATTGAAAAAGCATAATGGAACCGGTATTAAATTACTTTGTAAACTAAGATAAATAAATTAATACGCTTTTATATTAATTGTGGGATGATATCTGCTTCAGTCTAAGTATTTCAAAGATATTGTTATCTAACTTACAAAACATTATGGCCCATGACGAGGCTGACTTAAAATAAATGTTAACAAAGTTTTATAATGAATACAAGCAAAGGGATCTCCAGTTATAAACTGAGAAACTAGTTTTCAAGATTCTATTGGCTGAAATTAGACTCGTGAAGCAGGTAAATAAACTTAAGGATTTGGGAAGAATTGTTGGCAAATATGGCATAGATAGACTAGAAATAAGGCAAATAATTGAAAATGCAAGACAATTTATTTGCCTACTCGGGATAAAAAATATGGAAAAAGCGTAGTGGAACCGGTATTAAATTAATTTGTAAACTAAGATAAATAAATTAATATGCTTTTATATTAATAGTGGGATGATATCTGCTTCAGTCTAAGTATCTCGAAGCTATTGTTATTTAACTTACAAAACATTATGGGCCAAGACGAGACTGACATAGATTAAATATTAACAAAGTTTTATAATGAATACAAGCAAAGGGATCTCCAGTTATAAACTGAAAAACTAGTTTTCGAGATTCTATTGGATGAAGTTAGACTCGTGAAGCAGGTAAATAAACTTAAGAATTTGGGAAGAATTGTTGGCAAATATGGCATAGATAGACTAGAAATAAGGCAAATAATTGAAAATGCAAGACAATTTATTTGGCTACTCGGGATAAAAAATATTGAAAAAGCGTAGTGAAACCGATATTAAATTTCTTTGTAAACTAAGATAAATAAATTAATACGCTTTTATATTAATTGTGAGATGATATCTACTTCAGTCTAAGTATTTCAAAGCTATTGTTATTTAACTTACAAAACATTATGGCCCAAGAGGAGGCTGACTTAAAATAAATGTTAACAAGGTTTTATAACTAATACAAGCAAAGGGATCTCTAGTTATAAACTCAGAAACTAATTTTCAAGATTTTATTGGATGTAAAACAGGTCAATAAACTTAAGTATTTGGGAAGAATTTTTGGCAAATATGGCATAAAAAGACTAGAAATAAGGCAAATAATTGAAAATGTAAGAAAATTTATTTGCGTATTTATACTCTGGATAAAAAAAATAATTAAAAAGCAGAGTGGAACCGGTATTAACTTAATTAATGTGTAAACTGAGATAAATAAATTAATATACTTTTATGTTAATTGTAGAGTGATATCTGCTTCATTTTAAGTATTTTAAAGATATTGTTATTTAACTTACGAAACATTATGGCCCAAGACGAGACAGACAGAGTAAATGTTAACAAATTTTTATAACGAATACAAGCAATGGGATTTCCATTTATAAACTGAGAAACTAGTTTTCAAGATTCTACTGGATGAAATTAGAATCATGGAGCAGGTAAATAAACTTAGGGATTTAGGAAGAATTGTTGGCAAATATGGTACAGAAAGGCTAGAAATAAGGCAAATAACTGAAAATGCAAGTCAATTTATTTGCCTCCTCGGGATAAAAAAATATTGAAAAAGCGTAGTGGAACTGGTATTAAATTACTTTGTAAACTAAGATAAATAAATTAATATGCTTTTATATTAATTGTTGGATGATATCTGCCTCAGTCTAAGTATCTCAAAGCTATTGTTATTTAACTTACAAAACATTATGGCCCAAGACGAGGCTGACTTAAAATAAATGTTAACAAAGTTTTATAACGAATACAAGCAAAGGGATCTCCAGGTATCAACTGAGAAACTAGTATTCAAGATTCTATTGGATCAAATTAGACTCGTGAAGTAGGTAAATAAACTTAAAGATTTCGGAAGAATTGTTGGCAAATATGGCATTGATAAACTAGAAATTAGGCAAATAATTGACAATGCAAGACAATTTATTTGCCTACTCGGGATAAAAAATATTGAAAAAGCATAGTGGAACCGGTATTAAATTACTTTGTAAACTAAGATAAATAAATTAATACGCTTTTATATTAATTGTTGGATGATATCTGCTTCAGTCTAAGTATCTCAAAGCTATTGTTATTTAACTTACAAAACCTTATGGCCCAAGACGAGGCTGACTTAAAATAAATGTTAACAAAGTTTTATAACGAATACAAGCAAAGGGATCTCCAGTTATAAACTGAGAAACTAGTATTCAAGATTCTATTGGATGAAATTAGACTCGTGAAGCAGGTAAATAAACTTAGGGATTTGGGAAGAATTGTTGACAAATATGGCATTGATAGACTAGAAATAAGGCAAATAATTGAAAATGCAAGACAATTTATTTGCTTACTCGGGATAAAATATTGAAAAAGCATAATGGAACCGGTATTAAATTACTTTGTAAACTAAGATAAATAAATTAATACGCTTTTATATTAATTGTTGGATGATATCTGCTTCAGTCTAAGTATCTCAAAGCTATTGTTATTTAACTCACAAAACATTATGGCCTAAGACGAGGCTGACTTAAAATAAATGTTAACAAAGTTTTATAACGAATACAAGCAAAAGGATCTTCAGATATAAACTGAGAAACTAGTATTCAAGATTCTATTGGATGAAATTAGACTCGTGAAGCAGGTAAATAAACTTAAAGATTTGGGAAGAATTGTTGGCAAATATGGCATTGATAGACTAGAAATAAGGCAAATAATTGAAAATGCAAGACAATTTATTTGCCTACTCGGGATAAAAAATATTGAAAAAGCATAGTGGAACCGGTATTCAATTACTTTGTAAACTAAGATAAATAAATTAATACGCTTTTATATTAATTGTGGGATGATATCTGCTTCAGTCTAAGTATTTCAAAGCTATTGTTATTTAACTTACAAAACATTATGGGCCAAGACGAGACTGACTTAGAATAAAATATTAACAAGGTTTTATAACGAATACAAGCAAAGGGATCTCCAGTTATAAACTGAGAAACTAGTTTTCAAGATTCTGTTGGATGAAATTAGACTCGTAAAACAGGTAAATAAACCTATGGACTTGGGAAGAATTGTTGGCAAATATGCCATAGAAAGACTAGAAATAAGGCAAATAAATGAAAATGCAAGACAATTTATTTGCCTACTCGGGATAAAAAATTATTGAAAACGCGTAGTGGAACCGGAGCTAAATTACTTTGTAAACTAAGATAAATAAATTAATACGCTTTTATGTTAATTGTGTGATGATATCTGCTTCAGTCTAAGAATTTTAAAGCTATTGTTATTTAACTTACAAAACATTATGGCCCAAGAGGAGGCTGACGTAAAATAAATGTTAACAAAGTTTTATAACGAATACAAGCAAAGGGATCCCCAGTTATAAACTGAGAAATTAGTTTTCAAGACTCTATTGAATGAAATTAGACTGGTGAAATAGGTCAATAAATTTAAAGGTTTCATACATTCGATTTTTTTAAGGAATTTATTCTATCTATCTGTACTTCTAAGATTTATTCAAAAAAAAAATTAAGAAACTACCATTCCATTACAAAGTTATAGCATTAAGTGTGACCTAGCGTCGGGACCACTTTACTGTCTTCAGGCACTGTTTTCAATTTTACTCAGTCAATTTTTAATATTTTTTACCTTTTTTTTTAAAAAAAAATCTTAATATTTACTTTTCTACAAAATATCGAGAGGTTTTTTTTTTTTGATTTTTCTAATAGACAATTTTTTCATAAATAATTAAACATAAATTTATTGGTCGAAAATTACATACAAAAGTTTGAAACACCGTAATTTTTTTTATTTTTGGAAAAAATCCCCTTCGACAATTTTTAACTACTACGAGGCTGGTTTGAAAAGTCCGTGCAAAGTTCGAGAGATGGCACCACCGGCGCGTATCGAGGTCATGTTTAGTTAGTAGCATCTCTTGAATGAACGCACACCAAGTTTCAGCCATATTGGTCTATTTCTTTGTGTTTGGCATTCGTGTGAATCAAGGAAGTCGAGTGATTTTCAAGAAATGGACGAAAAAGAATTTCGTGTGGTGATTAAACATTACTTTATGAAAGGCAAAACGCCTCAGGAGACTAAAGAAAAGCTTGATAAACATTATGGTGACTCTGCACCTTCGATTAGAACAGTTTATAAGTGGTTTCAAAATTTTCGGACTGGCCATATGGGCACAAGTGACGCTGAACGTTCTGGACGGCCTGTGGAGGTTACGACTCCAGAAATCATTGATCAAATCCATGATATGGTGATGGATGACAGAAGAGTTAAGGTGCGTGAGATTGCTAGTGCTGTGGGCATCTCGACTGAACGGGTACGTAATATTTTGCATAAACATTTGGACATGAGAAAGCTATCCGCAAGATGTGTGCCGCGATTGCTCACGCTTGACCAAAAACGGAATCGTGTGAAGTGTTGCAAGGATGGTTTGCAGCTCTTCCAGAAGAATCCGGAGGACTTTAAGCGTCGTTTCGTCACTGTGGATGAAACATGGATACATTACTATACTCCTGAGACCAAACAACAATCTAAACAATGCGTTACCAAGGGGGAATCTGCACCAAAAAAGGCGAAGACCGTTCCTTCGGCCGGAAAGGTTATGGCGACTGTCTTTTGGGATTCGCAAGGGATAATCCTCATCGACTATCTGGAAAAGGGTAAAACTATTACAGGTGAATATTATTCATCGTTATTGGACCGTTTGAAAACCGAGCTGTAAGAAAAACGCCCGCGATTGGCCCACAAGAAAGTCTTTTTCCATCACGACAACGCACCAGCACACACCTCTGCAGTTGAGGTCGCAAAATTAATGGAAATAGGATTCCAACTCGTTTCACATCCCCCCTATTCTCCAGACTTGGCTCCCTCGGACTACTAGTTGTTCCCCAATTTGAAGAAATGGCTGGCGGGACAAAGATTTTATTCAAACGAGGAGGTGATTGCAGACACTAATGG
>CM032453.1:64560624-64675624 GCA_019049505.1 Pachyrhynchus sulphureomaculatus | reverse complement strand
ACTACCTCGTGTTCAGTTAAATTCCTTGTTCGATTCATTTTTCTAATTCTTCGGGGTCAAAAATAAAACAGTCTACCACAGAAACCTATTAGTTTGAAGAAGGGAACAATTTATAAGCTTACTTTTAAAGAAAATCTATCGCATTATTACAGAAAATTGTTTATCTTCTAAAAAATTCTTTAAGACTGTAAATCTAAACGAATTGTTTTGATTTCTGTCATGAACAACGAAACAAAATATGCATAGCCTACTATTCAAATACTCGATAAACTTTAAAACTGACATAAGAAAAAGATAAATTAATTTTTGGATTGTTGCGTTAATTTTGTCCAGGAGTTTATATATATATATATATAAAAATATATATATATATATATATATTTTATATATATATATATATATATATATTATATATATATATATATATATATATATATATATATATATAATAATATATATATATATATATATTTATATATATATATATATATATATATATATATATATGGTTTGAAAAGTCCGTGCAAAAATAAAAACTACTTATGTGTTTGGGGTAAACCTTTTTTATTTTTCAACATAGTCTCCTTTTAGGCTTATACACTTCGTCCAACGATGTTCTAGTTTGTTGATCCCTTCCGAATAATAGGATTTGTCCAAGTCTGCAAAATATCCATTAGTGTCTGAAATCACCTCCTCGTTTGAATAAAATCTTTGTCCCGCCAGCCATTTCTTCAAATTGGGGAACAAATAGTAGTCCGAGGGAGCCAAGTCTGGAGAATAGGGGGATGTGAAACGAGTTGGAAATCCTATTTCCATTAATTTTGCGACCACAACTGCTGAGGTGTGTGCTGGTACGTTGTCGTGATGGAAAAGGACTTTCTTGTGGGCCAATCGCGGGGCGTTTTTCTTTAAGCTCGGTTTTCAAACGGTCTAATAAGATGAATAATATTCACCTGTAATAGTTTTAGCCTTTTCCAGATAGTCGATGAGGATTATCCCTTGCGAATCCGGCCGAAGGAACGGTCTTCGCCTTTTTTGGTGCAGATTTCCCCTTGGTAACCCATTGTTTAGACTGTTGTTTGGTCTCAGGAGTATAGTAATGTATCCATGTTTTATCCACAGTGACGAAACGACGCTTAAAGTCCTCCGGATTTTTCTGGAACAGCTGCAAACCATCCTTGCAACACTTCACACGATTCCGTTTTTGGTCAAGCGTGAGCAATTGCGGCACCCATCTTGCGGATAGCTTTCTCATGTCCAAATGTTTATGCAAAATATTATGTACCCGTTCAGTCGAGATGCCCACAGCACTAGCAATCTCACGCACCTTAACTCTTCTGTCATCCATCACCATATCATGGATTTGATCAATGATTCTGGAGTCGTAACCTCCACAGGCCGTTCAGAACGTTCAGCGTCACTTGTGCCAATATGGCCAGTCCGAAAATTTTGAAACCACTTATAAACTGTTCTAATCGAAGGTGCAGAGTCACCATAATGTTTATTAAGCTTCTCTTTAGTCTCCTGAGGCGTTTTGCCTTTCATAAAGTAATGTTTAATCACCACACGAACGAAATTCTTTTTCGTCCATTTCTTGAAAATCACTCGACTTCCTTGATTCACACGAATGCCAAACACAAAGAAATAGACCAATATGGCTGAAACTTGGTGTGCGTTCATGCAAGAGATGCTACTAAGTAAACATGACCTCGATACGCGCCGGTGGTGCCATCTCTCGGACTTTGCACGGACTTTTCAAACCAGCCTCGTATATGTACATATATACATATAAATTATATATATATATATATATATATATATATATATATATATATATATAAAGTAAGAACAATAGCGACTCGCTTGTGAGGATACAAAATTCTAAACTAGTAGGGTTGGAGTCAGGCTTTGGACCAAATTAAAACTCGTTTGCTTATTACCAAGCTTTCGAAATTTTTTTTATTTCTTTTTCAAGGTATCTTAAAATTGATCATACGAATTAATTGTAGACATCATAAAAAATTATTAAAAAGTGAACTTACAAATTGGAGTAGAAATTCCTTATTTAAATGACACATCACTGTATTAAATTAAATTACGCAATGTGGAAAGTCGATAGACAATCGAAAAAGAGTAAATTGAATTTTTTTTTTTTTAATTTACTCTTTTTCGATTGTCTATCGACTTTCCACAACACATGCGTATATTACTATAATTTTTCCGCAAAATTCTTTACTTCACCTGTCAAACTCCAACAAACATGTGGTTAAGATAGTTTTTCATTTTCTGTTACAAAGAAAATAATTATATAATTTAATACAGTGATGTGTAATTTAAAAAAAGAATTTCTACTCCAGTTTGTAAGTTCACTTTTTAAAATTTTTTTATGATATTAATTCGTAGGAACAATTTTTTATATACCTTGACAAAGAAATAAAAGAATTTCGAAAGCTTGGTACTAAGCAAACGAGTTTTAATTTGGTCCAACCCTACTAGTTTAAAATTATATATATATATATATATATATATATATATATATATATATATATACAAAAATTCAAAATATTTGATGGGATACAGGAAAATAAAAAATAATGATATAACGAAGAGTAAAGTGTTTTTAAATTTAAATACAAAGAAATAAATAAAAGATTTTCCTCCGAGAGCAATCACCTGTTTTGAAAGGGACGGTGGATACAATGAAGCACTTGTGCAATAAAGTTAGAATTAATCCATATGTTTACTTTGTTATGTACGTAGTAATTAAGTAATATTGCAATTTCAAACTAAAATGATATTAGTACAAATTTATTATGGATGTAATTGTTGCAATGCAGATAAAAACGTTATCAAATTTTTAACAAAAATATATTACTATCAAAATCAGTGTATTAGTTTTTAATCAATTTCGTTTTCCTTTATTCAATAAATAATCCGACAATTACTGACATGTTTACTGGAGTTTTTTGAATTTTTAACTACGAAGGCCACAAATCTGAACGTAAGCACAATTTTTTAATTCCTATAAACATTTTCAATTAATATTTTGCTCTGTATTTAAATTTAAACACACTTTACTCTTCTTTATAAATCATTATCTTTTATTTTCCTTGTATACCCTCAAATATTTTAAACTTTTAATGCTTGATTATGGATTCCATAATCAAGCAGGATTTTTTATCAAGAATGAATTTTTTTGTAATATGTAAGATAAACTTTTTCTCCATTTGTATAAAACTTTTTGGGACACACTGTAAGTATATATATATATATATATATATATATATATATTATATATATTATATATATATATATAATAAAAACCCAAATTTCATAAATGTTAATATTGTTAATATAAAATTATATTAATTTTGTATGTGGGAAAAGCATTATCATTTCATTTGATTTATATTTTTAATTGAATGCTAAATTAAAAAAATTTATTTTAAGCCAAATTAGTATCAATTTTCTAGTTTATTCGAATAAACCAGGTTCTTCAATACGAGATATACAAATTTAGATGTCAAAAATTAGAATTTGTCATCATTCAGTAAAATAGCATTTCCAAATGTTTAGTTAAATTGTACTTAAACTGATATTTATTGCAATAGAACTTTAAAAAGTTGATATCTTACGTTTGTACAGAAAAGAAGAATATCATCTTTTTGGTACCAATATGTGTAAGATATACATTTTTTGAATTTAACTAAAGGTAATAAATAAAGAAAAACGTTTATATTCCTTAATTAAAATATTTCTACATCAAATTTTTGTTTTCAGTAGGAAATAGCAAAACAGAAACAATTTGTATTACATATAATGTTTATATACAATCACAGCAAAACTATTTTTATTTTTGTAGTATTTATTAAAAGCATCGTGTTAAAAGCAATACATTACAAATTATGTACTAACAATGTTATAATAATATTCATAACAACATCTTAAAATTTTTATGTACGGAGCCAAAATATAAGGCCTATTACAATGACATGCAAGGGTATTCAAAGCATTTTAAGCTTCTGACAAAGGGTGTAAAAATACAATTAATTATAAAAGCACTTAAATATTTTACATGTGATAAACTATAGCAGAAGCATTGTTTTTTATTCATTCCTAAGCCGTGCAAGGGTGCAACACATTGTGAAGACACTGAGTCGCATGAGAAATGATAGTTTTTGGGATTAAACCGTATAAAATTAGAATTACTTATTTTTCGACGTTTCGCTTACGATTACATAGGACAATTTTTGACATTATTCATATTCTAACCTCGAAAAGTAAAGATCCCTGACTATGCCTCCAGCAATACCAAGTGAGATGTCGAGAAATAATTCTAATTTGATACTGCTACTCCTAAGAACCATAATTCCTCATGTAACCAAGGCCGTAAAAGCTTCTGTTCCACGTTGACACTGAGTCCTGTTGGGTGGTGCACAACTTAACAGCCAGGTAAGCTTCTCGACGACGACGTGCATGTGCCTTTCCACGTGCCACAACCCGCCCCCCTGCGTGGTTTCCATACCTTCTCCTCTTTGTTCTTCGTGGACGATGTCTGCGTGGCTGGTAAAACGTGGCAGCGGTGTCATCGAGAGACGCGCGGGCTCGTGGCATTCTAACTTGGGCTCCCATCGGCCCGAGTGCCGGCCGAGGACTGGCGAAGGGCGGCCGCGACGCCGGAACCGAGTCCGAAGGCCCCGACCTGGGGCACGAAGACACAAAGACACGCATATGGAGGAACGTATAAGGGTAATTATTAGCGCCGTATAAAGAGCGTGAGAACGCTAAGTGTTTTGTGCTGGTATTGTTTTTGTTGTTAGCGTGTTAGTGGGGCGACGCCGACGTGACGGGGGTATAGATTTCAAATTATTTCAATACTCTGAAAAGTATGATTTGCATTTCCCTGTGCAGTTTTTAAAATGTTTTACATATTAACCAGAAATGTTATAAAATGTGGGGAGCAAAAATTGATATGTTATTATATTGTGCTTTAGATATATGGGGTTATATATTGTACACTATCTTCAAAAGTTTAAGAGCATTAGGTGCATTTTATTTATTTTATTACTATTCTCAACACAGAGCCTTGATTTTTGAAAATAGAGTTATAAATAAAGAGAATAAAATATAAACTATACAATTATTGTACAAAAACTTTTTATTTAATTGGTAAAATTGGCAAAAAATATATTTTTACATGTCTATATCCCAACCTCTGGTTTAGGTAACAGCTTTATATTTTTGTGACATTTTTCAATTTGATGCCAAGCCTTACAGTCCTGTCAAGTAAGAACGTGTCCGTGATAATTTATTTTTGGTAGATGCGACTTTAGCGACTCAACAAAAAATCGGTAGAGGGAATCTTTGTCTACGACGCATTTTATTAAAAGTATCAGTCGATTTCGAACTTTTGTCAAAATCACGTAAAATTCAAAACGAGTTACTTGTTTGTGAGTCGGTTCGAGGCAGTCTTCCTTCGTTTCCATTCAAAGGGGCTTAAAACGACAGAGGTCGCCACCGCTAGATATATTAAAAAGTCAGTATCGTTTATGAAGAAGTGGGTAAATCATTTTAACCGGACGAAAAATGTATACGACTTGCCAAAATGTGGCTCGGTAGTAACTTCGAAAGTCAAAAAAAAACGAATCGTGTCTTTGTTTTCACGGGACCCGAAATTGACCCTGCGTGAAGAAAATCGGGTTTGAATGTGTCCCACGAGACCATTCGACAACATCCTCGTGCTCATGATGTCAAATTCCGAAGCACCTTGAAGTAATCTTTGCTGGGCGAAAATCACGTTTAGGCCCAGGATAAAATACGAAGATGCCAGGCGATTATTCATGCAGGAGGCGATTGGACAACTCACTAAGGTAATTGTGCCGTTGTTAGCACACCAAAAAATATATTGATTGCACAAAATGTTCTCGAAACACATTTTTTCAAGAAAACGGTCACGTTCTTACTTAACAGACTGTATATATTCCTATAGCTGGATTATGCTTTGTGGTAGACATTTCTTAATTTTTCTGATTTATTCTAAAAATATTAGAAGATCTCTTGATCACACAACTCTACAAAAAATTTTTTTGTTTTTGTCCTAAAATTTATTTTATGACTTTTCTATTCATTATGCTCCAAAATAAAGGAAAAGTACCCATATTCCATAAAAAGTTTGCTTTTGTAGTAGTTATGATAATAATACATTTTTTTGAGTTATCGTAGAAATATTAAATAGTTCTGGTATATTTAAAAGTACCGCGAAAAAATAAACGGGTCGTAACTTTCACACAGTGTCTACAGTTGTCACTTAAGTGATAAACAACAATTGACTGTTTTGTAGAAGACTTAAAGAGGTTAAAATGTCGTCGAGAAAGTGTAAATATGATGCTGATGCATCTATAATATATATAAAATGCAACGTCTATCTGCCTGTCTGTCTGTCTGTCTGTCTGTCCGTCTGTCTGCCCGTTAGTGCGCCTATCACTGAAAAACCACTTATCCGATTTACGTACTTTTTTTTTTTTTTTAAAACATACATATGTTTCTCTGGCCAAGTTACAGGCTATATTTTATTACGATAGGTAGCATTAGGAATGAGCAGTGACGTAAAATAGTGAATGATGTCGGAAATAAGTTTGCCGCTAGCGCGTGCCTTTGCAATACACAGCCTAAACCATTAAATATGGAACAATATTATGTAGCAAAGAATATCTGTAATGTATAATCTATAATATATATAAAATGCAATGTCTCTCTGTCTGTCTTATCCGATTTACCTGTCTTTTTTTTAAATTCATGCATATATTCTTTGGCCAGGTTATATAATAATAATAATAATCTATATCTATAATATATAATGCAATGTTTGTCTGTTTGTCCGTTAATGCGCTTATCCCTCGAGAACCACTTATCCGATTTACGTGATTTTTAAATTCATACATATGTTCTCTGACCAGGTTATAGGTATATATTCTATTACATCTATAATATATATAAAATGCAACGTATTCTGTCTGTCTGTCTGTCCGTTAGTGCGCTTATCACTGGAGAACCACTTATCCGATTTTCGTACTTTTTTTTTTTTAAAGCATACATATGTTCTCCGCCAGGTTATAGGCTATATTTTATTACGATAGGTAGTATAAGGAATGAGCAGTGACAATAATAGTAAATGAAGTCGGAAAAAGTTTGCCGCTAGCGCGTTCTCTTGCAATACACAGTCCAAACCATTAAATATGGAACAGTATTATGTAGCAGAGAATATCTATAATATATATAAAATGCAATATCTCTGTCCGTCTGTCTGTCTGTCCGTCCGTTAGTGTGCTTATCACTGGAGAACTACTTATCCGATTTACGTGCTTTTTTTAACAATACGTATGTTCTCTGGCCAGGTTATAGGATATATTTTATTAGGTGACATAAGGAATAAGCAGTGACGATAATAGTGAATTAAGTCGAAAAAAATTTTGCCGCTAGCGCGTTCTCTTGCAATACACTCCCTAAAGCATTAAATATGGAACAATATCAGGTAGCAAAGAATACAATATATATAAAATGCAACGTCTCTCTGTCTGTCTGTCTGTCCGTTAGTGCGCTTATCACTCGAGAACCACTTATCCGATTTACGTGTTTTTATAAATTTATACATATGTTCTATATAAATCGATATAAGCCTAGATAATGGGAGATAAGGTGAGATAATGAGAGATAAGGAGAAATAATGGGAGATAAGTCGAGATAAGCCTCGATAATGGGAGATAAGGTGAGATAATGGGAGATAAGTATAAATAGTGGGAGATAAGAAGAGATAAGTCTAGATAATGGGAGTTATGGTGAGATAATGGGAGATAAGGAGAAATAATGGGAGATAAGTCGAGATAAGCCTAGATAATGGAAAATAAGGTGAGATAATGGGAGATAAGGAGAAATAATGGGAGATAAGGAGAAATAATGGGAGATGAACAGAGATAAGCCTAGATAATGGAAATTATATAGAGATAATGGGAAATAAGGAGAAATATTGGGAGATAAGGAGAAATAATGGGAGATATTTTATTACGCTGGGTAACATAAGGAATAAGCAGTGACGATAGTAGTGAATCAAGTCCACGCGAGCGGAGCCGCGGGCCGGGCTAGTTTTGTTATATATGTGGTATATTTATTAAAGTACGAGATATAAAATTTTATTTAAACGCATGTGAAAAGCTTTGTGAAGCCTACAAAGCCTATTTTCAACTGCCTTGTTCGGAATCTAGACAAGCCCTGGGCTCCACATGTTGCTTGTAGTAATTGCAAAAGATGTTTAGAAGGTAAACAATTTTTAGTAAAAAAAATGTAAATATGTTTATTTTTATCTTTATTTATTTCAGGTTGGTATCGAGGTGAGAAACGGAGTATGAAATTCGCAGTACCGAGAATTTGATGAGAGCCAAGAGACCACGTTAATGACTGTTATTTTTGCGTAGTAAATCCAGCTAAAAGACGTAGAGGCAAAAATGCGAAACCCATCGAATATCTTGACCTTGCTTCATCTTCTGCTCCAATCTCACATAACCCACAACTTCCAGTACCAACCTGAACTAACCTGAACCTCCTATAAAATTATCTCAGTCAAGCTAAGAGTTCAAATAAAAATATTGAAGATGAAGAATTTGTACTATCACAGGATCCACCGAAACCCCATTTTCTTACCTCAGAAGACTTTAATGACTTAATAAGAGATTTGAATTTGCCGAAGAGTAAGGCAAAGCTTTTGGGTTGGCTTATTGATGTCAAAATAACAGATCAACGAAGTCGGCATGAAACTTCTGCCACGTTATTCCCAAAGAAGACGGACTTTGTTATTGTAACGATATAAGAGGTTTGTTTGAAGCAATTGGGATGCCCTGTTTTCCCAGTGAATGGCGTTTATTTATTGACAGCTCGACGAAAAGCTTGAAAGACGTTTTATTACATAACGGAAATAAATTTCCATCTCTTCCAGTCGCTCATTCTGTATATCTAAAAGAAAACTATGAAAGTGTTAAAATTTTACTCGAAGCTTTAAAATATCAAGAATATAAGTGGTAGTTCATTGGAGATTTTAAGATGGTAGGCCTTTTAATGGAACTACAGGGTGGATATACAAAATATCCGTGTTATCTCTGTTTGTGGGATAGTAGAGCGGATGCTCAACACTATGTTCAACGATCAGGGTCACTAAGAACGGAATTTTGTGTTGGAAAACAAAACGTTAAATGTGAACCTATTGCTGAACCTGAAAATGTAGTAATGCCGCCTTTACACATCAAGTTAGGGCTTATGAAACAATTCCTAAAAAAGCTAGATGAAAAATCTGAAGCTTTTACATTTTTAAAAATTTTTTTTCCAAAGTTGTCAGAAGCAAAAGTTAAAGCTGGAATTTTTGTTGGTCCACAAATTAAAAAAATTTTTGCCAGTGAAGAATTTCCAAAATTACTTACTAGTGGTCAAAAAAAAAGTTGGAAAAGTTTTAAAGCAGAAGTCTCTGGATTTTTAGGGAATAACAAAATTGAAAATTACCAAGAGCTAGTTGAAAACATGTTAGAAAACTTTAAAACCATGGGCTGCAGAATGTCTCTGAAAGTACATATGCTGCATGCTCATTTAGATAAATTTGAAAACAACATGGGAGCGTACTCAGAAGAACAAGGAGAACGTTTTCATCAAGATATTATGAATTTCGAACAATGTTATCAGGGCCAATACAACGAAAATATGATGGGAGACTACATTTGGGGTTTAGTGAGAGAAAGTACTTATGAACATGAAAGAAAAAAGTAATAGGGTTCACTTTTAAACTTTTTTCCACTATTTTGTAATTTAATATGATAGTAAAAGTTGATAAAAATCATATATAAATATATTTGTTTCGATTTATCAATAAATAAAAATTTAAACTATGGATTTTCTAAAATACTGTTCAACCGTTCTCCTGGATACAAAAGCAAACTTTTTCAGGTCATATACATTTTTTTCCTCTAACTGTCGATAAATCTATCGAAATTTCATACTCTCTTATCAAAGTTAAAATTCATGTTGACCTGTGTCATCTTTGCTAACGAAAGTCGTATTGGTGGTCGCTAATCATATTAATCCTATTAGATGTTTTTTAAAAGATGTGGATTAAGAGAATTTTACATAACATTCTACATTACTGAAAGCAATGGTTAGTAGTTGTTTGGCAGGGTCTTTATTTATTTTTTTGGGTATCGGCTGAACTACTCATTTCCAGAAGGATATGTTCCTTTCTGTAGAAAAGATTAAAAAGTCTACAAAAAAATAGTGCTATTTTGCTAGCGTATTTTTTGAGTACTATGACAGGTATTCCATCAGCGGCAAAAGGGTTTTTGGTGCCTAGTTTCATTAAGATATGTTTTAGGACACACTGTGTGATGACAATATCGAGCATCTTTGACTACAGGTTGAGGATGGTGAGTGGTTTATTGCCCTGGATATTAACAGTAGAGTCTATAGTAAACAGTTTAATTAACAAATTGGCTAGTTCAACAAGTGTGGTTCAAATAGTATTTTCTGATCGTATAACAGGTGGTATAGGGAACTAGTAAAATTTTAACTAATAACTTTAGTGACGGACGAAAAAGAACTGAAACATTTGAATCGGATAAAAAGTTTGTTTTAAATTTTTTGATTACCTGCCTTGGTTTCGTCGATAATTTGTTTGCACCTGCTCCGGTCACTAACAAATATGCTACGATTCATGACGTTTTCACGCCATTGTTGGTAGGCCAGATGTTTAGAATCAAGCATTTCTGTGCATTTTCGATTGAACCAAGGCTTGTGGTTGGAGGGTCAAAGGGATATAACCTTCCATACCAGCCGAAATGACATCGGAAACTTCTTTGGCGCAATCACATAACCTGAAACAAACGTCTGACCTATCGTTTGAAAGAGTTCTTGAAGAATATGGTATAAGGGTTGACAAGAGAACTGCGTATGAATGTGACGCGTGCTACTAGAATGTACTCTTCTGACAAAAATAAAGCGGGTTACAGTTATGAAACACTTCCCATTCAATTATTACAACTAAAAATCTTAAGATTTACTATGTCCTTTCTACACTACATTAGGTCACTAACTAAACAAATACTCGACTACTTCAGCTTGTGTTAAAGTACATAATCTAGAGCTTCGACAAATGCAAAGTGACCGGATGTACCAAAAACCACTGTTCACGAGATTAGTGCCAAAAATTTGCAGATTAGGGAAGTATGTGCAAAGATGATTTCCAAAATATTGAGCGCCGACCAAAAAGTCAACTGAGTATTCGTTTCTCGAGAACTTTTGGAACATGTTCAAAGTGAACCTGATTTTTTAAAAGGGTGACGAGACGTGCATTTGAACAAGGAAATAACCAGTGAGACGCACGCATGAGAAAATTGAAACCAAAAACCATGCCCATTGTATTTTTTGAGGCTAAGAGTATGGTGCGCCAGGAGTTTCTACCTTCCAGGAAGATTATAAATACTTTGTTTTATGTAAAAAAGTGGTCAAGATACGAAAAAAGGGTCCATCGGATCGGGACATCGTCGTTACCTGGGTGCTTTACCACAATAACGTGCCAAGTCACACGTCTCTGTAAGTCAAGGAGTTTTTGATTCGGAACAGCGTGGCAATGCTGCTCCAGCCATCTTACAGTCCCGACCTGGCTCCATCAGACTTTTTCTTGTTTCGTCGAATTAAAACCGCTCTGAAAGGATATCATTTTGGGACAGTCGACAACGTCCAAGTTGTCGAGACGAGGGCTCTTAAGGAGGTTCCCAAAGACGTCTTCCAGGATGCCTACAACGTACTGACATCGCGCTGGTAAAAGTATGTCGACGTCCAAGGGTCCTGTGTTAAAGAATTTGGATTACTTGTACCGACATGTTATTTTTATATGGATTTGGTCGCATTATTTTCCGGACAGATCTTGTATAAATATTATAGGTACTAATAAGGTTTGAGCCATTGATGATAACATACTTATATAATTAAAGGAAAAATAAACCGTTTTTCCTGAAACTGTACAAATAGTTCTTTAGAATCATAAATACTTGGACCAAAAGAAAGTCGATAAATGTAAGAATTTCTCTTTATTCGTATCTAAACTTGAAAGAAAAAAATTCTGAAAATTGGTCATAAAAAAGTTTGCACACAATGATCTTTTATCAATTTTTTTTGTATCAAAAAGTAATATATATATACAAAGTTGCTTAATTCAAAACCGCTGAGCGGATGACAAAGATTTATGGAGTAGATTCGGCTAAGGCGGGCGTTGTTTATGTCTTGCTTAGCTGAAAGAAAATACTCGAATTTGTTATAAAATAAAAATAAAAGTAAAATCGTGGAAGATAATAAATTCTAAGGATTGGGCGGAGTTGTAAAAAATCATTTTTGGTAAAACTAAACAGAGTGATCATGTGGGCACAAGATTTTTAAGTTTATTGATTCAGACCGCATAATCGAATTTCGGTGTTCGATTTTCTTTTACATGTAGGAACATTATTTTGTCAGGTTGTTCACTATATTTGATTAAAATTGGTTAGTAAGACCGACAATATCGAAAAATAATATGAATCCACTAGTAGGCGCAATAAAAATGAAAATGAAGAAGATCAATAAAAGAACAACTATTAAGAAATACGATATAAAGAAGCTGAAAGGTTAGAGAAGACCTGACAAAGCAAATGCAAATGAGGGAGATTGGTGATGAAATAAACCTTGAGATTAAGAGACTGAAAGACATTGTAGAGGTCACTAGTGAGAAACATCTAAAACCAGACAAAAACGTCATAAGAAAATCGTGGATGACGGATGAAATTATGCAACTGATGGAACAGAGAAGGCTGCTAAAAAACAAAAGTACGGCCGAATACCTACAAGTACATAAACTAATACAAAAAAGGATAAAAGACGCTAAAAACTCAAAGTTGGAGGAAGACTGCAAAGAAATAGAGGCCCTACAAGAAGAACATGATAGTTTTAATGTACATAAAAAAGTTAAAGAAGCAGCGGGTATATTTAAACACAGGTCACCAAACGGAATAATGAACAGCTCAAATAATGTTATTGTGGAGAAACAAGAAAAGATAGATGTTTGGAAAAACTACATCAAGCTGCTATTTGATGATGCACGCCCACATCTTCTACCGATGACAAATAAATCAGGTCCTCCCATAACGGCGGAAGAAGTTCGAGCTACGATCAGAGAAATGAAAGAAGGAAAAGCCCCTGGTCCTGATAACTTCCATTCAGAATTCTTGAAGCTTCTGGACGATAACAGATAACACACATATTTAATCGTATTTATGAAACCGGGAACATCCCGAAGGAGTGGTTAAAATCAGAATTATAACACTACCAAAGAAACCAGGAGCAAAGAAATGCGAATACTTCAGAACGATTAGTCTCATGAGTCATCTATTAAAGGCATTTTTAAAAACCATACATAGAAGGATCTACAAAGTTTGTAAAGAGCACATATCAGAAACACAGTTTGGATTTCGTGATGCGGTCGGAACAAGAGAAGCCATATTCAGTATCCAGGTGCTATTTCAGAGATGTCGTGACGTTAACTGTGACGTGTATGCTTGCTTCGTGGATTATCGCAAGGCCTTTGATAGAGTGCAACACCATAGACTCATGAGAGATACTGAAGCAGGTGGGGATTGACGATCGTGACTTAAGGATAATTGCACATCTATATTGGAATCAAACTGCCTGCATAAACGTGGATGGAGACAAATCTGAAGCAATAAACATATTACGAGGAGTTAGACCGGGGTGCGTTCTGTCGCCACTATTATTTAATATCGACTCCGAACATATATTTAATGAAGCTCTCGACACTAATAACGCAGGAATACTTGTAAATGGAAAACGTTTAAATAACTTAAGGTATGCGGACGACACCGTAATTATCGCAGATAGTCTGGCAGACCTACAGGAAACTATTACAAGAGTGGTAGAGGTTAGTCGGGAGTACGGGTCCGATATAAATATAAATAAAACCAAATATATGGTGATCAGCAAAAATAATATCCCGCATGAGGTTCTGATAGTTTTCAATAATCAACATATTAAACGAGTCTATAAATATACATACCTGGGATCTGTACTGAATGACCAATGGGATCACTCACAGGAAATAAGGTGTCGTATAGAAAAGGCGAGAGCTGTGTTTGTTTTTTAAAATGGCATCAGTTTTCAAAAACCGCTTCTTGACAATAACGACTAAGGTACGACTTCTCCGCTGTTGTTTCTTCTCCGTCTTGCTTTATGGAGCAAAATCCTGGACTGTAACTGAAACCACCATGAAAAAGCTGACGGCGTTTGAAATGTGGCTATACCGCAGAATCCTGAGAATTTCATGGGTGGATCACGTGACCAACGAGGAAGTTCTTAGAAGAATGAAAAAAACCCACGGAGATAATAACCACCATAAAAACACGGAGGTTAGAGTACCTGGGCCATATAATGCGTAATGAGAAGAGATATGGATTACTACAAGAAATACTACAGGGGAAAATTCCGGGTAAACGTGGCCCGGGCCGCAGGAGGATCTCGTGGTTGAAAAAAATCTTAGAACATGGTTTTCGGTAACAACCACCGCGCTTTTCAGAGCAGCCGTAAATAAAATTACAATAGCCAGGATGATGGCCAACGTCCGGACCGGATAGGCACTAGAAGAAGAAGAAGAAATATGAAGTAACTTTATACTATAACAATATGCTTCTTGTTTGGGTGCGTGGTCATATGAACTCTAACAAGCTTCATGAAACCCGTGTAATATGACGGTACAGCGATCGTAGACTCACTGAACGACAAGTTCAGTGTGTCTAGCCCCATTAAAAAAATCGAGCGGCGTTAAGTCCGGAGATCTTACTGGCCAAGGATTCGCAGAATAACATCCAATCCACTGATCTTTAAATCGCTTATCCAGCCATTCTCGTACTTGCAGCGTACTGTGAAGGGACGCACCATCTATATTGAAAAAATAGTTCCCTGCGCTGCTGAAGTGGAAGTTCATGTAAAAACTAAATATTTCTGTCTTAAGAATTGCAACTAGCTTTCCTTTAAAAAATAAGAATCTCAACCTACAAGTACTAGGATAAAAATATTCGATAATTCTCTGCACGGCAGTTTCAGTTTTATTAAAAGCAGAATTTTTTAATTATTGATTGTAAAACAAGTAAAACATAACTTAAAATTAAAGAATAAATGTTTAAATTCTTGTACCAATCTAACAAATATATTTCAAAATCAAAAAACAAAAAATTCATTGTGATTATATTTCATTTATTCATCTTTTCTGCATTCTTTTGCCTATCATTGAAAAGTAGTGGTCCCCTTAATTACAAATAAGAATAATGTCCCCTCTATGGAGTTGTTATGAATAATTACCTCTAAATTTGATAGATTTCTAATTTTCAACAAACGCAGGTTCAAATTTCGAAATTTTTAAATGAAATTGCCTAAAGTAAGTTTATTTTATAAAAGATGGATTAGTTAAATACCCGAAGTAGCTAACAACAACAGTGGAAACATTCTATAATAGTCTATATCCAATCTACAGCTTTACAGATGACAGTACGCTTATCTCTTCATTCACTTTGAACGCTCGGACATCGGCTGCTCAGGCGAATATCTGCAAACAGCAGGAGGTCGTTCAACTTAACAAAGACCTGGAAGAAATTCTATCTTGGGGTGACAGTAATCAAGTGGAATTTAACGTTACAAAAACCCAGGCGGCAGTTTTTTCTAAAAAAGTGAACGTTGCTGAACCGGACATAGTCATGTCGGGGCACTCCATTCCCTTAGCATCGTCACTCAATTTGTTGGGCATTATTTTGAGAGCAAATATGTCGTAGAATGAACATGTTGCAGGCATAGCAAGGAGAGCTTCTCAGAAGTTGGAAATATTATTTCGAATCAGAAAACTTTACACTCCACAACTGTTAATTCTTTACAAAACTCAAATTCGACCAACTATGGAATACTGCTCCCATGTTAGGGGCTCCGCTCCCAAACACACACTGCATTTATTGGATTCTGTTCAGAGAAGAGTTGTTTGTCTGATTGAAGACCCGGAACTGACCGGCGGCCTTGATTTGCTGGAACATCGAAGAACGGTTGGCGACTTGAGTCTGTTCTACAAGTATTTTCAGAGCAGTGCATGCACATCCGTATGAGGTTCAGCTGTTACTCCGCGTACAACGCTTTTCAAGCAGTCATTTATATGGAGAACATCATCCCTTTTCAGTAATTTGCCTAGAGCTGTGTTTTCCACTGAGTACAATTTACAGCGATTCAAGAACAACGTGAATCGCTTTTTTCGCACATATGCCGCTCCTGGAGCACTTTAGGGTCTTCCGTGTAGCACGTGTGCTAGACCCATAAAAAAAATATGCTACAAAAATAAAACCTGACTCCGACGAAGGGAAAACCATATTACAAAAAATAATGAATGTGAACTCAGAAGAAGTACCATAAACTGAAAAATATGAAATAAAAGCACGACTCTCACAATTAAAAAACAATAAAGCCCCGGACCAGATGGAATAGTGGCTGAAATGCTAAAAAAGGGGAAGAACGAAATAACAGAAAGACTCAAAGTGCTATTTAATCATTGCCTACATGAAAGATAAATCCCTGACAACTAGAATGTGAGCATAGTCATACTGCTCTTCAAGGAAGGAAATAAAAACAATGTAGAAAATTACCGACCGATCTCCCTGTTATCACAGATTTACAAACTATTCATGAGCATAATTACCAACCGACTAACACCCAAATTGGATGCTTACCGAGCTATAGAACAAGCTGGATTCCAAAAGGGTTATAGCACATCTAACCACCTACTAACAATAACCTATATTTTGCTTTTATAGATTACGAGAAAGCTTTCAACAGCGTAGAATTATGGGCTGTAGAAAGAGTCATAAACAATTGCCGAATCGACTCTCGATACAGAACACTCATACACAACATATATGAAAAAGCGAATATGACCGTGTAATTAGGTAGAGACACCACAAAACCTATACCATTAAAAAGGGACGTCCGACAAGGCGATGTCTTCTTCCCAAAGCTTTTTACCTTCGCTATGGGAGACATGTTCAAACAGCTACAATGGCCACACAAAGGCATAAATATAAATGGCAAAACATTGTACTCATTATAACTGACTTTGAAGAACTGCCAGACATGGTGAGACAACTCTCAGAAGCGTCAGAGACAATACGACTGAAGATCAACCTGACTAAAACCAAGATAATAACTAATACAAACGATCTAAGAAAAATACGTCTCAACAATGTCAACTTAGAGACAGTAAATGAATATATATATATATATATATATATATATATATATATATATATATATATATATATATATATATATATGTATATATATATATATATATATATATATATATATATATATATATATATATATATATATATATATATATGTATGTATCTTGAACAAATACTTAAAATAAACAAGGAAAATCAAACGGCCGAAATTAATTATAAGAAGAGTTGGCTTGGGCAGGCTTTAAGAAGTTAAAAAGGGTTTTAATAAATAAAAAAACACCCCAATACCTTAGAACTAGAGAATTTGATCAATGTGTTCTTCCAATTCTGATTTACGGTTCACAAACTTGGACACTAACTAAAGCAAACATAGATAAAATAGCAAAAGCACAAAGATCAATGGAAAGAATAATGATAGGAGTAAAATTATCAAATAAGAAAACCTGGATCAGACAAATAACAAAAGTAGAAAATGCCAGAGAACGGGTAGCAAGACTAAAGTGGGACTATACAAGTCATAATACCAGACAATCAGACCAACGATGGAACGCGGTAATACAGCGGTGGAGACCATGATTAGGGAAAAGATTAAGAGGCCGCCCACAGAGACGACTTTAAACGAGTGTAAGGACTACACTAGAATAGACAGACAGAAGCCAGAGACACATGGAAGAGTTTGAAGGAGGCCTATGTTCAAAACTGGACGACATAAAGGCAAAAGAAGAAGGAGAAAGTTAACATCAAAATTTTTGGTTGGCCAAAAGATAGCAATTTATCATGGCAAATTTAATAAGAGTTTTTTGCTTTAAATGCAAATTTTTAATTATAAAGCGAAACTATTAAATAATAAAAATACAGTTTAATGATTGAGTAGAAACTGTTTATGAGTCATTATCGAACATCTTCAAATCACTGCTAATATAACTTTTTAAACTTAATAATAAATGAATTTTTATACAGTCATTAAAAAAGATATTTTTGACTGAATAACAAATTTTCGTTAAAAGGGTGTCATTATTTATTTCCTTTGGAAGTAAGGAGCGCTTCAAATCCAAGGTTATACTTATTACTGCAAGAGAAAATATCTTCATTTATATGACTGCCCTTTAAACCGATGACTAATTTATATGAAGAAAAGGATAAATGTTATTTGAAATAAAATTAGGAGGAAATGTAGAAAAGCGGAAATCATGATTTTTTCATTTTTAAGATATTAATTTGATTTTTTGTATTAAACAGGAGATTTATTTTTTTGAAATATTTTTTTTGCTTAGGAGTTTTTTGTGTGTAGTTTGTTTTGTTTAATAAGCTTGAATTTATAATAAGTCAGCGGCCGTAGAGGTCCGCTATGCCAGTGAAATATGGATCTCAGGATTGGACGAAGTTGTAAAAAAATCATTTTAGGTAAAATTAAGCAAAGTGATCACGTGAGCACAGGGTTTTTAAGTTTATTGATTCAGACCAAATAATCAAATTTCTATGTATTATTTTCTTTTACATGTAGGAACATTATTTAATAACTTAACTTAATATGAAGTAACTTTATACTATAACAGTATGCTTCTAGTTTGGGTATGTCGTCAAGCAAACTTTAACGAACCCCATGGGACTGAACGATAAGTTTCAGATAGACTGAGACGAAATACCAGGAATAAGACAGTTTAAAAGTCTCATAAGGGGATTGAATACTGAATATACCCAATCTCTGAATTTAGACAGGAAATACTCGAAGATGTTGCAGAAATTTTTACAGAAGATTAACATTTGAATGCATACCTTACTCGCATTGGAGTCAGTGTGTGGACCATCACTGTATATAGGGCTTAAAAGAGAGCGGGACAGTTCCTCCGTCTACTTAGGTACCGGTAGGAGGGTTTAATGAACTCTCCTAAAATCTTGAATAATCCTAGACCAGTTTAGAAACTAGGTTAGAAGTTATTTTTGGTTAATTTATATGACTCTCTTAAGACTAACTCATTATGATTGATTGGTCAAAAACGTGATGCCATCTATTATCGAGGACGTTAAATCATGTTTTAAAATAGTATAATGAGAGTGTGGGCTTAAGACATTAATATTTCTTTAGTAAAATGTACAAATATATGAAAGTAGGTGTTATTCTATTTATATTAGATATCCATTTACTAAATGTTTTTTTCGTCATTTTTCCGTTCAGTTACAATTTAAAAATAAACAAAATCGGCAATTAGTACAAACCAACATAACCATGACGATAACGAAAAGAAAAATGGTCTCAATTTTTGTCATTTTATAATTATATATTTTATCATAAACTAAAAACTTACTCGTTTTGATCCTTCAAAGGATAATCTTCAGAGTTAGTGGCCTGTAAGTAACAGGAATGCACTAGCAAGGTTGTACAAGTGGTAAATGTGGTTAAAACAATGAAAGTGTTTACTTAAGTTAAAAATCTTTTGTAAAGTCATTTAGACAATTATACAAAATCAACAGACGTTAAAATCAGATATAAAAAATACGAGTGGATTTTGAATACAGCATTAAGAATTT
The DNA here is from genome assembly GCA_019049505.1 of Pachyrhynchus sulphureomaculatus. NCBI lineage: Eukaryota > Metazoa > Arthropoda > Insecta > Coleoptera > Curculionidae > Pachyrhynchus > Pachyrhynchus sulphureomaculatus. The sequence goes on along the minus strand of CM032453.1, from coordinate 64,655,753 downwards.
TGGTGAATCTTGTAATAGCATTTTGATATAAGAATGTCGGGGACACATCGGTTGAATGGACCTTTTCTATGAATTGATTCCTTCTTACAGTTTCCGTACAATATTCATTCAAACAAAATTATCTATAGAAATTAAAACTGAAATTTAAATTGAATTGAATATACTTCCATTAAAAGGACAGGTAACTAGCGACTGTAAAATCTGCAGGAAAGGAATTGATCCCAGGAAACAAATTGATCACAGGATTCCTTGGAACAGTTGTAACCAAATCACCAATGGGAAAACTGCTCTCAATAGTCTTCCCCCCTGTCTTTTCTCAGTGCCACTGAGTAAAGAAGATTTCGAAAAATAAAAGAACATCATTTATCAGACGACTTTCAAAAATAGCTTATCGATGGATGTTATCACAACACACTGACAATTGTTATACAGAAAAAAAACTGACAGTTATGCATAAAACTCCTGGGAAAGTTGGTGGACACAATACTTAACTTTTTTCTGGTCTGTTGTTTTTGGTGACTATGTAGGACAAACTGGCGATGCGTTCAAATTGGGATCTAACAACATTTGAGAGCCAGACATCGATGAATGATGTGAAATTAACTTTTAGAACATCATCATTTCAACTATGCAGTTCATTGTCGGACATATGTTAAGCTTTCTATAAGTTTACATCAATCTTGAGCCTTGTTTATCCAGTTGTATCCCGCTAGTCTTTTGATGTCGTCGGACCATCGGGTTTGTAGGCGTCCTCTACTTCTTTCTTCATTCCAGTTGATTATTCTATGGGTCCATCGACTACCAGGGACTCTAGCAATGGGACCTGCACCAGCTCCACTTCAATCTGCTTACTCTCTCAGTTATCTAGGATCTACTTCGAATTTCTTCACTAGTCAGCCTATCCCTCAGTGATGTATCCAATATGTTCCTTTCCATCGTTCGTTGAGCTAATAGTATTACTAGAATATATATGGAAGCAAATCAATATGGACCAGGAAACATCCTAGGAGAGATAGTAAAATACGGAACTGAAAAGATATTTAGCGCTTTGAGGAACTTATTCCAAAGATGCAATAACACATCAAAAGTACCTGAGAATGGAAAAAACATCATACATATCAACAATTCATAAGAAAGGAGACAAAAATAATTGCGATAACTATCGGGGAATAACGGTTACAGGATCTATTAGCAAAATATACGGAAAAATACTTAAAAATAGAATAGAAATGGAATACACGGGCGTAGAAGCTGAAGAACAGGCAGGCTTTAGAGCAGAAAGATCCACAATAGACCATCTCTTCTCACTGACACAAAACCTAGAAAAGAAAACCGCATTTGATCAGGAAGTCCATGTCTTGTTTGTTGATTTAAAAAGGCTTACGATAGCGTGCCCCTAGTGAGATTGTGGGAAACATTACAACAGAGTAATGTAAGCACCAAAATAATCAAGGCCGTAAAATCCTTATACCAAGACGCAAGAAGTAGAGTGAAAACCAAATATGGTATAACAACAGGGTTCCAGGTCACAAAGGGTCTCAAACAGGGCTGCTGTATATCCCAACGCTATTTAAAATCTATTTGGAGATTGCACTGAAGAACTGGAAAAGGAAATGCAGCAGTATGGGATTACCACTGGAGGATGATACTACACTGTACACGCTATCATTCGCGGACAACCAGGTAGTAGTCGCTCAGGACATCGATGATATGGAATACATGACACGAAAACTTATGGAGGAATATGAAAAATGGGGCCTAAAAGTCAATATTAAAAAGACCGAGTACATGTGCGTCGGAGGACAACAGCAGACTTGAAACTGGCCACAGGACACACCATCAAACACTGTGCCAGTTATAAGTATTTGAAAACGAGAATACCTAGGGACGGAACACTGGAAGAAGCAATATTCGAGAGGAATATCCAAGGAAGAAAAGCGATTGCAATCCTTAATAGTATACTATGGGACAAAAACATAACCATTGAAAATAAGAAGAGAATTTATAACTCAATAGTGAAAAGTATAATAACTTACAGCTCCCAGGTGTGGCTATTGAAGGAAAGAACAGAGAAAATACTAAAAGCTACAGAAATGGATTATTGGAGACGAGCAGCCAGAAAATCCAGAAAAGACCGCATACCAAATGACATAATAAGACGAGCCTTAGAAATAAAGCACGATATAGTGGATGAAATCAGAACCCAACAGTTGGTCTGGTACGGACATGTACAGAGAATGTCACAAGACCGACTACCTAAAAAGATCTTAAATTGGAACCCTCATGGAAGAAGAAAGCGAGGAAGATCACGCCAAAGCTGGAGAGCAGGAATTAACAAGGAAGTACTAGAGAGAGATCTGGAGGAGGAGGGATGGAGAAACCGGGAGGAGAGGAAATTAGGCATCGGAAGACGGAAGACGTTATAAAACCGATTGATATATATATATATATATATATATATATATATATATATATATATATATATATATAAATATATATATATATATATATATATATATATATATATATATATATATATATATATATATATATATATATATACATATATATATATATATATATATATATATATATATATATATATATATATATATATATATATATATATATATATATTAGGGTGACCGCAAAAAATCGATGTCCGAATTTTGTTCGTCTGGACCCCACAAAACGATTCCCCTTTCCCGATACTGAGATAGCCGAAATTTGAGCTCGATTAAACGACGTTAACCCGTGCCGCTTGTCGCTCAAAGTTTGAAAAAATCCAAATTTTTGGCCAAAAAGCTGACATATGATGAAGCCATAACTCCAGAACGGTAAATAATAGAAACACTCTTAATATCTCAAAAGAAAGCTAATGTTGTTCTTCAAAATTTATATTCTATACATAATTGTTGTTATTTTAAGTCAAACCGAGTTACAACAGCCTTTAGCCCCAAAAACGTGACCTGGTACCAGTAGGAGCCAGTTTGGGAGTATTCTAAGAATTTTACGGGTTTTTACATAATGTGTCTCGGAATTAACATTTTTTTGTTAAAAAGTATTTTGAAACTCAATTTTCAAACATAAAGAGCCTTTTGTTCAAATTTAATCTTTTATTATATGGAGATTACCTGACTAGTTTACCAAAGAAAGACCCGTTTGACAGGTAAAAAGGAGGGTGAATCTAATTTCTATTTTAGGGATGGTGATTTTACTTCAGCGTACAACCGACCTTTTTTTTTATTCAGTTTAGTTTCTAAAGTGCCTTTGAGCTGGTTAGATGGAACAATTATCTAGTGAAGATATTTTAAGACACTGAAGAGGACAGCATCTACCAGGAACTTGAGAGCTTGGAGGAAATGGACATCCCTGAAGAAGCTGCAGAAGATCCAGGACCATCTGAGAGCAAAAGGATGAAAGTTTCATTTGCAAGGGGCGTTAAAGAGATTTTAAACATGAAATTGTCCATTTTATTAGATCGATGTAAGGTATCCGACAGAAATGCCACGAGAATTTTAATAGCTGCTCTAGAAGCACTAAACCTTGACCCGCTTGAGTACAAAGTCTCGAAAACCTTATTACATGATAGAAGGCAAATGTTCAGAGAACAATATAATAAAAAAAAATTTGATAAAGTAAACATTCCTGAAAAAGAGCCCGTGGTTGTCCATTGGGACGGTAAACTTTTACCGGGTGTTTTAAAAAATGAACAATGTGAGCGAATAGCTATAGCTATTTTATATGGCGAAAAGGAACAGCTGCTGGGAGTTCCTGTAACAGCAAACAGCTCTGGAGAGGAGCAAGCCGTAGCCGTATATGAATGCCTACATGAATGGGGTCTTCTCAACACCGTCAAGGCGATGTGCTTCGACACTACAGCATCCAACACGGGAAGACTCAAAGGAGCATGCGTCATATTGGAGCAAATGTTAGGAAGAGAATTGTTATACCTAGCTTGCCGTCACCATATCTTGGAAATTCTGTTAAGAGGCGTATTCGACACAAAAATGGGATCAACCACTGGACCTCATCCAGACATTTTCAAGAGATTCCTCACTGCGTGGCCCAAGATAGACAAAGGAAAATACGACACAGGTATCAGTGACAATCTAATACAAAAGCAGCTAACTCCAGAAGTAATTGCAAATGTTACTGCTGAATTCGAGACCAAATTAACTGAGAGCCACCTCAGAGATGACTACAAGGAGTTAGTGCAGTTGATTCTCGTATTTGTTGGATCACTAGACGGCAATGTTGTGGGTTTTAGAGCTCCAGGAGCAATTCAACATGCTAGGTGGATGGCAAAGGTTATTTACTGCTTAAAAATGTTCATTTTTCGTCGTCAATTTAAGATGTCTAAAGAAGAAGAAAGTTCTGTGCGTGCCATTTCTGTTTTCCTAGTTAAAATTTATTATAAAGCTTGGTTCAATGCTCTAAAAGCTCATCTTGCACCAAAGCAAGATTTAGGTATTTTGCATAGTCTGTTAGACTATAAAGAATGTGACAACGAGATTGCAGAAATAACCCTGACCAAATTTTCGAACCATTTGTGGTATTTGAATGCAAAGTTGGTGGGATTATCGTTTTTTGATCCCACCATTACAGACGATGAAAAGTTGTTAATGGCTAATAAATTGCTCAGTAGCACAGATGAACCATCACAGCACGCTAGGGTTGTAAATCCAAAAGTTAGGAAAGAAAACTTAAAAGAGGTAGTTGATGGAGGATTGGTAAATTTACTTACCAAAGAAACGTTTACATTCTTTGACCAATTTAATATAAAAACAGATTTCCTAAGACAACATCCAAACACCTGGCCTCAAAATAATGACTTCCAAGAAGGATTGAAAATTGTTAAAACATTAAAAGTAGTTAATGATATGGCTGAGCGTGGTGTTAAATTAATAACCGACCTTAACGACCTTCTGACAAAAGATGAAGACCAAAAGCAATATGTCCTGCAAGTTGTAAGTAAATGCCGAGCATTATATCCTGACGTTTCAAAAACTACTTTAACAAAAGCTCTAGAATAGATTAGATAACTATGTAAAATTATCAACTCATGTAGGTACTACGTCTGTATCTTTTCTGTGTCTGTTTTGTATGTATTATATACCTAATTTTTATATTTTAAAATAAAAAATGTCAGACTTATCAGTATTACTTGTTTTTTTATTATATTTCTACTTTAAACTCAAAAATATACCAAAAAAAAAAGCAAAATTTATCACTTAATAACAAAATATACGAAGTATACTCCTAGTGGTACCAGGTCACGTTTTTGGGGCTAAAGGCTGTTGTAACTCGGTTTGACTTAAAATAACAACAATTATGTATAGAATATAAATTTTGAAGAAAAACATTAGCTTTCTTTTGAGATATTAAGCGTGTTTCTATTATTTACCGTTCTGGAGTTATGGCTCCATATGTCAGCTTTTTGGCCAAAAATTTGGATTTTTTCAAACTTTGAGCGACGAGCGGCACGGGTTAACGTCGTTTAATCGAGCTCAAATTTCGGCTATCTCAATATCTGGAAAGGGGAATCGTTTTTTTTTTTGGGGTCCAGACGAACAAGATTCCGACATTTTTTTTCCCCCTCTATGAGATTCGGTCCCTCTAATATATATATATATATATATATATATATATATATATATATATATATATACATATATTTATTAATATGACTTTGAAACTGAATAAAATTTTAAACTGCTTTACTCTCAAATTGAAAGGAAAGAGCTAGACATTGTGGGAAACAGTAAAATTGCTTTCTCACAGTCTCACCTCAAAATCTTAACGACCTTTCCAAACTACACATAAACAGTCATTGAATTCTACAAATCTATTTAAATACATGTATAATATATATATATATATATATATATATATATATATATATATATATATATATATATATACATACATACATACATACCTAGTACTCTTACATATACTCTTACAATGAAAACGTTGCCTAATCATTTCACTTTAAACCAAATTGTTATGGAATTATTTCATATATTCATAACAAAATTAATTTAACATTTCCTTACAATGTCCCCCTCTTGCTTTTACACAAGCCCTCAAATGGTTGGGCTATTCATCTATTACAGCACATACTTAATCCAACGGAAAATTGTCCACCGCTTTTCTTAAAGCTCGTCAAGACTGGCATGTTTTTTAGAGAAAACCATACACTCTAAGAGGGACCATAGTTTATAATCTAAAGGATTTAGATCTTCCAGAAGTCCAAGCTTCTGTAGTAATAAATAAAGGCATATTTTATTAGAGCCATGCTTGGGTGGTTTTAGCTTTATGTCCTGGTGGAAGACTCAATGTTTATTTCTGAAAAAGTATGATTTAGGAGTTTCACAACGTTCTCTAAAGTTGGGAATATTATTTCGAACCAGAAAGCTTTACACTCCACAACAACTGTTAATTCTTTACAAAGCTTAAATTTGACCAACTATGGAATACTGCTCCCATGTTTGGGGCTCCGCTCGCAAAAATACACTGTATTTGTTGAATTCTGTTCAGAGAAGAGCTGCTCGTCTGATTGGAGACCCGGAACTGACCGGCGGCCTTGATTCACTGGAACATCGAAGAACGGTTGGCGACTTGAGTCTGTTCTACAAGTATTTTCATGGAAAGTGTTCGAAGGATGTAGCCCGCTTAATTCCTTCCAGAGCGGTGCATATACTTAACATCCGTATGAGGTTCAGCTTGTTACTCCGCGTACAACGCTTTTCAAGTAGTCTTTTATATGGAGAACATCATCCCTTTGGAATAATTTGCTCACGGCTGTGTCTCCCACCGAGTCCAATTTACAGCGATTCAAGAACAACGTGAATCGCGTTTTCCGCAAACATGCCGCTCCTGGAGCGCTTTAGGGACTTCCCTGCAGCACGTGTGCTAGACCCATAAAAAAATAGTGTCTTGATATATTTTAGCTGAAGTTTTCATACCTTTTTCACAACAGTGAATACTGGTAACCCCATTAAAGCTAGTTCCCCACCAAAACATAACTGATAATGGATGATGACCCTCCTGAACTTTTGGAACAAGTTCAGACGCTTCCGTAAAAGATCTGGCATAAATCCTATCATTTTGTTTACTGAAGATTATTCAACCACGTTCCAATAGCAAATGACCTCTTATAAGCGCCAAGTTTTAAGTTTTTTTTTAATAGTACTAGACAGAATTTTTCGAAATTTTCATCTCACGAGATAATTTTTTGTTTGCGAAGAGGATTTCGGTCAATTTGCACTTCTACAGCTTTAACAGCTTGTGGCGTTCGAACCATGTCTTGTCTTGGTCCTTATGTCCCCCATCCAAACATACGACTTATTTTTAGCGATTTTAATGCCTTAAAAATGTCGCTTTTCCATACCACCCTTAAATGAAGTTATAACAGCAATCCTATTTTCTCAATCACCCCACTACGTTGTTTAAAGAATTCAAATTGTAAATATGTTTACTCACAATAACTGTATAACAACTGAGTAAGATAAAACATAAATAATTTTACCACTATTTTGCCTTCAGTCGACCCGGACCTTAATAATAAAAAATATCACTAAATTTTTATTCTTTTATGTTATTCTAGTATCTTTTTATGTTGGCAGTATTTTCGTACATTAAATTATTAATTTTTAATGTTGGTTTTAATGTGATTGCAAAATTTCATATAGTTAACCTTCTATGTGTATAATATTTATCCGATGTAAGGGTTCTCGTTACTTCTATAATCTATAAAATATATAAAATGCAACGTCTCTCTGTCTGTCTGTCTGTATGTCTATCTGTCTGTCCGTTAGTGCGCTTATCACTGGAGAACCAGTTATCCGATTTACGTACTTTTTTTTTTTAAACTGCTGTTCTCTAGCCAGGTTATAGGCTATATTTTATTACGATAGGTAGCATAAGGAATGAGCAGTGACGTAAAATAGTGAATGAAGTCGGAAAAAAGTTTGCCGCTAGCACGTTCCCTTGCAATACACTGCTTAAACCATTAAACATGGAACAATATTATGTAGCAGAGAATATCTATAATCTATAACACAGGGGTACAGCTGTTTTGGTGTCGAGGTTTTTGAGCTGATTCTATATCAATTTGATGTCCTGAATTCAAATAACGTATTCATTTGTACCTAGGAGCTCAAATTTTTAAGATATACAATTTTAGAGAAATATAAGTTACATTATTGTAACTCAAATCCGTAAGTGTAGTAAACAAAAGTAGATACGAAATTTTTATTTTAGTTATACAAAATACAATATTATGTCGTACTTACAAACAAAAAAAAACATTGAAGAAATGAAATAGTCACTCAACACTTGGAAAGCTTCTTTTCCGCGACATTCTTGAATGTTTTTTTAAACAGTCCCTTTTTAAACTCCAGCAGTAATCTGCCATCATGTCCTCCATAACTTTAATATCTTGGTGAAATCTTTCACCTTGTTCCTCACTCATGTCTCCTAAATTTTCTGGAAAACGGTCTAAGTGGCTGTGTAAATAGTGTATTTTAATACTCATATTGCACCCTAAGGATTTGAAACTATTAAGCATCTTGTTAACCATTTTCAACATAGTTTTGAGCTTTATGTTTGCCTAGAAAATTTTCTACAACTGCAACAAATGATGTCCAAGCTTCTCGTTCAACTTGATTCATTGAATTTATGAAGGCAGGATCCTTAATTAATTGTCTTATTTGTGGGCCGTCAAATATCCCTGCTTTGAGTTTTTCTGTGCTCAACTGATGCATTTTTACCCTATATATGCAAAACAAGACCCATTCTTATCAAGAGCCTTTACAAATTGCTTCATTAAGCCCAACTTTATATGTAACGGAGGAAGTATGATTTTTTCTCTTTCAACCAAAGCGTCGTTAATGACATTCTTTTCCCCAACGTCCATGTGGTGTGTTTTGTCCCTACTATCCCAGAGGCACAAGAAACACGGATATTTCGTGTAACCACTTTGCTGCCCAAGAAGAAAGTTTACCATTTTTAAGTCTACACAAATCATCCATTGATGTTCGTAATACGTTATCTTCTGCAAGACCAAAGCTATGGTATTACATTCTTCTTTCAGTTTCGTTGAGTGAGCTAGTGGTATTGAACCATATTTATTCCCATTATGTAGAAGGACACATTTTAAACTTCGCTTTGAACTGTCAATAAATAGGCGCCAATCATCTGGAATATATTCAGAAAGTCCCATTTCTTTCATGAGTCCCCTAATTTCGTGACAAAATACAAGATTGTCTTCTTGAGAAAAGAATGGTAGCAGATCTTTTTCTCTTGTACGGTAAAAGGTAATTTTGGTTCCTTGTTCCAGTAAATTTTTGTCGTTCAACCTAGAAGCCAGTACTTTAGAAGCTTTTTTCGATAAATTGAGATCCCTGGTGAGATCATTTAATTCATTTTGATTGAAGCGTTGAGGAACTGATGACGTCCCCTCATAGTCACTGTTAGTTTCACTAGCATCAGAAGAGCGATCAGAGGGAAAATATTCGTCATCAGAGATATGTGGTAGCTGATGAAATGTTGGAATCGGTATTTCATCTGAGTGCGGGATAGGGCGTATTGCCGAGTCTAAATTGGGATAAGTCCACTTACTGCGGTTATTTCGATTGATTCCATTAGTATTTACTAAACAGAAATAACAATCATTGAAGTGGTTTTTTGGTTCTCTCCAAACCATTGGTACGCCGAATTTTAGACATTTTCTTTTCCCGGTAGTCCACTGCCGTAAATGCTCTGTACAAGTTTTACATACGAGATGCGGGGCCCACGTTTTGTCCTGATCACCAAGCTTAACTCCAAAGTATCCAAGATACGCTCGCTTTACAAAGTCAGTAATAGTTTGTCTGTTTTGTTGAAAAATGTATTCTCCGCATATATAGCAAAACACATCAGGTTGATTTACACAACTTCTTCTTGAACTGGAACCTGAACTCATTTTAATTCTGTTCAATAACACAAAAACACTCTTTTCTTAACATAAAATAACACGCCGAATTCGATCTACTCTCATTAGTAAGAACGCACAAACTGACGAGACTTACCCGAGTTAGGTGATTAAAAGGGTCAGTTCAGGTACCTGATAGGCAATGGTTCCACTATTTATAGATTTTACCTGGAATTTACTCAATTACAGACTGACAATAAAACCATTGTACCTACATTAATGAATATATAATAATTTTAGAACTCTCATAAATGAATATACTGAATAAAAACCACATTGGTAGATAAGTTGATGTATCTAAAAAAGTGGAGCTGATAGAGAAAAACGGATTGCATGTATAGATTTAGCGTCCCAAATATAGTTAAAATCAGCTCTAAAATCCCAGGCACCAAAACAAAAATATTTTTTTGTTGCCCTGTGTAATCTATAATATATATAAAATGCAATGTCTGTCTGTCTGTCCATTAGTGCGTTTATCACGCGAGAACCACTTATCCGATTTACGTGTCTTTTTTTAAATTCATTTTTTGGCCAGGTTATATAATAATAATATTCTATATATATATAATATATATAAAATGCAACGTCTCTCTGTCCGTCTGTCTGTCTGTCTGTCCGTCGGTTAGTGCGCTTATCACTGGAGAACCAATTATCCGATTTACGTGCTTTTTTTACAACATACATATGTTTTCTGGCCAGGTTATAGACTATATTTTATTACGTTAGGTAACATGAGGAATAAGCAGTGACGATAACAGTGAATCAAATGGAAAAGAGTTTGCAGCTAGCGCGTTCTCTTGCAATACACTATCTAAACCACTAAATATGGAACAATATCATGTAGCAGAGGATATCTATAATATATAAAATGCAACGTCTCTCTGTTTGTTTGTCCGTTTGTGCGCTTATCACTGGAGAACCACTTAGCCGATTTACGTGCTTTCTTTTTAAACAATATCATGGAGCAAAGAATATCTATAATATATATAAAATGCAACGTCTCACTGTCTGCCTGTCCGTCCGTTAGTGCGCTTATCACTGGAGAACCACTTATCCGATTTACGTGCTTTTTTTTTAAACATGCTAAACCATTAAATATGGAACAATATCATGGAGCAAAGAATATCTATAATATATATAAAATGCAACGTCTGTCTGTCTGTCCGTTAGTGCGCTTATCACTCGAGAACCACTTATCCGATTTACGTGTTTTTTTATAAATTTATACATATGTTTTATATAATTCGATATAAGTCTAAATAATAGGAGATAAGGTGAGATAATGGGAGATAAGGAGAAATAATGGGAGATAAGTCGAGACAAGCCTCGATAATGGGAGATAAGGTGAGATAATGGGAGATAAGTATAAATAATGGGAGATAAGGAGAAATAATGGGAGATAAGCAGAGATAAGTCTGGATAATGGGAGTTATGGTGAGATGATGGGAGATAAGGAGAAGTAATAGGAGATAAGAAGAAATATTGCGAGATAAGTCGAGATAAGCCTAGATAATGGGAAATAGGGTGAGATAATGGGAGATATGGAGAAATAATGGGAGATAAGGAGAAATAATGGGAGATAAGCAGAGATAAGCCTAGATAATGGAAATTATATAGAGATAATGGGAGATAAAGAGAAATATTTAGAGATAAGGGGAAATAATGGGAGATATTTTATTACGTTGGGTAACATAAGGAATAAGCAGTGACGATAGTAGTGAATCAAGTCCACGCGAGCGGTGCCGCGGGCCCGGCTAGTTTATTCATATACGTTTTACTAGAATTTTCAAATTACGTAAAAATAATTTATTATTTGTAACTACAAATTATATAACACATATCCTTATTTTATGTATGAACGATTAATTCTGAAGATGATCCTTTATAAGACTGAAATGCATAGATTTTTTTTCTGTGTTTAAATAAAGAATAATGATAGGACCTTAACATTCTATCTGTTCTTGTATTATAATTTGTAGCTACTAAGGAGGACACCAATTTACGATACTCCAAACAAACAAAACAAGATATTTAAAGCAACAAATATTTATCGGGGTGAATTTTCTGTATTGCTAAACCAGTCAAAGAATGCAAAAAAAATATATAAATATTTTTTCTCATTGAAAAGTAGTGATCTCTCTTAATTACAAATAGGAATAATGTTCCTTCTGTAGGACTGTTATGACTTTACTGAATAATTACCTCTAAATTCGATAAACTTCAAATTCTCAGGTTCTTTCGAAATTTTTTATCAAAGATGGATTAGTTAAATACCCGAAGTAGCTAACACCAACATTGGCCAAAACATGACAGTTTATCGTGGCAAATTTAATAAGACTTTCTTTCTTCAAATGCAAATTTTTAATTGCAAAGCGAAACTGTCAAATAATAAAAATACAGTTCAATGATTGACTGGAAAACTGTTTATGAGTCATTTTCCAACATCGTCAAATTACGGCTAATATAACTTTTTAAACGTAATAATAAATGAAATTTTATACAGCCGTGAAAAAAGATATTTTTGACAGAATAACAAATTTTCGTTAAAAGGGTGTCATTATTTATTTCCTTTAGAAGCAAGGAGCGCTTGATATCCAAGGTTATACTTATTACTGCAAGAGAAAATATCTTCATTTATATGCGTGCTTTTAAAACCGATGACTAATTTGTATAAAGAAAGGGTAAATGTTATTTGAAATAAAAATAGGAGGAAATGTAGAAAAGCGAAAATCATTATTATTTTCATATCAATCATTCATATTAATTTGATTTTTTATATTAAATAGGAGATTTACTTTTTGAAATATTTTTTTAGGTATTTTTTGTGTGTAGTTTGTTTTGTTTAATAAGCTAAAATTTGCAATCAGTCAGCGGTCGTATAGGTCCGCTATGCCACTTGAAGGGCGGTTGGTCACGTGCAGAAACATTTACATCTAAAAAAAACGCATTTGATTTATAGCAACGCATATTTTCTTATGTTTTTCAATATGTCAGTGCTGCTGAGGTTGAGCTTGTCCGAGTATATTGAAAGTACAAAATACACTTTGACATAGTATTTGACGCCTTAAATTGCATTGAAATTCTCGCTAGTGTACTCGACAAGTATGATATAAGGGTGCAGGCAGTTAGCAGAGCCACCCCGCGCCTTAGAACGATATAATTACGAAACATTGACCTACTACTTTAGTAAAATAGTTATATACATATATATATATATATATATATATATATATATATATATATATATATGTATATATATATATATGTATATATATATATATATATATATATATATATATATATATATATATATATATATATATATATGTATATAACTATTTTACTAAAGTAGTAGGTCAATGTTTTATATATATCTATAATATATATAAAATGCAACGTCTCTCTGTCTGTCTGTCTGTCTGTCTGTCTGTCTGTCCGTTAGTGCGCCTATCACTGGAGAACCACTTATCCGATTTACGTACTTTTTTTTTTAAAACATACATATGTTCTCTGGCCAGGTTATAGGCTATATTTTATTACGATAGGTAGCATAGGGAATGAACAGTGACGATAATAGTGAATAAAGTCGGAAAAAAGTTTGCCAGCGTTCCCTTGCAATACACAGCCTAAACCATTAAATTTGGAACAATATTATGTAGCAGAGAATATCTATAATCTATAATATATATAAAATGCAATGTCTCTCTGTCTGTCTGTTTATCCATTAGTGCGTTTATTACGCGAGAACCACTTATTCGATTTACGTGATTTTTTAAATTCATATATATGTTCTCTGACCAGGGTATAAATATATATTTTATTACATCTATAATATATATAAAGTGCAACGTCTCTCTGTCTGTCTGTCCGTCCGTTAGTGCGTTTATCACGGGAGAACCACTTATCCGATTTACGTGCTTTTTTTTTTTAAAACATACATATATTCTCTGGCCAGGTTATAGGCTATATTTTATTACGTTAGATAACATAAGGAATAAGCAGTGACGATAATAGTGAATCAAGTCAAAAAAAAGTTTGCCGCTAGAGCGTTCTCTTGCAATACACTGCCTAAACTATTAAATATGGAACAATATCATGTAGCAAAGAATATCTGTAATATATATAAAAAAAGCAACGTGTCTCTGTCTGTCTGTCCGTTAGTGCGCTTATCACTCGAGAACCACTTATCCGATTTACGTGTTTTTTTTTTAACTCATTCATATGTTCTTTGGCCAGGTTATATAATAATAATCTATATAATATACCATACATAAAACGCAACGTCTCTCTGTCTGTCCGTTAGTGTGCTTATCATTTGAGAACCACTCATCTGATTTACGTGATTTTTTTTTAATTCCTAATTTAATATATGTCAAAAAAAATCTATAAAATATATAAAACGTAAAGTCTCTCTGTCTGTCTGTCTATCCATTACTGTGCTTAGCACTCAAGAACCACTCATCCGATTTACGTGTTTTTTTTTATAAGATACAAAGGGAATAAACAGAGACAAAATGCTAATATGTAGGAAAAAAGATGGACGTTTAGCAGTAAGCTTGGTAGAAAGACTGAATAGATGGGGGGAATACTTTAAAGAAACACTAAATGGAAATGAAAATGAGTTGAATGAGAAATAGGAAGCAAAATTAACTGAAGGGCAGGAGGGGACAAACAAACCCTGCAAAGAAGAAATAAGAAAAATACTCAGAACCCAAAAAAAAATAAGGCCCCGGGTGGAAATTGTATAACAGCAGAACTGATCAAAGCTGGACGAGTAGATCTGGAAAATGAAATATGCCGGTTGGTGCAAGAAATATGGGAAACAGAAAAGATGCCAGTGAGCTGAAGAGAGTCGCTCATTTGTTCAATATACAAAAAAGGAGAAAAAAACTATATGTGCTAATTATAGACCAATAGCCTTACTGGATGTCGTGTACAAGATAGTAGTGTTCACTATCAAAAACAGACTAGCAGAGAAAGTCCAGTCTATTCTGGGAGAGTACCAGTGTGGATTCAGGAAAAATAGATCGGTTACAGATTAGATATTTCGATTAAGCACTTGATCTTTGTGGATTTCAGAGAAGCATATGATTCAATAAATAGAGAAGGACTTTACAAGATAATGGAAGAACTAAAAATTCCAAGTAAATTGATCCGCATGGTGAGAATGACCCTGAATGACACAGAAAATAGAGTGTTAGTTGAGGGCAAAGTATCAGACAAGTTTAAGGTGAAGAGAGGATTAAGACAGGGGGATCCAGTGTTGATATGTCTATTTAATTTGGTACTAAAGAAGATAATCCGGGAGTCAGAAATAAAAACAAATGGAACGATATACCAACAAACCTGCCAATGCTTGGCCTATGCGGATGATGTAGCAGTAATTGCAAGAGCAAAAAGAACCTCAAAAAAGCCATAAGTAGGATAGAAGAAAGGGGAAGGATGAGAGGACTAAAGATAAATGAGGAAAAAACAAAATACATGGAAATTACAAAGAAGAAGGATAATAAAAACAACAAAAGTTTAGATATAACAAACAACTTAGAGAAAAGATATACGTTTGCAAAAGTAGACAAATTTAATTATTTGGGAGTAACAATAACAGAGAGTGGACAAGAAAGGACAGAGATGCAAGAAAGAATAGCGAAAGGACAGAGATGTTTGGGGCAATGAATCCAATATTAAAATCAAAGAATGTATCAAGAAAAGCAAAAGAAAGAATAAATACGACAGTTGTCAGACCCACGGTGACATATGGATGCGAAACGTGGAAACTGAATGCAAGAGAAAAGGAGACGTTGGAGGTGTGGGAAAGGAAAGCTTTGAGAAGAATCTACGGAGGAAGGAAAGAAGAGGGACTGTGGAGAAGAAGAACAAATTACGAATTAAGATGCCCATATACGAAACTCCTTATAAGCCAAATCATTAGAAGCCAGCGATTAAGATGGTTGGGACACCTGGCAAGGATGAAGGAAGAAAGACAGGCAAAGCAAGCCGTAATAAGAGGAGTGGTTGGAAGAAGAGGCAAGGGTAGACCTCGATCTGCATGGATTCAGGCAGTAAAGCAAGATCCGGAGTTGATGGGAATCCCGCACTGGGAAAAGCTAAAAGGTGATAAAAAGAAGTGGAGACAAGTACGCAACCAAGCCAAGGGCCTCTAAGGCCCCTTGAGCTATATAATAATATAAACATAACGAATAAGCAGTGACGATAAAGGCGTATCAAGTCCACGCGAGCGGAGCCGCGGGTACAGCTAGTATATGTATATATATATATATATATATATATATATATATATATATATATATATATATATATATAACATATATATATATATATATATATATATATATATATATATATATATATATATATATATATATATAGTATATAACCGAACAAAAATTCCATTTAGTTCAAAAATTAGTGATAATATAAATTCAATATTTCTGAGTTCTGTAACGACAAACGAAATTTGTGAGATAACAGAGAAAATAAAAAATAAACACAGCAGTGGAATTGATGAGATGCCAACCAGTATTGTAAAAAAGCTCAGCGACCGAGTTGAAAAATGTCTTATGTTATAAATAACTCGTTCATGTTTGGAATATTTCCTGATAATCTGAAAGTAGCATTAATAAAATGTTGCTTTAAAAAAGGGGATGCAGAAATGTTGGACAACTAGAGACCTATAAGTCTGTTACCAGGCTTCTCTAAGATTTTTAAATATTCAATGAGCACCAGAATAATAAATTTTTTAAACAAAATAATCTATTTAGTCGTTATTAGCATGAGTTTTTAAAGGGCAAATCAACTCAAACAGCCATTTTTGCCTTCATTAAAAATATTCTTGAGCACCTGGAAAAGGGAGATGTTACTCTTGCTATGCTACTAGATTTAACAAAAGCTTACGATTGCCTAGGTAGGGAATTACTTATTTTAAAATCTGAAAAATATGCAATAAGGGGTAATGCATTAAAATGGCTTAAATCGTATCTAAATAATAGAATGCAATCGGTGACCGTAACTAAAAATGGTAAAACTGCATATTCAAAAATCTTAGCTAATGATGTGGGAATCGCACATAGGAGCATATTGGGCCCAATCCTGTTCATAATTTTTATAAATGATCTTTACCTATTACCGGAGTCTCCAAATCAGCTTATTGTAAACTATGCAGATGATAGAAATTTAATTATTAGCTGTAAGACTATAGAAGATCTCATAACCAAAGCAAAAGAATTTTTTGATAGGGTGACTGATTGGTTTTGCACAAATAAATTGATGTGAATAAAGAGAAAACAAATTTCCTTTTGTTTAAAACAAAACAGTCAAATATTGCTGTGCCAGGACACATTGATTTTGATAATGAAAAATTTCAACTAACCCAACATAAATGAACATTTGGAGTGGTCATATCAAATAACCCAATTATGTAAGAAATCAAACTCAGTGTGTAATGGTATAAGGGTTTTAAGTAAATATTTGAACGAAACTTCTCTGAGAATACTATATTATGCCAATTTTGAATCGGTTCTTAAGTATGGTATTATATTCTGGGGAAGGGATAGCATGGTAGAAAATGTCTTTATTATTCAAAAACGAATTTTGAGAATCGTAAAAAAATGAATTATCGACAAAACTGTAGATCGGTGTTTAAAGATATGGGCATCAAGACCGTGTATGCGATATGCGAGGCTGGTTTGAAAAGTCCGTGCAAAAATAAAAACTACTTATGTGTTTGGGGTAAACCTTTTTTATTTTTCGACATAGTCTCCTTTAAGGCTAATACACTTCGTCCAACGATGTTCTAGTTTGTTGATCCCTTCCGAATAATAGGATTTGTCCAAGTCTGCAAAATATCCATTAGTGTCTGCAATCACCTCCTCGTTTGAATAAAATCTTTGTCCCGCCAGCCATTTCTTCAAATTGGGGAACAAATAGTAGTCCGAGGGAGCCAAGTCTGGAGAATAGGGGGGATATGAAACGAGTTGGAATCCTATTTCCATTAATTTTGCGACCACAACTGCTGAGGTGTGTGCTGGTGCTTTGTCGTGATGGAAAAGGACTTTCTTGTGGGCCAATCGCGGGCGTTTTTCTTGCAGCTCGGTTTTCAAACGGTCCAATAACGATGAATAATATTCACCTGTAATAGTTTTACCCTTTTCCAGATAGTCGATGAGGATTATCCCTTGCGAATCCCAAAAGACAGTCGCCATAACCTTTCCGGCCGAAGGAACGGTCTTCGCCTTTTTTGGTGCAGATTCCCCCTTGGTAACCCATTGTTTAGATTGTTGTTTGGTCTCAGGAGTATAGTAATGTATCCATGTTTCATCCACAGTGACGAAACGACGCTTAAATTCCTCCGGATTCTTCTGGAACAGCTGCAAACCATCCTTGCAACACCTCACACGATTCCGTTTTTGGTCAAGCGTGGGCAATCGCGGCACCCATCTTGCGGATAGCTTTCTCATGTCCAAATGTTTATGCAAAATATTATGTACCCGTTCAGTCGAGATGCCCACAGCACAAACGGTCCAATAACGATGAATAATATTCACCTGTAATATTTTTACCCTTTTCCAATCTCACGCACCTTAACTCTTCTGTCATCCATCACCATATCATCATGGATTTGATCAATGATTTCTGGAGTCGTAACCTCCACAGGAAGTCCAGAACGTTCAGCGTCACTTGTGCCCATATGGCCAGTCTGAAAATTTTGAAACCACTTATAAACTGTTCTAATCGAAGGTGCAGAGTCACCATAATGTTTATCAAGCTTCTCTTTAGTCTCCTGAGGCGTTTTGCCTTTCATAAAGTAATGTTTAATCACCACACGAAATTCTTTTTCGTCCATTTCTTGAAAATCACTCGACTTCCTTGATTCACACGAATGCCAAACACAAAGAAATAGACCAATATGGCTGAAACTTGGTGTGCGTTCATTCAAGAGATGCTACTAACTAAACATGACCTCGATACGCGCCGGTGGTGCCATCTCTCGGACTTTGCACGGACTTTTCAAACCAGCCTCGTATATTTACGAAAATTTAATGTTTTTCTTTCAAAATTAAAATCTATTTGAATTTAAATCAGAACATGGCTATAACACTAGAATAATGGATTTTAAATATTTAGTGCATAGACTTACAATTACTGAAAAATCGCCCCTTTATATGTGTGTAAATTTATGGAATGCCCTACCAAACCAAATCAAAAATATTAATTCTATCAAAAGATTCAAAGCAGAGATTAAGAATTTATTAATAACCCAGAACCATATAGGCTTAGGGATTTTTGTCCGGATTTGTAATTATTTGTTAGATTTTCTTTATTTTGACGTTATTTCGTTTCATATACCATGTATATTAATTTGAAATAAAGCATTTATTTATTTATTATTTATTATATATATATATATATATATATATATATATATATATATATATATATATATAATACTGCACAATAGTTGTACTAAGAAAGACAGAAAAAAGGGCCTAATTGGGGAATTCACGGCTTTGGTTAGATGAGAAATTATAGTTCTTCGTATTAGACCATGTCAAATTGGAGTGAATTTTCAACGTTTCCACTACGATAGTAGCATTTTCAGGGATATTTTGTCGAGATTAGTTTACGAAATAAGCTCGGAGAAGCACGAGCCCCGTGTGTCGTATCTCTATCAATGTGTTTACAGTATTTGTCAATTTTAATTGTAAACTGTAGACTGAAGCATGAATTTTCTTTTATATTTTAGGTAAATTTTAAAGAATGTTAATATTCAGCTACAACTCATTACATGACATGTTTCTGTTATGTTCTTTAATTCTAGTAGATATCGAATTTCCAGTTTTTTTTCTACATACACTCCAATACTTTAACATTTCTAGGTGTACAGATACAAAAGGAATATAACAGACATGTGATTTAAAAAAAAACAACTCGTAGAAATCGAATCTTGACAAGTAACTTACATAATAATCCTTACAAACTGTCGTCGTCTGCAACTCATTAGTATTTAGAGCTCTATTATTATGTGACGACCATTCAATATTATCAGAATCAGAGAAACTGATCAGTATGTATATATATTAGACATTTTTTGAATCTTTTGAGAAACTTAGCTCCTAGACAATATAATAGTAAGCGTCCACAAGTAAATAGTGCAGCTTTAATCTACGTGAACGTCACTACAGACAAAATAGCTATATTATTTAACACACACATATTAACAAAAACGGTTCTTTTCAGAACCACAATATAATACAAAAAAGATATTTGACGAATATTAAAGTGTTGGTAAATATTAAAAGACTAAATAAATATACTTACTTAATTTTAAAAATAAATTAATATGTATTAATAAAAAAAAAACGTAGTATTTTCTTCCAGTTTTAATAAAATTTATTCCTATATTAAACATGTTAAGTATACAATGTATGAATAATAAGTAACGATTTTACTTACCTTCTATTAAATAATAGGAATAATTGAAATTAAATATATTATTATACTTTGTCGTTCATTTCAAATCATCATGTTCGCCAGGTTTTATATTATATTGTTTGATGTAAAAGGAACTCTTGATGTATGCGTATATATATATATATATATATATATATATATATATATATATATATATATATATATATATATATATATATATTGTAATTTTTTATTGCTAAACTTTGTATTTTATTTACTATACCAAATTTAACTTATCATAAACAATAATCGTAATCGAATATTAAAATTGTTCCTGTTTACCGTAGTACAATTTCTGTGGTAAGAAAACTGAGGAACATTTGAGATTATAAAAAGCCATAATTCGTTAACCAAGTAAAATATAATACCTATGTGGTACACTACCTTAGAATATTAGTTATGCTCTAGATCACATGTAGAAAACGATTATTACACTAGCTTGTGGTTCAATTAACACCAATTATATATAAATAATCTGAACTAACCAGAATTAACCTAAAAATCAGTCAGATATAAATGTACAACACGTGCTTCTCTGAGCATCAGCAACAACCATTTGCACAGGGAGTTTGAAATGCCCACAATAAAATAATTCACCCGAAATGCCCAGCTTCGCTTCCTTGAGAAAGCGATACCCCACCCTAACCCTGAGATACCTAACATCTTCAGAGACAACGCAAATGTCCATAATCGTTACTTACGACCCACAGGCATACTACAAATAGATTAACATTGACTCGACTATCAAGACGAACTTACGTAGTATAAGGATAACGCCGTAGTGTGGTTGAGCGACTCCTATCGAAAAATAAACAAACATGTAAACATCACACTCCAGTAACACTATCGTAACACTCAAGAAATATTCGGAAGCTTAGGTTTAGTTTAGTTTATAATTAGATTAGGTAGGTTAAGGTAGCTTAGATCTAGCCAGTAGAAATTAACCCTAGAGTTAAAATCATATATAAACTTATGTATGTATAATTAAAATATCTATCTATCTATTAAAAATAATAATAGGTTAGAATTTGATATCTATAGAAAAGACACAGTAACAGATAGATGATTCATTTTATTGCAAACAAAACAAATTAGCCGCATTATATTTTTTAGTTCATCGTTTGGAACTCAATAAAGTATTTAATAAGATAGGCCTCACCTTAGTCTATAGGTCATCAGACAATCTGAGGAATATCTTAGGAAATCCCAAAGATAAGATTCCTAATTATGGAAAAAGTATGTTTAAGGAACATTAGCACATTTAAAATACAGTAGAACAGAAAAGTGTAGCATTGCCGGACATGCTCTTGAAGCTGGTTATACTGTAATATTAGATAATCTAATATTAATTAAAAATGTATCTATTAGGAGATTGTTGAACGCATACGAAAGTATGGAAATTATAAAATGTAAAAGTAGTTTAAATAAAGACAGAGGGCCTATTCCTTATAGTCCTCTCTAGTGGTTACTTGACCTGAACTGATGGCCTCGCCTAGGCCATTAATTCCACGTGAGTAATTCAGATGTTAGGTTAAGTATAAATAGGGTAAATTTGTAGTTTAACTTTAGTCAATCGTCGCTGCTGATGAAGCTAACGTAATTAGCGAAACGCGCGTCGAGTGCAAAAAGAAAGTGTTTGGTGTAGTGGTGATATATACTGAGTAGAATATATATAGCTACACCAAAAAAATCCGCTCTATTTTAAAAGCAGTAACGGGTCGCAGACCCAGCTCACAAGGAGTTTTTAGTGGGTATGCCAGCCACTCCGGCTGGAGAGTCCCACATAACTGGAGCACTCTGGGGCACCCTTAAGATGACGCAGACCGCTCCAGTATCCATAAGGCAGATTTCTCCTTGTAAAAAAAATCTTCTCTGAGCTCATTTAATGCTTTAATATCGAAGAGCAAATATCCTTGAAGATGTCTAGTGCAATCAGAGGCAAAAAGTCGGAAAATAATTCCAGTGTGGTACAGTTTATGTTTTAACTGCAAAAAAAAGGTGTACTATTCTATTCGTATAAAAAAATATATTTTAAAAATTTGAATTTAGGGGTAATTGTAGGACATAGAAGCCATAATGGACAATTTTTAGAATATATATATATATATATATATATATATATATATATATATATATATATATATATATGTATATATATATATCAAATATCACTAAATAGTTACTAAACTCGACGTCAAAAAATTTTAAAATGGAGTATCATTTCAACATCATGGTGTTTCTTGCAGTTATGTTTCGGTCTTCAAAAAGTGTTTTTGACTAATGTTTATTGACAAAGTTTTATTTTTAATATTTGTGTAACTCTCTAAGTGTCTTTTAGTCATGTTTGTGTAATCATACATACTACCTGGCCAACAAGAATGCAAATTTCACTGCTAAATTTTTGTAAGCAATTTAACATACAGTCTTACAATTCATTTAATCACATTCTAAAAAACGAACGTTTTGGTTTATTTTCTGTACCTGGTTTGCATTTTTAGAATTTTAATAAAAATAAAAAGAAGATACTAGAGCCTTTAGATCTTTGATTGCTCATTTCTTCTCCTTACAAGGGCGTTTCCCAGTAGTTAAACTTAGGATTGTTTATATATATATATATATATATATATATATATATATATATATATATATATATATATAATAACCGGTCAAGTGCAACTTGAACTTGCGCAATTAGTGTTCCGTACGTTGATAGCTTTTAAAATAAAAAATTTTGTTACGGAGGTATAAAATGATCAGTGACTTCATGAAACACATCCCAGATGAGCTTTCAACAAAGTTTGTTCCCAATCTTTACTGAAAACTGATGACCTTGAAATTTTTGTTTTTTTTATATACCAGATAAATTATATTAAAGGTAATGCACTCGTGATAATTTTCGTTCAATCTACACACCATGGAGAATATTCCAGAATTTTTTCAAAATTTTTTGATAATTACTTTTCGAGATAAGGCGAGTGAACAGCGATTTTTCGCGATTTTTTAAAAATAATACCAAGAAAAATGTGCGCAAGTATTCCCTAGTATTTCATTAAACATATATTTTTTACTGGTGTTTTCACAAGCTTTCATTTGACACCACACTCGATGACCTAGTAAAAAAACTTTTTTTTTTCACTTCCGATTTCACCCTCCAAAACTAACCCCTTAAGTCAAAATTTAACTTTCAAAACTACATGGCTCTGATGAGGCCATCAATTCCTCTATATTATTATCAAATTTCAACTTTCTATGACAAATAGTTTCGGAGAAAATCGGGTGTGGCCGACAGACGGACGGACAGACAGACGGACAGACACCGAAGTCATCTTATAAGTGTTCCGTACGGAACACTAATATGGTATATATATATATATATATATATACATATATATATATATATATATATATATATATATATATATATATATATATATATATATATATATATATATATATATACGAGGCTGGTTTGAAAAATCCGTGCAAAAATAAAAACTACTTATGTGTTTGGGGTAAATCTTTTTTATTTTTCGACATAGTCTTCTTTTAGGCTTATACACTTCGTCCAACGATGTTCTAGTTTGTTGATCCCTTCCGAATAATAGGATTTGTCCAAGTCTGCAAAATATCCATTAGTGTCTGCAATCACCTCCTCGTTTGAATAAAATCTTTGTCCCGCCAGCCATTTCTTCAAATTGGGGAACAAATAGTAGTCCGAGGGAGCCAAGTCTGGAGAATAGGGGGGATGTAAAACGAGTTGGAATCCTATTTCCATTAATTTTGCGACCACAACTGCTGAAGTGTGTGCTGGTGCGTTGTCGTGATGGAAAAGGACTTTCTTGTGGGCCAATCGCGGGCGTTTTTCTTGCAGCTCGGTTTTCAAACGGTCCAATAACGATGAATAATATTCACCTGTAATAGTTTTACCCTTTTCCAATCTCACGCACCTTAACTCTTCTGGCATCCATCACCATATCATGGATTTGATCAATGATTTCTGGAGTCGTAACCTCCACAGGCCGTCCAGAACGTTCAGCGTCACTTGTGCCCATATGGCCAGTCCGAAAATTTTGAAACCACCATAATGTTTATCAAGCTTCTCTTTAGTCTCCTAAGGCGTTTTGCCTTTCATAAAGTAATGTTTAATCACCACACGAAATTCTTTTTCGTCCATTTCTTGAAAATCACTCGACTTCCTTGATTCACACGAATGCTAAACACAAAGAAATAGACCAATATGGCTGAAACTTGGTGTGAGTTCATTCAAGAGATGCTACTAACTAAACATGACCTCGATACGCGCCGGTGGTGCCATCTCTCGGACTTTACACGGACTTTTCAAACCAGCCTCGTATATATATATATATATATATATATATATATATATATATATATATATATATATATATATATACATGCGACTTAATCATCTGTAAGGAGTGTTTTTAATATAAACTGCACAACAATTCGTCTCGAGCAGCAATATTCATTGAAATACATTTCTGGCAAATTGTACCACTATTTTTGAAACGTTTGCCAACAATTTCATTTTTTAAAAGCAATTTAACTTGTGGACATGACAGGGATATAAACATCGGCTAATTATATTTATTTTTAAAAGAGAATTTTTTTTACCGCTTGATGAAACAATATACTCGATTTTCGCTTTCAATATAAGAAATGTTTATTTATTTTACATAATTGGTGCCCATTTATTAATAGTTTAAGCGCAAAATGTACTCATTATATTATTTATACGTATTATAAAAATTATGTTAAAATATTTATCATGAATAACTAATTAATAAAACGTAACCGACTGTGTTACTTCTTGACTATATAAAAAATAAATAAATTAAATCAGTTGGCAGTTGTCCAGGTTGCTACAACATGACTTTACTTTTTTTTTATTTTATTTATTTCACAGTCGCAGAGCCACACAAATCTGGGAGAAGTATGTGTCCTCCTCAGCCTTATGGTCATAGTAAAAAACTGGCAAAATCATTTAACTAGTACTTTTCTTACAAACAAGCAATTCTAAAATAAACACTAAGTTTAACTATCTCACTAAAGAATAACTTAAACTTAAAAATTTCAATTGTTTAACTAATAAAAAAAATATTTAATGATTAAAAAATTACAATCCTCTCTTCTAAAATCACATCGAATAAAATATATGTTAACGAAATACATGCACTCGTTAAAGAATAAAGTTCAAATGTGGACGATACAGATAAAAATGTGTCAAGTATGCAGAGAAAAACCTCTTGATGTTTAAATAAAAATTAACCTTTTCTGTGATGTCTTGCTGGATTATTATTTTTCCGATATTTAATATTATTTATTATAACGTTCATAGTTAAAAAAAAACATGTTTTTCTTGATCTCAAAAACTCGAAGAACTGGAAAAAAATTTCGGAGGGCATTTTTTTTTTTAAATACAATATTAGCAGGGAAAGCAAATACAATAATTTACCTACTGATCCATAAGTATACTTCCGCTAGTCTAACCGTTTGTATTTTTAAAACTTGTTCTATATACATGTCAATACTTTTTTAGATGACTCTGTGTTCAGATCTCAATTCCTTCTATATGCTATTTCTGTTAAAATTAGAAAAAATGGAAACACAAGAACGATGAAATAGAAGTATATTATGACATACACGCAATTACTTTTTAGCCGCCTACCTTATCCTAGCATATATCCAGTATATACGCTGGTGAGCAAAAAAAATGACTCAAACGATCTATATACACGTATATATTTGGGTTTAACTGTATACATACACAAGTAATATATAACAATTATACAACTAAGTGTTGTGTTCCCATTCGCCTTCTCCAAACCCCTCTATCGTCCGCCATCTCTTCGTCCATTCCCCGTGACCTCATGGCTTGTCTCATATTTTCATTCCAGGATCTACGTGGTCGTCCTTTTTTATGTCTTCTCGGTGGTTTCCATATTCAGAGTCTTTTGGGCCATCTTGTATCGTTCATTCTGAGTAGGTGTCCAAATCATTTTAATCCTCTATTTTCTATTCTTTCTATAATTGTTTCTGTTGCTGCTTTTCTATTGTGTATTTCTTGGTTTGTTATGTGTTGGAATTTGGATACTCCGGCGCTTCTTCTCAGGTAATCCATCTCTCAAACGATCTTGTTCATTTAATACCGATCTCTGAATTTAATTATCAAACAGTGGCATTATTTTTGATATCATCAGAATGCTGTTTTTTTACTCTTCCCAATAATACCAAAAAGATTTGGATGTCCAAAAAGTTTTACTGATTAAAACGGTTTTACTCAATAGAACTGTTTTTGCCCGCTCAGCAACGTACTCGTTGCGCGCTATTCATCCCTATAAAAACACATGCAACTGTATTTTCCTATCATTTCTTTAACCGGAACTTGAACCGTCAACATCTGTGATATAACTGGTCACTAATTACGTCATCGGAAAATGGATACCACCCTAAGAAGAGCATAGCCAACGTGTAGTCGCTGCGCAACTGTACCTGAGCTAGTCAGTTGTCTTCAGAGTCTACAGATGTTACCAAGAGGCTGGCGCCTTTACACGGAGACCAAGATCAGGAAGAAGAAGGTGTACCTCGGAGCGAGATGACGGCTTCATTATCAACACAACTCTAAGAAATCGTCACTTGGCCAGCGTTGAGGTCCAGTAGGAGCTCCGACAAGTTTATGGTCGGACCGTCAGTCACTGGACAGTCAGAAGAGGACTTAAAGAAACTAATCTAACTCCGAAGAGACCAGCCAACGGATCCAAATTGACAGCAGCTCGCGACTCAGATTTGCCCGAGCACATGTCGACTGGACGGTCGCCTACGGAGGAGGTTCTGTAATTGTGTGGGAAGCCATCTCACTGGATGCGCAAACCGATTTGGTGACTGAGGAGTTTCGTAGCGGTGGAATAACCGCTCACCGGTACATCAAGGAGATCCTGCAGGAACCCGTCGTTCTTTACGTTGGGTTTGTTGGTGATAGATTCGTGCTAGTGCACGACAAAGAGAGGCCACATGCAATACCTGGCGGAAGTAGAAATATGGTACCCACATTAGACTGGCCTGTGCGGAGTCCTGACCTCAATCCAATCGAGCAGATGTGGGATGAGCTCAAAAGAAGAGTTGGAGCTAGAAATCCAGCCCTTGCATCGCTAAGGAACTTAAAGGTTGCGATGGCGGAACAGTGGGGAATAATCCCACAGATAGTGGCGAAAAAGCTCCCTCGTTCCATGAAAAACCGGCTGACAGCAGTAATAAGAGCTAGGGGGCTAATACAAAGCAATGATTTTGGTTTTTAGCAATAAATTTAATTGTTAAACTTAAAATTTGTTTAATTTCTCCTTTCTTTTACTCCTATTTTCAATCCTTGTTCTCCTTGATTCCACTTTCAATCAGTTTAATCAGTAAAAAGCATGAGATATGCTATGGAATTTGATATCATTATCAATTCTAGGATCCGTATTAAATAAAGCCAAATAGTTCAAGTCGATATTTTTGCTCACCATTGTATTTTACTACAAGAAATTATTGTATATTAAATATCAATCAATCAAAAAACAAGAAAAATTCACCCTTTTCCCATGTTAACAATAACAATAATAAAATGAAACATGTGAAGTTTCGATTACTGAAGTTCATGTTTTCTGTAAAAAAACCTTGATCTGAATACGATTACGATTTCTTTTAACTACAATCTCTTTTTTTTTCTTTGTCTAGTTAATAAGGTATCATTTTTGGTGAGACCTAGCGTTCCCATTTTTTACTCTAGGCAGGAGCAATTATTAAACATTAAATAGGTTGTTCCTGACTTAGAAAAAAACATACTCCAGTGTTTTTTTCTGAAGAAATGCTAGAACTTCCAGTTGTAAATTAGTTATATTGAAAGGCAAAATTTAGTCGATTTCATTTTCATATATATATATATATATATATATATATATATATATATATATATATACATATATATATATATATATATATATATATATATATATATATATACATATATATATATATATATATATATATATATATATATATATATATATATATATATATATCAATAAAAAATAGAAAGGCATTTCTATTTTTAGTCTTCCTCCTTAATACAAGGAGGTCAAATTCCAGTTTAACAGGAACTAATAAATTAGGCATAGACTACCGGTAAATTCAATATAAAAGAAAGGTCAAAGTTACTGAAATAATTTAAGCTTGGGATATTTTAAGCTAAATAAAAAATAAATTTAACTGTAATATGTATATGTACATATATATATATATATATATATATATATATATATATATATATATATATATATATATATATATATATATATATGTACATATAAATATATAAATAAATATATACATATATATATATATATATATATATATATATATATATATATATATATATATATCTGTGTAAGGTTGTGTAAGTGCAAAATCCTTAAGATGCTATTATAAGCAGTTCTTGTGTTTAAAAATTATCCAGTGTTGCTTACATAAAGTAGTTAACGTTGAAATCGTAATGATATTTCTGTATTAGCGAAAGTTTACAAAAAACTAAAGTTATTACAACCTGTTGGTACTTGGAACTGAGTTAGCTGATTGAATTCCTCGAATCACCAACTTACCTGAAACAGAAAAAAATTCGATAATGTAGTTCCTTATACCTTAAAACAGTATTTATTGATATATATATATATATATATATATATATATATATATATATATATATATATATATATATATATATATATATTATATATAATTATATATATATATATATATATATATATATATATATATATATATATATATATATATATATATATATATATATTTATATATAATTATATATATATAAAGGGTGATTCATTTAGAGGTACTTTTTTTTAAATAAAAAAAAAAATGAATAAAAACAATTTTATTTTATAATTTTTATTATCATATAAAAGAACCATTCTTTACAATTATTTCTTAAAGATAATTTCTTTCAAATGTTGTCCGCGACTATGATTAACAACGTCCATTCTGAAGTTCCAATTTTCAATGACGCGTGTGAGTATTTCGAGTGGTATTTGGCCAATGACTCGAGTAATATTGGCCTCCAATGCCTCAATTGTAGCTGGCTTATCCATGTAGACTTTGGACTTTACATAGCCCCAAAGGAAAAAGTCAAGAGGTGTGATGTCACATGATCTAGCCGGCCAGTTCACTGGTCCAAAGCGTGAAATGATCTGTTCGCCGAATTGCTCTCGCAGTAAAGCCATGGTTTCACGGACTGTATGGCAAGTGGCGTCATCTTGTTGGAACCAAATTTCGTCGAGACCACGGGCTTCAATTTCTGGCATCAAATAGTCTGTTATCATGGCGCGATAACGGTCACCACTCACAGTAACATTCCGGCCGGCCTCTGTTTTGAAGAAATATGGACCGATTATTCCACCGGCCCATAAACCACACCAAACAGTTGTTTTTTCTGGATTTAATGGCAGCTCTTGAACCTCTTCAGGTTGTTCATCACCCCAAATACGGGCATTTTGTTTATTCACAAACCCATTAAGCCAAAAATGGGCCTCATCGGTGAACAAAATTTTTCTCGAAAACAGTGGATCTTCTGCAAGCTTGTCAAGAGCCCAACGACTAAAACGGAAACGATTCGGAAGGTCGGTCGGCTTCAGTTGTTGCACTAGTTGAATTTTGTATGCTTTTAAAGAAAGATCCTTACGTAAAATACGCCAAGTTGTTGAATATGACAGGCCAAGCTGTTGAGAACGGCGACGAATCGACACTTCACGGTCTTCACGTACACTCTCCGCTACCGCCCCTATATTTTCTTCACTACGTGCTGGATGTGGTCTATTCGGTCGAGCATTATCCAATAATGAAAATTGGGTCTCAAACTTATTGATGGTAGAGCGAATTGTGCATTCGGTAGGCCGATTATGTGGACCATAAGTTGCTCTAAGCGCCCGATACACATTCCTCGTAGAACGCCCATTTTCGTAATAAAGTTGAACAATTTGTAGACGCTGTGCCGGGCTAAGTCTTTCCATTATGAATTGTCAAACACTACTGAACAGGAATGCCACTTCAGTTGACACGACGCATGCGCAATCTGCAATTAAATCCCCATCACAAAAAGTACTTCTAAATGAATCACCCTTTATATATATATATATATATATATATATATATATATATATATATATATATATATATATATATGTATATGGGTGATTACAGGACTCAAAATGGCGGATTCAAAATAGCTGCCGGATTAGAAATATTGCAATAAAATAAACGTTTGTTTGGATTATTTTCTCCGCTTTTACGTATTTTTCATTGGTTTTCTAGGTTTTAGCCATTTTTAGAATGACGAATTAATGGCAAGTGATTTATCCAGTACTTCCCATGCCTACGCGTAGTTCTAAAATAACTACTAAATGTGACTTTCTGTACTAAAAGTACACATTTTAAAGGAGACGAAGAGTAGAGGCTTCGAAGATATTTACAACTGATAACCTGACATTTCCCTCTACTTACTATTTATATTAAAATTGAAAATAATGAAAAAACCA
Organism: Pachyrhynchus sulphureomaculatus; assembly: GCA_019049505.1. Lineage (NCBI taxonomy): Eukaryota > Metazoa > Arthropoda > Insecta > Coleoptera > Curculionidae > Pachyrhynchus > Pachyrhynchus sulphureomaculatus. Next base: position 64,624,682 of record CM032453.1, on the reverse strand, counting down.
AAACAATTTTAAGGTTTCGTGTGACCAAGAATTCTGTAAAGGACTTAAGTGGGCGGATTTATTTCAACTTTGTACACTTAGTGCAACCGTTATAAACTAACTCAAAGAAAAAAAAGTTATCCATTCAAATATGTTGTCAGTTTTGGGAATAGGTAGTACTCTGAGGGAGCTAGATCATAGAAATATAGTGATCACCAAACAGTTCAAACCCTAATTCGTTTGTTTGTAAAATTAATAGCAATTTGTTCGCAGACGCATTATCTTGCGCAAACAGCACAACGTTCGACCCTTTTCTCGACATTTTTCCATAATATTTTGGCAATTACTGATGTCGATTCTTTCTTTTTCTCCCTTAAATTTTGCAACTCAATTTTTTATAGTGGCGTAGGAAGGACACTGTTCCTTCAATGTGTGCATGTCATCGTAATTTTTTTCAGTGGGCAGTCTTTTCAAAAAAAGGTAATACGATCGGTATTCGATTTTATTTATTTCACAATTTTTGTCGCTCGTATCTAAGTTAAGTATTATCCATTTGTTTTTAATGATAGGAAGTGATCTAGGCTAACTCGTTATCAATCCTCGTAGTATAACACGATATACGCGGAGGAACCGCTAACTTTTTATATGTTTGACTGTAAACTATTATACTTAAAATGTGTTCATTATCCAAATCAAGAAAAATTTTCCTAATTATATTGAATACTTTTATCCACCCTCACCTCTGTCGTCTATTTCTTTAAAGCACCATCGCTCAAAAATTATTGATTCGATTCCTACCTTAAATACTATCATCATCATCAGCTTATACTGTCCACTGCTGGATGAAAGCCTCCCTTTCCTTAAGTCTTGGTCGTGCCACCTTTTTCTGTTCTGGGCCGCTTGTACCCAATTTGCAGCCATTCTTTTTAAATTGTCAGTCCACCGACTTGGTGGTCTACCTCTACTCCGATAGGCTCTTTGTCCATCGTCCACCCTTAAACCTAGCAACATGCCCAGCTCAGTTCCATTTCAGGTGTAGAATGTCTTGTACTCCTGTTATAATATGATTTGGGATGTGATCTCTAAGAGTAACGCCTAACATTAACCCCTCCATTTTTCGTTGCATGACATATATTTTATTGATGTTTTTCTTCGTCATTGTGAGAGTATCGGTTCAACGTAACAACGGGGAGTATGCATCTGTCAAATAATTTTCTTGTTAAACACATAGGAAGGTTAGATTTGAATTCATAGGCCAGTTTGCCATATGCAGCCCAGAAGAGACCTATTCTCCGCTGACTTTCATGTGTTTGGTTATCTTGTCCTATGCTGATTTCATATCCCAGGTATTTATATTGGTGCACTTGCTCGATCTCTACGTTATTCAGTTTTATAGTGTCACTTAATACAAGATTTGTATAAACTGGGTTTTGAATTTTTAGACCAACCTTTCCTGAAGCTTTTTGAAGCTTGTGCTTCTTATATTTTGTCTGTTATTAAGACGCCGGAAAAACAGAGGTGATTTAACTTTTCACAATGTTAATTTCCATTCTTTCCCAGTTTATTGGTTTTAGAGTATTTCTAGAAGTGTTACGAAAAAGCTTGGTAGAGAGTGTAGCACCCTGCCGTACTTCTCTTTCGATTCGAAATTTATGGGTGGACTGGTTAGTTTGTGTGTTAACATGAGCAGTGGCATTTTCATATATGTATTTAGCGCTTTCAAAAGTCTCTGCTGATTTACAGAATCAAAAGCCTTTTTGAAGTTCACAAATATGAGCACAAAAGGCTTATTATATTCTATATATTTTTCAATGAGGATTTTAACTGTAAGCAGATGGTCGTTTGTTCCATACCCCGAACGGAAACCTGCCTGTTCTTTTGAAAGGCAAAACACCAATTTATTTGCTAGAAGTTTGGTGTTTTCGTGAATAAGTTGTATACATAGCTCAGGAGGCTAATGGGTCGATAGTTTGTAAGGCCTAAAATATCTCTTTTTTTATGCATGATGACGATAGTTGCACTATTCCATTGCAATGGAGTTATTCCTTCCAGGAGGCATTTACTGAATAACTTTTTAAGAGATTTACTAATTTGTTGTCCTCCTTGTTTAATTGCCTCTACTACAATATTACTACACCCAGAGCTTTGTTATTTTTCATGCCCTTCATGGCTGATGTGATTTCTTCTTCTGTCATGTCTGGAATATCCTCCGACCCCTGATTTAGGGCTTTTGGTATATTGATTTTTTTTTTTTTATCTTGTAAGGTATATAATTGTTGATAAAATAATTCGATGATCTGTAAAATATCTCTTTTGTTGATAATTACATTACCATGCATGTCCTTTATCTTGCATATGTCTTTCTTACCCTATATGTATACTAAATTCGAAATCGATATCCTAGTTCATTCGAGAATTATGTTATGCTTTCGTGATCTAGCGACTCCGAACGTAAAGAAATGCAATAATCTCGAAGTGTGCTTTTTTTAGCGATTACAACCGTTACGACGAAAAGTAAATATTGGTTCAGATGTGAAATGCTCAAATTAAGTGCAACTTCACGATATATCGATATCATGACATCAATTACTAGCCATAACATTTATCTTCTTCTTCCTACTTTATTTTAGGCATATGTACCTATTCCTTCTTGGTCACCTGTGCCGTTCTTTAGGTTATGGCGAGATTGTCGCTCCATCTTTTTCGTGACCAAATTTCTCCTAACCGACGGCCATTTATCCCGTGCTATTCTAACCATCCTTCCCTCGTCTATCCTACTGATGTGTTCGTTCCACTCCATTTTTCTGTTTTGTACCCTGTCATTTCTGCTCTGTACTTTACATGTACTTCTTATAACTTGTCTTCTTTTCCTGTTCAAAAATGCTTTCACGGCTATTCTTCGGAGTATCTTCATTTTGCTTGTCTCTAATAATCTTTTAGTAGATGATGTGTCTGGACGAGTCTCTGAGGTATACGTTATTATACGCCTTGATTTGGTTTCGATCTCCATGTATTTATTTTTTCATATTGTTCTCTTGTTATTTTTGTTGTTTGGTGCTTCACCTCTGTTTCCACATCACCATATTCGGCGATTTTTATTCTTAGATATTTAAATTTCATCTCTTGTTGAATAATTTGTTCATCGACTAGTTTACATCTTACATGTGTTTAAAACGTTGTCATGCCTTTCGTATTTAAGATAGATATGACCATGTTATATTTAGCTGTGCAGTTGAAACAATATGAGTCTCTGAAGGTGACCTTCATTTTCTGCTATCATCAGCATAGCACAAGAATGCGATGTTTCGATTACCCATTTTGTATCCTTTTAGGAGACACACACTATTTATTATTTCATCCATAACGAGGTTGAAAAGAAGTAGATTTAAGCAGTCTTCCTGTCGTATGCTGCTGTGTACAGGGATTGGTCCGGTTAGTTCTCTATCAATTCTTGCCTGTATGTTATTTCCCTCACAGATGTTTTCTATTGTTTTAAAAGATTATGCGGTACTTGTCTATTATACAAAATGTGTACTATAGCCTTAAGCTGTACGCGATCGAATGCTTTTTCTAGATCTATGAAGCACATGTATGCCGGCTTGTTATACTCGATAGACTTTTCTGGCACTGGTGACAAAGATTGCGTCTGTGCAGTAGTTTTAGAGTAGTGTTAAGGAGACTAATGTCTCTGTGGTTTCCGGGTATTTTTCTATCTCTTTTTTTAAACATAAGGATCGTAGTGCTAGTTCGGTATTCATCTGATATTCTGTGGTGAGCCAAGATAGTCAAGTTAATCAGCTGTTGGGTGAAGGATTGACCCCTCATATTTAAGTAATTCCTTAGGGATGTTATTTGGCTCCGGGTTCCAATAATAACATTTATATTGTCAAATAAATGGATCGAATTATGTAAGTCGTTATGATACTAATAACGTATTGTTTTTAAAGAGTTCTGTACTTTAGAGAAAGAGATTCTAACTAAAACTTTGGATGTTTCGTACCTTTTTCTTAATGTTACCCGTTATGTTTGAGTTAAATATACTCTCATTTTTAAAGATATTTTTTAGGAAGTGTGCTTAGACTATGATAAATAATCTGCATATATTGGTTTTACGTTTTTATTTTATTTAAAAACTTCATAAATATTCAGTATAAAATATTATATCCAAAGATTAATTAATTTTTATCTGATCCTTTCTATTTTACCTGAAAATTTATTACACTATAAAAGTCAGAAAAAACTCGCCATTATCTAGTTAGATAACAAGAAAATAAAGTAAGTCAGGTAAAAAGGAAAAAAAATCGCCGACACGAAAAGAGGAGGTTACCCCCTATCCAGCCTGTTCCGTCTCGGACAGTTAATACGGATCGGTCTAATTTACGATGGAAAAATACCATTAAATGCGGCTGGCGACCTGCAAACTATTAATTTAGATTTATTCAGAACTCGGAACGACTAAATATAGGAGAAAAAAAAATTAGACAATTTTACAACAATCCTTACAATGTGTGTGATGAATATAAATAAAATTTAATAATTAATTATTATTATTCTTTATCATTACTAACCAAATTTTTCCATTTTGTGTATTTTTTTGCAATAAGCAGCGAATACAACCCCGGTACATTCTACTTTTTGTAGCAGGCGGCTAAAAAAAACCAGATGGTATAAGCCCAGTTCTCACCCAGGAGATACCATTACATGGGCTTAGGCTGCGTGAAATTGCTCTAGTTAATGTTTCCTGGTTTCGGACTTACCGATGGAAACATTAGTAATATGAGGAAACTTCGAGGATCGAAAAGTTCTAATATCCAGGTGGGGATTGATTTAAGGGTGGAGATCGAAATTTTAAAGTACATGAACATACAAGGTATAAACTGCAAGACTTACAGTTAAATAAACCTCATATACTCGTTTCTAATATCCAGGTGGGATATTTAAGGGTGAGATCGAAATTTTAAGATACATGAACTCTGCACAGACTTACAGTTAAATAAACCCATATACTCTGCTAAACCTAGGTTAGCTCATTGACCGGCGAAGTCAATTTTCCCTATCTTGAGTACGGCCTATATTTCCCGCTTAGACATAACTATGAAAACTGCCTTTTGTCAAGAAGAGAAGGCGCTAGAGCTCAGGGACTTTGACTTGATGGCTAAAAATACCAACTTAACTAACTACAAGGTTTATCTTTATTGACCACCAAGTGATACTAACTTCTCCTGCAAACGCTAGCGACTGTTCACAGCTTAATTATTCAATTATCAAAGCTGACATCTTGGGCGACATTAATATCAACAATAATAACTGACTCAATCATTCAAATATCACTGGTGAACCAGATCTTGAAGCTGTATCTTTCTCATTCAGTTTGTGCTAAATGGATTTCTAGTGTCATTTTGGTCAGCATGGAAGCTTACATTCCTTTTTCTAAGAAATATTCTTGCAACAGCAAGTCTTGCTTACCTACCGATAATAATGTGGGAGGTGGGACCCCTTCTTCGATTTTTTTTTTACGTACCGATAATGGCCTGAAAACTGTCATAAACCGTTACACACTTGTTAGTGTTCGCATATAAATAATAATCAAAGAATTAAAAATAAATTTTTGGCCCGTTACAAGAGTTCAAGCTCTTCTGATTGGTTGCTAAGGCCGTTAGTAAAATTTTTACTATATCAGATGTACCGCCACTTACATGATAAGAAAATACCAATGCAGCAACATCTGTTGAAAAAGCCAACTTGTTATCTGAAGTCTTTGCGGCGCACTTTACTGTTAATTTTCAGGGACAAGTAGAATCTGTTATTTCCAGAGGCAAAGGCGCTCTCCCACACTGTCTTCAGACAGCGTGTCACAAACGTATATGAATAATACACAATAATACACAAAAAGCATGTAGCAAAGTAGGGTTAAAAATGAACATTGAAAAAATTGAATTTATGATCATCAAAAGAAATCAGTTTAAATCAGTTTTCCAATGCCAGACACATCCTAAAAGAGGTAGAATTCGAGCGTGTCGGCAAGTTTAAGTATTTTGAATGTTTAATAGATGATAAATGAAACCTAGAAATTAAAATCAGATGTCGGATAAAACAAGAACTTTTACCGAACAAAGAAAGACTCTGAACAGCAGCTTGAACTTTATTATCAAGTCCAGAATGATAAAATGGTCTGTATGATTTGCCCTTCTGTACGGAGTGGAAACATAGATAATAAAATAAGCACTCATTAATAAGACCGAGAGTTTTAAAATGTGAATTTTGCACAGAATGTTGAGGATTTCATGGACGGATCGTGTCAGAAACGAAGAGGTACTTCAGGGAGCGAGTCTTGCCGACAGAGAACCTTTCGAGACTATCAAGAGACGAATAAACGCTTACTTCAGACATATATTGTAAGGTGAGCGTTACAGATTTAAGAGTCTTGTTCTGGAAGAAAAATCTAAGGAAGACGAGGAATTGGGAGTAATAACATAATTTTCAGAGGTAGATATTTTTACGAATACCTACCCTCAGCTAAGGAAGTAAAAAAGACAATATAAGAAATTATATTTTTATTTACTTATAAAATTACAGGCTAATATAAATCTATCCACATCGGAATTGAGTAAAGCCAGATAGTGTTTTTGTTTACCCGGATGCTGGTATTCCGATTTAGTCCAGACTTATTTTAATACACCTGAAATATTTACTTTTTATAATGTAAATATTTAGTTACGATAAACTTGTTTGAAAAAATAACTAACTCGTTTTTCAAGTCTATTCTAAAATATAAAAACCAGTCAAGTGCAAGTCGGACTTGCGCAATTAATGTTGCGTACGGTGATTGCTTTTAAAATAAAATACAATCCTTACCTAAGCTCAGTTAATTAGGTCCCTGATATATTTTCAGATCCAATAGGTATTTTTACATTCTTTCCTAGTCACTAAGTTACTTAATAGTTATTAAATGAATCTAGCTCAATCTAGGATCTGGTGGTAGTAAATAGTGATTAAATGAATCTAAAATCTCAATCTAAAATCTAGTAGTAAAAGTTTAAAACAAATAATAAACAAATAATATAAAATTATTTTGTCTCGGTACCTTACTAAAAAGTATATGAGTATATTACTGTTTACACTGAATACGTATTGATATTTTGTAGCTCTTATTTCCGGTTAAATTCACAACTTTCGACAAAAAAGAAAACCTTCACCATATTATTAAGAAAATAGTTTTTAGTGTTCCGTACGGAACCCTTATAAGATGACTTCGGTGTCTGTCTGTCACACCCGATTTTCTCCGAAACTATTTGTCATAGAAAGTTAAAATTTGGTAATAATATAGGAATTGTTGACCTCATCAAAGCCGCGTAGTTTTGAAAGTTAAATTTTGACTTAAGGGGTTAGTTTTGGGTGGTGAAATAGGAAGTGCAAAAAAAATTTTTTTACTAGGTCATTGAGTGTGGTGTCAAATGAAAGCTTGTGAAAATACTAGTAGAAAATATATATATATATATATATATATATATATATATATATATATATATATATATATATATATATATATATAATGTAGTGCTTGGACTTACTTTTCTTTGTATTATTTTTAAAAAGTCGCGAAAAATCGCTGTCCCCTCACCTTATCTCGAAAAGTACTGATCAAAAAATTTTGAAAAAATTCTGGAATGCTCTCCACGGGGTGTAGATTGAACGAAAATTATCACGAGTGCATTACCTTCAATTATTTATAGTTCGTATATAAAAAAAAAACAAAATTTCAAGGTCATCAGTTTTCAGTAAAGATTGGAAACAAACTTTGTTGAAAATTCCTTTGGGGTGTGTTTTGTGAAGTCACTGATCATTTTATACCACCGTAACAAAGTTTTTTATTTTAAAAGCAATCAACGTACGGAACACTAATTTTAAAAGCAATCAACGTACGGAACACTAATTGTGCAAGTTCAACTTGCACTTGACCGGTTATTTTATACTAGATACCAGATTTCGAGATAGAGGGGACAGCAATTTTTGGCCATTTTTTTAAAATAATATAAAAAAAAGTTTACGCAAGTATTACATCATATACATTTCTGAACTCGTATTTTGACATTTGACACCCGACTCGATGACCTTAGAAAAAAAAATTGTTTCACTTCCCCTACAAGCTAAACCCTTAGGTCATAGTTTAATTTTCACAACTAGACGGCTCTTATTGGACCATTAATTCCTATATTTGTGCCACATTTCAACTTTCTATGTCATATAGGTTCGGGGACAATCGGGTGTGACAAAGGGACCTCAAAGTGATTCAATAAGTGTTCCGTACGGTACTCTAAAGATGTTGATATCTTAAAAAAACTGATGAAAGTACACAAAAAAATTGTATTTTTATGGTATTTTTTTAAATAGCTATCAAAAATTTTAAATCGTAAATTAATATTTGAAATAAAGAAATTAATGTCCATTTTGTTATTCCAAGTAAAGGTATTGAAAAACGGCAAGTGGGGCTTGGAAAATTAAAGCATAAAAGGGTTTTCTCCATTTTGTTTAGTACTATAAAAGCTAAACATTTGAGATTTAAGAAGGTTTCCAAGTACAATTTCGAAAAATACTTTAAATTTAACTTTACTACAGGGAGAGCAGGTAAACAGGGTATAGTACATATTTGAATCTCAAGACTTAAAAAAATATTCTGCAGTAACGAAACTTAAAAAAATTCTAGGAATCCTGACTTTTCAGGTCAGCGTTTCGACCCTTTATTACTTACTAGAAATTAGTATATAGCTTAATTTTTTGATTCCTCGACTACAAGAAACCTGAAAAGTACTTATGACACAACACATAGATAGCAACCCTTCTAATTCCTTATATTTTAATACAAATAATATGATTAAAATTTGCGATTTCCTCAATCAAAAAAGAAATCTCATAATATCATTGAAAACTCTACAATATTTAAAATATTGGAGGGTAATTTTTTCACGAATACAATATTTTTAATTTGCAAAGAAAATAATAATTTTCAGGTTCCTTTACTTACTAACTTACGAAAACCCTTAAAACAACATATACGAATTAACCCATCTAACCGCCACCCTTATCTCTTTAACCCTTCATATAGTTGACTATAAATAATTATGATTAAAATTTGTTTATTTTTTCAACAAAAAAAACAAAAAAAATTACAATATTATTGTTAAATCATACAAAATTATCGACACCCCGCCCGTTTCACCTCCTTTCCAGGAAGCGACATAGCTCACAAACTACAGTTTTCATGCCGTCTGTAGGTATTATATGTGTACGAAATTTGAAATTGATATTTTTTTGTAGTTCCTGAATTCTCGGACCAGTTAACGTTGCTGAACCCGACATAGTTATGTCGGGGCACTCCATTCCCCTAGCATCGTCGCTCAATTTGTTGGGCGTTGGTTTGGGAGCAAATATGTCTTGGCATGAACATGTTGCAGGCATAGCAAGGAGAGCTTCTCAAAAGTTGGGAATATTATTTAGAACCAGAAAGCTTTACACCCCACAACAACTGTTAATTCCTTACAAAGCCCAAATTCGACCAACTATGGAATACTGCTCCTACGTTTGGGGCTCCGCTCCCAAACATACACTGCATTTGTTGGATTCTGTTCAGAGAAGAGCGGTCCGTCTGATTGGGGACCCGGAATTGACCGGCGGCCTTGATTCGCTGGAACATCGAAGAACGGTTGGCGACTTGAGTCTGTTCTACAAGTATTTTCATGGAAAGTGTTCGAAGGATGTAGCCCGCTTAATTCCTCCCAAAGCGGTGCATGTTAGAAATACACGTCGCGCTGGTGCTTCGCATCCGTATGAGGTTCAGCTTGTTACTCCGCGTAAAACGCTTTTTTTAAGCAATCTTTTATATGGAGACCGTCATCCCTTTGGAATAATTTGCCCAGCGCTGTGTTTCCCACCGAGTACAATTTACAGCGATTCAAGAACAACGTGAATCGCTTTTTCCGCACTCGCGCCGCTCCTGGAGCGCTTTAGGGACTTCCCTGCAGCACGTATGCTAGACCAATAAAAAAAAAAAAAGCATACCGACAAATTAACGGAAATGCGAAACTAAGGTCAGTTCTTCGACCAGCATGGTCAATTTTTTACGACTTCTATTCGCGGCTTAAGCGTAACTTTGGAATCTGTCTTTTTGTCAAAGGCGATTATTCTTGCTAAAAAAAGGAGGCTCTGTTATGCAGTTAAAATAACGAATAAACACACCACAAGGTTTATCTGCCGCCTTTATCGACTACCAAGTTGTACTAACTTTAGAACACTTTTCCCTTCTCTTGCAGACACCATCGATCATTTACAAACTAATTATCCAAATGCCGAAGTTGTCATCCTGGACGACCGTAATGTCCACAACATTAAGTGGCTTAAGTATACAAATACGACCGACGAACAATGTCGAGAAGCCGAATCATTGTCAGTCAATTGGTCTTTAACTTAGCTTATTAATGAACCAACACAGACCCCTAATCGTGATGGAGAGTTCGCCAGTCTTCTTGACCTATTTTAACCACTAATCCAGAGATTTACACGGTCACCGTAAATCCGCCCTTGGGTTTTTCCGACCATAAAGTACCTCTACTAGGCGCCTATATCACGCAAGATTTGGTACTATAAATCTACTAAATGGGAAGAACTTATGGAATAGTTTCAAACTCTCCCTTGGTTAGACGTTAGTTTTAGATCCGACGACCCATCTAACTGCGGTAAGGTGATTTTCGATGTTATTTTGTCTGGTATGGAAGATTACATTCCTTTTTCGAACAAATTTCGTTCCAACGGTAAGCCTTGGTTCAATCAAAAATGGTGTTGCTTTTAAACATCTGGCCTACCGATAATGGCGTGAAAATTCTAACGTCATAAATCGTAACATTTTTGGTCCTACTCAGAACAGATGAAAAGAAGTTATCGACGAAACCAAGAAGGTACACAATCAAATAATTGTGTACCTTACACAATCAAATAATTAAAAACAAACTTCTTGTCTGCTAAACAATTCAAGGTCATTTTGATCAGTCGCTTAGGGCGTTAATTAAAATTTCCCCAGATCCACTATACCACAAACTCACAAGGCCAGATAATACCATTGTAACAACACTTGTAGAGAAAGCTAACTTGTTGAACTCTTTGCGTCACATTACACGGTTGATTTCCAAGGACTATTTCTAATATGCACTCAAGGATGCCCAATATTTTCTTCAGATAGCGTGTCATAAAACGTATTTTATGACACCAAAAAGCTTCTGGCTCTCATGTAATATCAGCTATAGTTCCCAAAAAATATGCGAGCGAACTAAGACGAATTCTCTCTAGACTCAGCTATCGTACAAAAAAAAATTCTTCCTGCTGGAAATGTGCTACAGTTTAGTCGATACCCAAAAGAGGCAAAAATACCTTGCTAAGCAAAATAGCTTTCATAAACAAAGATCAACAGGAAATCTTCTAATTTATGTCACACATGTCGGGAACAACGCAACTGAACTTTTTGCACTTGATATATCTAAGGCATTTAACCGTATTTCGCGAATTGTTGGCTACGCTACCCTCTTATGGTATGTTCTTTACGAGTAGCAGTTGACGGGTGTTTTTTTAATACCTTCACAATCAAAGCTGGTGTGCCCCAACACTCCATACTGTCTCCTACTCTCTTTCTCCTTTACATTAAAGATCTTCCAGAAACGTCCCACCTACAGCTTTGCAGATGACAGTACGCTTATTTCTTCATTTATTTTGAATGCTCGAACATCGGCTACTCATGCAAACATCCGCAGATAGCAGGAAGTCGTTTAACTTAACAAAGACCTGGAAAAAATCTATCCAGGGATGACAGTAACCAAGTAGAATTTAACACTACAAAGACCCAGGGGTCCAGATTTTTTATTTTTTGGAAAATTAAAGTTGCTAAAGTATTTTTCGAAATTGTACTTGGAAACCTTCTTAAATCTCAAATGTTTAGCTCTTATAGGACTAAACAAAATGGAGAATCCCCCTTTATGCTTTAATTTTCCAAAAAAAATTAAGGGTGCGGAAATGTCGGGATACTCTATTCCTCTAATATTGTCACCTTAAGTTGCCGGACGTTGACTTGGGAGTAACTGTCTTTGCATGAACATGTTACATGCATAGCAACAGCATCTTCTAAAATATCTTGAAGGATTCAACATTATTAGCGATCACCAATATGGCTTTCGTAAAAATAGATCAACAGGAGATCTTCTGACTTATGTAACACATGTTTGGAACAACGCAATTGAACACTTTGGAGAATCTCGAGCGGTTGCTCTTGACATATCCAAGGCATTCGACCGTGTTTGGTACGATGGGCTGTTGGCTAAGCTACGTTCTTATGGTATGTCTGAAAAGTTCTGTTTGTGGCTTTCATGTTTTCTCAGAGAGCGTTCTTTACGAGTGGCAGTCGATGGATTTTTCTTTCTAACGCCTTCACTATCAACGCCGGTGTACTCCAAGGCTCCATACTGTCTCCTACTCTCTTTCTCATTTATATTAATGATCTGCTGGAAAAGACCGGGAATCCAATCTACAGCTTTGCAGATGACAGTACACTTATCTCTTCATTCACTTTGAACGCTCGGTCATCGGCTACTCAGACAGCAGGAAGTCATTCAACTTAACAAAGACCTGGAAGAAATTCTATCTTGAGGTGATAGTAACCAAGTGGAATTTAACGCTACAAAAATCCAGGCGGCAGTTTTTTCTAAAAAAACTTAACGTTTCTGAACCCGACATAGTTATGTCGGGGCACTCCATTCCTCTAACATCGTCACTCAGTCTTTTGGGCGTTAATTTGGGAGCAAATATGTCCTGGCATGAATATGTTGCAGGCATAGCAAGGAGAGCTTCTCAAAAGTTGGGATATTATTTCGAACCAGAAAGCTTTACACCGCACAACAACTGTTAATTCTTCACAAAGCTCAAATTCGACCAACTATGGAATACTGCTCCCATGTTTGGAGCTCCGCTCCCAAACATACACTGCATTTGTTGGATTCTATTCAGAGAAGAGCTGTTCGTCTGATTGGAGACCCGGAACTGACCGGCGGCCTTGATTCGCTGGAACATCGAAGAACGGTTGGCGACTTGAGCCTATTCTACAAGTATTTTCATGGATAGTGTTCGAAGGATGTGGCCCGCTTAATTCCTCCCAGAGCGGTGCATGTTAGAAGTACACGTTGCGCTAATACTTCACATCCGTAAGAGGTTCAGCTTGTTACTCCTCGTACAACGCTTTTCAAGCAGTCTTTTATATGGAGAACATCATCCTTTTGGAATAATTTGCCCAGGACTGTGTTTCCCACCGAGTACAATTTACAGCGATTCAAGAACATCGTGAATTGCTTTTTTCGCACACGTGTCGCTCCTGTAGTGCTTTAGGGACTTCTCTGTAGCTCGTGTGCAAAAACTGGAAATATTATTTTCAACTAGAAAGCTTTACACTTCACCACAACTTCTAATTTGGAATACTGCTCCCAGATCTGGGTCTCTGCTCCCAAACATACACTGCATTTATTAGATTCTATTCAGAAGGGAGCTATTCGCCTGATTGGAGACTCAAAACTCACCAGCAACCTTGATTTCTTAGCACATCGAAGAAGGGTTCGCGACTTGGCCCCATTCTACAAGTACTTTTATGAAAAGTGTACGATGCATGTCAGGAATACACGTCGTGCTAATACATCACACCCTATGAGGTTTAGCTTGTCACTCCTCATATAACCCTTTTCAAGCAGTCTTTTATATGGAGAACCTCATCCGTTTAAGATAATTTGCCCAGGACTGTGTTTCCGACCGAGTCCAATTTACAGAGATTCAAGACCAACATGCATCGCTTTTTCTGCACACGTCTCGATCCTGTAGCAATTTAGAGATTTCCCTGCAGAACGTGTGTTAGGCCCATAAAAAAAAAATAAACAAAATTAGTTTGTTCTTGATAAAATAAGAGGGAACCTGCGAAAGGCAGACGCCGCCAATACCAGAGGACGAAGCTGAAGCAGCTTTTTTTTAGCTGGAAAAAGCGAGTCTAGCTTCGTCCTCCGGTATTGGCGACGTCTACTTTTTGCAGGTTCCCTCTTACTTTTGGATCGACGTTTTTTTGGGCCCTAAAGCTGGGTCCGGTCTCGGCGGCGTCTGCACTTTGGGGCGCTCGACTTTTTTAGTGTCAACACATATTATGGTACTTGATTCAAATGGTTGAACGACAGTCCATTGGAGAACCTCATCCTTTTGGAATAATTGGCTCAGGACTGTGTTTCCCACCGAGTACAATTTACACCGATTCAAGACCAACCTGAATCGCTTTTTTCGCACACGAGTCGGTTTTGTAGCGCTTTGGGAATTTCCCTGCAGCACGTGTGCTATGCTGTAAAAAAAAATGCGTAACTACATTCTTCACGACCTAAGAAAGAAAAAATAAAGCAAAATCTCGGTAGCAAGAAATGTAAAAATAATATTTCCGATTATATTGGATTTACTCTAGTATGATATAGAAAAGGAACAATAGCAATATTTCGTTAATTTTGCCGTGGTTACCAAATTTCAACAATTGTATTTTAATAATGTAACATTTATTGCTGTAGTAAATCACGAGTTTCAAGTCCACTGGTACAATTATGCGGCGCGTGATCCCAATTTCACTTGTCCTGAATTAATTATCTCTTGTATTATGGAAAACATTTGTGGTTCATTCTATGAATATCTTTTGCTTTTGTCATTACTTTTATAAAAAAATATCTGCAACTTGACACTAAACTAAAATTTATTTTTTTTTTTTAATTTTCATTTACTCAGAATGTAATTAAAGTATCCTTATAAAAGCGAAAATCGAGAAAATCAATGCAAACACAAAAAATTAATTTGGAAAGTTTTGTTTGCCTTATATTTAAAGTAGTTTAAAAACTAGGTTAGTTAAAAAGTTCCTACGTAACGTACCAATCGGAAACAATTTTAAATTTAATGAAAAATCTCTTTCTACATCAGAAACAAACTAGTAACTAAGAAATTCAATTATAACCTTATTAATAGACCATTTAGATCAGTTAATTCTATCAACAATGTGTGTCCGTCCTTATTAGTATTCACTGATAAGATCATCGTCTGTCCTCTGTTCGTCTATCTATCCGTCTGTTACACCCGATTTTCTGCGAAACTATTTGACATAGAAAGTTGAAATTTGGCATTAATATAGGAATTGATGGCATCATCAGCGCCCTGTAGTTTTGAAAATTAAGTTTTGACTTAAGGGGTTAATTCTGGGGGTTGAAATCTGAAGTAAAAAAAAAATTACCAGGTCATTCAGTGGGTTGTCAAATAAAATCTTGTGAAAACACAAAAATATATATAATGTGATACTTGCGCATACTTTATTTTGTACCATTTTTAAAAAATTGCGAAAAATCGCGAATCTCGAAAAGTATTGATCAAAAAATTTTGAAAAAATTCTCAAATATTCTCCACAGGGTGTAGATTGAACGAAAACTATCACGAGCATTACCTTTAATAATGTATCTCGTATGTATAAAAAAAATTTCAAGGTCATCAGTTTCCAGTAAACTTTGTGAAAACTCATTTGGGGTGTGTTTTCTGAAGTTATTGGACATTTTATACTTCCGTAACAAAAAGTCCGACTTGTGCTTGGCCGGTTATTTTTTATTTTTATTTCTATAAAATGGGGACACTGGCAACAGAAACCAGAAGCGTATAGGTCAATAGAGTGCTCATTAATAACAGAAGATATGCGGACGTTACAATTCTAACAGTAACTAACCTAGATATCCTGCAAATACTAATTACCATTGAGTGAAGAATATGGACTATCGCAAAACGTAGAAAAGACGAAACATATGTTCGTAGTAAAACCAGTTATCTAACAAACCATATAACACTGTTTCAGTTAAAAAAACTCTGGCAATCTTGGAAACTATCGCCAGTAAATAATACTGCATCACTGCATTAAAAAAACAATACAATTAGTTACACTCTAGAATAAAACTAGGAAATTCATTATCAGATAAATTTCCAGTAACAAAAGGACCTAGACAGGGTTCCTCTTTATCGCCCACCTTTTTTAAAGAGAAATTTTAAAAAGATCGAGAAGAAAATACAGCGGAAGGGAAATACAGATGACCGACGAAATAACGATATATACTCTTCATTTTCCGGATGACCAAGTAGTGATTTCACAAGACAATAAAGATATAGAAGGTATGATAAGAAAGCTGTTTGCAGAATATACGAGGCTGGTTTGAAAAAGTCCGTGCAAAGTCCGAGAGATGGCATCATCGGCGCGTATCAAGGTCATGTTTAGTTAGTAGCATCTCTTGAATGAACGCACACCAAGTTTTAGCCATATTGGTCTATTTCTTTGTGTTTGGCATTCGTGTGAATCAAGGAAGTCGAGTGATTTTCAAGAAATGGACGAAAAAGAATTTCGTGTGGTGATTAAACATTACTTTATGAAAGGCAAAACGCCTCAGGAGACTAAAGAGTAGCTTGATAAACATTATGGTGACTCTGCACCTTCGACTAGAACAGTTTATAAGTGGTATCAAAATTTTCGGACTGGCCATATGGGCACAAGTGACGCTGAACGTTCTGGACGGCCTGTGGAGGTTACGACTCCAGAAATCATTGATCAAATCCATGATATGGTGATGGATGACAGAAGAGTTAAGGTGCGTGAGATTGCTAGTGCTGTGGGCATCTCGACTGAATGGGTACATAATATTTTGCATAAACATTTGGACATGAGAAAGCTATCCGCAAGATGGGTGCCGCGATTGCTCACGCTTGACCAAAAACGGAATCGTGTGAAGTGTTGCAAGGATGGTTTGCAGCTGTTCCAGAAGAATACGGAGGACTTTAAGCGTCGTTTCGTCCCTGTGGATGAAACATGGATTCATTACTATACTCCTGAGACCAAACAACAATCTAAAACAATGGGTTACCACGGGGGAATCTGCACCAAAAAAGGCGAAGACCGTTCCTTCGGCCGGAAAGGTTATGGCGACTGTCTTTTGGGATTCGCAAGGGATAATCCTCATCGACTATCTGGAAAAGGGTAAAACTATTACAGGTGAATATTATTCACCGTTATTGGACCGTTTGAAAACCGAGCTGCAAGAAAAAACGCCCGCGATTGGCCCACAAGAAAGTCCTTTTCCATCACGACAACGCACCAGCACACACGTCAGCAGTTGAGGTCGCAAAATTAATGGAAATAGGATTCTAACTCGTTTCACATCCCCCCTATTCTTCAGACTTGGCTCCCTCGGACTACTATTTGTTCCCTAATTTGAAGAAATGGCTGGCGGGACAAAGATTTTATTCAAACGAGGAGGTGATTGCAGACACTAATAGATATTTTGCAGACTTGGACAAATCCTATTATTCGGAAGGGATCAACAAACTAGAACATCGTTGGACGAAGTATATAAGCCTAAAAGGAGACTATGTCGAAAAATAAAAAAGGTTTACCCCAAACACATAAGTAGTTTTCATTTTTGCACGGACTTTTCAAACCAGCCTCGTAAAATCGGAAGACAGACAGTAAACTATAAAAAAACTAAACATCTGTGTATTGGGGGAGAACCAAAAAACCTTACTTTAAATGGAGGTCAAGTGATTGATGCCTGTAATGACTACATCCATTTAGGAACAAGAATATATGGAGCCGGTAGAACAGAAAATAAATAAAAGACATAATAAGCAAAGGAAAAGCCGTCATGCAACACTCCAATTCTGTCCTTTGATCAAAGAAAATATCGATTGAAAAAAGCACTATAACGCAATCTTTCAGAGCAAACAAGGACTTAGAACAGAAACTGCTTACTCTCGAGTGGGACTACTGGCAAAGGTTAGATGTAATATCAAGACTGGATAAAATCAGAAACGAAAAAATAAAATAAACAAGAAGATAGAAAGAACAATAATAAGACAGCTGGTCTGCTACGGACACGTTAAAAGAATGACAAAACAACGAATTCCGAAGATGGTTTTGAAATGGAGACCCACAGAACAACAAAAGAGGGGAAACGTCGAAAACAATATGGATTGGTGGTATGCAGAGAGCCATGTCGGAACGAAATCTATGACAGAGAAATTGGGAAGACAGAAGAGACTACCAACAAGGAGTCGGAAGGCATAAAACGCTATTAGGCCGGAGGCGATAGTTTGACGAGATCAGCACAAAATGATGAGCATATCATCATTTACATAAATCTGAGCGTGAGTATACCTTGGTAAAATATTCAAATAAAATCAGATATTGATGCCCTCAAAAGTTCTCAAAAACCACTTAAATATGGTATGTTTTTTTACCCGTTATTAAAGTAAGTAGTTAGTATGGCGTAATTATATATTAATTTATTTTTTCTTCAATTATCAGCTAGAATACTTAACGACAGTGTTTGTTGTCAATACAACTTCTCGTTCGGCGTTTATTTACAATCCTTAATAATGGATCTTTCACCAGAGAATTCGAAGATATACGTGTTATCTAAAAAAATTTAAGGGAAGCTTCAAACATGAAATGTTACAATTAAAACCGAAAGATGCTGGCATTTAATGTAACTTAGGCGTAAATGGGCGGGTTATTATCTCTACTTCGTTCATCGTAAGAAGCAAACATTCTTTTGTTTTCATCGCACTGTACCATTCCTTCGACAAGGACGAGAAGAACCAATTTGGGTGCCAGATATAGAGCTGACTTTCATTCAACACCCAGTTTGCTTTTACAAAAATGTCAAGTCGATTAGTGCACCCGAGGAACCAGTGGTACATGGAATCACGCACGCAACTAAGCAAAATTATTGAGATTGAATACATCCAGGTCTAACTCTGCCTCCAGCTACAGTTGATTCCGAATACTCAGATCCTAAATGGCTAGACTTCATTAGCTATGTACCGAGTATTGCTTACGTGACCTGGCTTTTTAGGATTGTAGCAGTCGCTATCATTCGTAGGCACCAAGGGTTTGGGGAAGATCCCTGTAAGCTTCAACATTTTTTTGATTGAGTGTAGGTGGAATTGAGGATGTTACAAAATAACACATAGGCAGAAAAGATTTTGGCCTAGCGTCTTAAAACACATTTTTTTTTGCAAAATTCGACTTTATTAATCACTATAGTCTCCTTCAAGAGCGATACAATCATACAAGGATTTGTCTTTACCTACAAAATAGCCCTCATTTTCGGCGATAACTTCTTTATTGGAGCCAAATCTCTTTCCCGCGAGCATGCGTGCCTTCAAACGCACCAATAACTTTATATAATATTCGCTATTGATGGTTTTCTCAGTATAGTCGATGAAAATTATTTCATGCGCATCCCAAAATACAAAGACCAAAACCTTTCCAGCCGACTGTTGTGTCCTTGGTCGCGGGAGGCTTCTACCGGCTGCTGTCTACTCAGCTGACTGTCGATTTGATTCCGGTGTGGAGTGGTGGATTCATGTTTTATCCATTATCACAAATCGCATGAAAAAAATCTTTTTTATTGCTCTGAAACAAGTCCAAACAGCGCTCAGAATTATCAACACGTTGTTGCTTTTGGTCTGGTGTAAGCAAACGAGGTACCTATTTCGAACAGAGCTTTCTCATGCCCAAACGTTCATGCAAAATATGACCGACACTTTCTTGTGATATGTTGAGGGTGTCAGCTATCTCACGCGATTTCACTTTATGGTCATCTAAAACAAATTGTGGATTTTTTCGATGTTTTTCGACGTAACCATCTCATTTGGGCGTCCAGAGCGTTCAGCATTATTTGTATCTATACTACCGCGTTTAAATTCAGCATACCAGTAAATGATGAGTAATTTTTCAAGAGTGGAGTCCCCGTAACACTTATCGAGCCATAGCTTTGCTTGAACGGTATTTTTTCCCATTAAAAAACAGTGTTTAATCAACACACGAAATTCGATTTTTTCGATTGTTTTGAAAATATCAAAAGTAGCGTCACTGAAACCACTATAACTTGTAAACTAATCGTCGAAATGTCATCAAATTTTGACATGTATCGTTTAAAGGTTGGTACTTCCTAAAAATCATATTGATTTTTTGAAAAGGGCGAGATCTATGTGTCAGACCAAAAACTTTTCAGCCTAATATATATATATATATATATATATATATATATATAAGTTGGATTGAATTCTTTCTTGAACCTTGGAATATTGAATATATATTTTTTCAATTTCTTGGGCTTTATGGTTCTTTTGTTTTAAGGATAGAGAAATTACATCATGTTCTAGTTAGAATTTATTGAAAACGTTTCGCCCGATTTTCAGGCTTCTTCAGTTCATCTAAAAAATTGAAATTTTCTGTTTTGGATGTTCAATAGGACGCACAAACTTTTTTAATTATGAATATATAAAATTCTTAAACTTATAATACAATGTAGAAGGTGAAAATAATAAAAAAATACACTCAAAATATATATAAAAACTTACATGTGTGGGTTGAAACGAAGACACACTTAACATTCTTTAAAAGGTGTTACTAAGATGGTTACATTTTTTAAAATAACTTTAGATTTGTATAGGGCACGAAAGTCATCCTTTGGTTTCTTTAAGTGTTTTTTTTATTTATTATCTGCTATTGAGTTACTATGAGAAGAGTCCGAAATAAATATGACTCAGACCCCTAACGTCGCTTTTGTCGTTTATATGTTTTTTCTCTTTATTAATACAGATCATTTCATGCATTGATCTTTTAAAATAATTTGACTCTTTTTTTAGGATTTTTGTATTTTTAAAATCAAACGAGTGTTTGGTTTGTTTAACGTGTTTTGATAGAGCTGTTGGGTTATTCTTATCATACTTATGGCCATTCAGTCTTGTTTCTAGATGTTGTTTAGTCATGCCGATATAACAGCCGTTGCAGTTTTGACATGGAATAGAATATATCAGGTTTGATTGTTTCAGTAGGGGTGTTTTGGATTTTAGGGGGTAAAAAGGTGTTTTAATGAGTTATGCGTTTTGTGGCAAACAGTTAAATTATGTTTTTTGAGGACTGCTTTAATTTTTTCTGAAAGTCCTTGAATATATGGCATGGATATGTATGTTGTAGCTGTTCTTTGTTTTGGTTGTTTATCTAGAGTATTATATAATTTGTGAGTTCTGGTTTTTAAAATTTTGTTAATTAGTTTAACCGGATAATTGTTGTTGGTTAAGGTAGTTTTTATTTTTTCTATTATTTCTGCTCTATATTTAGGACTTGTTAGTTTTAAGCCTCTGTCAATTAAATTTATGACGGTATTTTTCTTAAAATTTAAAGGATGGTGTGAATGGTAGTTTAGATATTTTCCAGAACTTGTTGGTTTTGTGTACCATTTGCTATTTATTTTGTTTTTTTCTCTTATTAGAGTTAGATCTAGGAAATTTATGGCGTTGTTTTGTTCTGTTTCGATGGTGAATTGTAATTTTTTGTTGAATTGGTTGAAGGCTTTAACTGTGTTTTCTATTTGGTCTTCTTTTAGTGCTAGAATACAATCATCTACGTATCTTTTGAAGAAAATAGGTTTGTTGCTTAAGCTGTCAATAACACTTTCCTCCAAATATTCCAATGCCAGTTGGGCAAGGGTAGCAGAAATAGGAGCCCCCAAACACTCGTTTGATTTTAAAAATACAAAAATCCTAAAAAAAGAGTCAAATTATTTTAAAAGATCAATGCATGAAATGATCTGTATTAATAAAGAGAAAAACAATATAAACGACAAAAGCGACGTTAGGGGTCTGAGTCATATTTATTTCGGACTCTTCTCATAGTAACTCAATAGCAGATAATAAATAAAAAAACACTTAAAGAAACCAAAGGATGACTTTCGTGCCCTATACAAATCTAAAGTTATTTAAAAAATGTAACCATCTTAGTAACACCTTTTAAAGAATGTTAAGTGTGTCTTCGTTTCAACCCACACATGTAAGTTTTTTTATATATATTTTGAGTGTATTTTTATTATTTTCACCTTCTACATTGTATTATAAGTTTAAGAATTTTATATATTCATAATTAAAAAAGTTTGTGCGTCCTATTGAACATCCAAAACAGAAAATTTCAATTTTTAGATGAACTGAAGAAGCCTGAAAATCGGGCGAAACGTTTTCAATAAATTCTAACTAGAACATGATGTAATTTCTCTATCCTTAAAACAAAAGAACCATAAAGCCCAAGAAATTGAAAAAATATATATATATATATATATATATATATATATATATATATATATATATATATATATATATATATATATATATATGAAAAATATCTTTACTTTAAACTGGCAAGTGCAGAATAGAATTACAACCTGTGCCTCCAAAATATACTTCAACAAGCGAAAAATTTGCGCGCCATATTGTAAATGGAGTACTACATTGGAAAAAAAGTTCCTACAAGTATATTAACTTACAAAAGGTAAGAAGTAAAGCCAACTGTTATTCCAGATTACAGAGGATAAAAGGAAAAACTGATTAACATAAAAATTATATATAATTTAAATATAGTTCAAATAAATTTTGGGAAATTTAGAGCACGCCACAGATTTGTTGAAAAAAAAAATTAGATGTAACAGAATAAAAATGTATTTTTAACAAGATGTATGCAAGTTCAGATGTGTGCAAATCTTTAATTTTAAGGTAACTAGAAGTTTGCTCTTGACAGCTATGACAATTTCTTAATTTCCGTTTTTTTATGATCATGTTTTTAAATACACAATTTCAAACAATGTTGTTCTATAAACGTTTTTGTCACTCCCTAACTAATCTCTGTATCCAATTTTCCATCGGCACTTTTTATATAAGCACAGAGGACGATATTATTTCGTTTGTATCTGTATTTGTTTCCTGTTAAATATTGACGCATTATTTGATATTTTTAACGGTAATTTTTTCAAAAACTGTCAAAGAGAGGAACATGATAAATAATTCAGGATTAGTCCATAACATTTGAATTTAATACCTCTTTTTAATTTAAAATAAAAACTTGGCTAGTAATCTGGTAATCACCCTGTTTAATAGTTGTGGTAACTCTTATAAATTTAAGAGTATGGTTCAGAGATTTTAATATCGAAATGTCATATATAAACGAAATCCTTTTTTGATGCGTGTTTGTCAGGTCGAGAAAGAAAGGAAAAAATTCTAATTTTATTTTTTTTTCTAGCCTCATCACAGTTTTGAATCCTTTTATAAGGCATTTGCAGATTATGGCTTAAAATGGAGCAATTCAAAAAATCAGAGAAATATTTCCATTAATACAAAATAGAAAAAGAAATTAGACAAACATCGCCCTGACCATTGTAAATTAAGCATTTTAAGATATATAATTTTAGCATGAAATTTATATTAAAATAAAAACAAGAAAAAAGCACTTTTTTAGGTAAAGAATGCCTAGGAAATTTGGCAATGTTGCCAGTGACGCGCTCGGGAGACGTGCTTTTCGTTTGAATTTGACTTTGAACCTTCATAAAAAAAAATTAAGTTATCTGCCAAACGGAAGAGCATAAGAAAATCGCGTAAATAAGTGTAAGTGCCTTTTTACATAATATTTAATTTTTTAAGGAAATATTCCATTTAAAACTTTTCATTTTCATATTAAGGGGACTTGGAGGCTCTGAAGGCATATAAATTAAATTCTTTTAGACTATTTCCTAAGCATAAGAAAAATTCAAAGCTTCCCGCCCATCAATTTGTAGGGATACTACTATAAGTCTACTAAGCTTCAAACCATAAATCATATTTTTTCTCTGGAAAGTAGAATAAAAAATGGATCCAAAGGAAATTTTAAAAACTCTCATAAAATTCTTTCGGTTTTCAACAAAAAAATTGTGGTATTATAGTTGGTCTCACCAAATGTGAGCCACATTTTGAAATTTTCATTTGTAAGCGGTCAAATAAATAGTAGTTTACAGAATTTTTACTAGAGAAAATAATAATTTTGTGTCTCATCTTTAATTTTTTTCAAATTACGACTGTCAACTTTTAAGTTTTTACAAACGACCGATGTAACATTATCACTGTTGTAAAATTGGACATTTGTTATTGTTAAAACAGTAGCATCTCAGAAATTGGCAGAGTAGTTTGTTTACAGTGAACATTTAAAAAAAAAAAACAGTTTCGTGAACAAATGGTTTTCGTTGGATGATTTTTTACGATTTTAGTAAAGACCTAACTCAATAACAAGGTCTCGAAACGCTTCGTTCAACTTTTGGTAACGAATCACCATCGAAAAAGACTGTTTATAGAATTTCGTCATGATTGTGCTTCCGTCAGAGATGAATTTCGTGAAGGTCCAAAATCGGTTGTTGTTCCAAAAAACATCGATATTGTGCACAACATGATTGAAGAGGATCGGCATGCGACTTACCGTGAGGTCGAGGCATCCTTAGGCATACCGAAGAATGCGATTTTGTACCAAAAATTAACTGTGAAAAAGATTTGTTCCCGATGGAATGCTCAAAAAATTCGACCGAAGACATGCAACATCCGTATACAACATCGCAACAGGAGATGATACTTAGATATATTCGTACGAGCCGGAAATTAAGCAACAATCTAGTGTTTAAGTGACGTCGCATCATTCTTCATCATGACAATGTCTGTTCTTACACAGCACATCAAACAATTGATTATTTGACGGAGGAAAACATCCAATTAATGCCTCATTGCCCGTATTTATCTGATTTATCTCTTAACGACTTTTTTTTGTTCGCGAATGCCAAAAGACAATGCGTGGACAGCGATTTTCATCGCCTCAGGAAGCTGTTGAATCCTTCCAAAACCATGTTTTTGAGGTACCAACTCTAGAGTGGAAAAAATGTTTCGAGAAATGGTTCGAACACATGCAAAAGTGTATAAATCTTAAAGGCGAATATTTTGAGAAACAATAAAACGATTTGTACCAAAAATTTATTTTTCTTTCATGGTTTTTTTTTAAACTTAAAAGGTAGCCTTCGTAGTACAGAAGGACGGCATATAAGTAGCAGGTTAAAAAAAATTATATAAAAAGACCATACGCGTGCGGCGATATTGTTAAGTAAATAAAATCCTTGCTATACAAATTTAGTAGATCGACGTAATACCTATACATAATAAGATATACAGAAAACATCCTTTTATGTCAGGCAAATTTGGGTTACTGAGCAAAGACAAGGAATTCTCTCTCTTTCAATCCTTTCACACCAATAGGAGTATCGGTGACACTATGCAGTTGCTGCCTCAACAGTCAATCTCCAGGCATGTCGATCCTGCACGACTCGTGCATACCCATCCCAAGGAGAGATTTTACTTGGTCGGACCATCTTGTCGGAGACCGTGCCTTTGATCTTTTACCTTCTACCTTCTCCGTCACTACAAGCTTTTCCTGGCATCCACTTTCCTCATAATATGGCCAAAATATTTCAGATATTGTCTGTTAATTCTATTTGAAAGTCGTTCATTTATATCAAGCTCTTCAAGAATAGATACATTAGTACCGTGTTCGGTATATGATACTCTGAGTATTCTTCGATATACCCACATCTCAGACGCATTGATTCGTCTTTTGTCAGCTTGTTTAATGGTCCATGTTTCCGTAAGTTGTTATGGGGAATAATACAATACAATACAATATTATATTACAATAAGTTACAGAATTACAATAAAATTATTACAAAATCAAAAATGTAGGAAACTCCATGAGCTGCATGCAGCTTGTCTGGAGTTTCATTATTAGCCAGTAAATATTAAAATTCTAGTTATACAATAAACAAACTGAAAATTCCCATCTATTATGCCAAGTTAGAGACAAAAATATCACTCAAAAAAAAAACAATCAAACAAACAGTCCAAACTATTAATATTCACCCTACCACCTCAACATAGGCATCAAAATATATATGTACTGGTAGTTAGTCTTTATCTAGTATGTAATTTTTGTCAAAAAACTGTGCGTATTTGCAACGAGTCTCATCTGAAATGGTAATATGTTAAACAGCCTAGGCCCAGTATACATAACGTGTCTTTGGCACGCTGTAAATACCGCCCGCGGAACAGTTAAACCCCCCGCTAACGTGTCTGGTGCCCACATCATGCATTATCTGCCGCCTATATCGACCACTCCTCATGAATCTCAAAACACTCCTAACATATAATTGTCTGACAAATAAAAGATCAGCCTCTCTAAACAGTAGATCAGATGAGTGTCTTCCGTCTTTGTTCATAAATATCTTAATTATGTATTTTTGCTTTATGCTTAAGACATGAATGACATTACTGCACGCACCTCCCCATATACTCAAACCATACATCAGAACCGATTCTATCAATGCTTGGTATATCATTTTTAAGAGCTTAAGTGATAGAAACTCTCTTAGTTGGTAAAGTTTGTATATAGTTTTCTGAATTTTTTGTGTAATATATTGGATATGAGAGTCATATTTCAAATTCCGATCAATAAAGACACCCAGATACTTGACATTTTCCCTTGCTGATATTGTTTGGTCACAATGACAGTCTGCCACACCAATAACGCACAAGTAATCATGTACTATAAGATCATGAAATACAAATTCTTTCCTGTTGTTCATTGAAAATATATATCGTTTTTTTAACGTTCATGGTTAAGAGATTCTGGTCCATCCCTAGCCGCACTATTAATATACATTCTTCCGCTCTCTGGATCATTTCCTCCCAGGATATACCCCTAACTAAAATAACAGAATATAAGGCTGGATGGCAATCTTAACTTTGTATTTTTTGTGACAGCTGGATCCTTCCAGACCTTAGTGAGTTTGATGGTCGGGTTTCTAGCCATCGCCAAATATCTTCTTACTTCCGCTTCACAACCAACATTGTTAGTTATGAGTGATCCCAAATAGTTGAAATGGCCTACAACAGTGATACCATCAATTTTATTTATGTGTATCTTATCTTCATTACGACTAACAATCATTACTTTGGTGTTCGCTCTATTAATTGTCAATCCATAGTTTTTGCTAGTGATTTCCAGGTGATCCATAATTGATTCTAGGTCTTGTATTGAAGTTACAAGTATAATAGTATCATCCGCATATCTAAAGTTACTTAGCTAGGGGCTGAGACCTAAATTGCAGGCAATTGCTTTAAAAGAATCACAAAAACTGCTTTGAATTGATGTTGCCAGATTTAAAATTAAGTAAAAACACAAATTTTAAATTTTGCTACGTAAAGGTGAGCCCAATTCTTAACAAACTTACCAGTCAACTCAATGTCCTAAAAAACCCTAAGTGAACAAGCTGTGAGCATTGGTAACGTTTGATTTAGAGCTCTTTAATGGAAAATGGCGAATATAACATATACAGGGTGCAGCGCCAAAATCCGGACAATTTAAACATTTTTTTGAAACATAATTTTTATTGCCAAAATGAAGAAGTTTATAATTATTTTTTTTTACTAAATTGTTTGTTAGGTCATAAAGAACACATTTGCTCAATATAACCCCCTTCTGCTTGAATGATCGCCTCCATTCTCGGTCTGAAGCGGTCGCAGGCCCGCTTTAATGAGTTACGGTCCATATCGGCGAATGCCGCTTCAATAGCGGCTCTGAATGATATGACGTTTGGATGTCTGAACTTGTTAGTGACCCTTTCAACCACGTTTCATACATAGAAGTTCAAAGGATTTAAATCTGGGATGTTGGGACGCCAAAATTATTTGGACCAAACATGTCGACGTTGTCCGACAACCAATTTTTTCCTTGCTGGTGTTGCACCTTCGTTGGACTTCTCCGACTCGTTATACTTCACGACAACATCATACACAGTCGATCTTGGGTGCCCGAAGAATCGAATGATTTCTGTCGCTGAGCGCCCCACCGCGAACACTTTCGATTAGACTCCGCAGTTGGTTTCAACATTGCGACTGTTTCGAGGTTATGAATGTATAGTACATGCGCCAAGCTATTTGGACGCCAATTGCGACCTCTTGAAGTGGTATGGAACGGCGGGAAATTCAAATTGAATTTTGTCCAGATTTTGGCGCCGCACCCTGTATATGGATTTTTAATAAATTGAGCAGATAATTTGATTCAACGAAATAATAATTTAAAAAATACAAAAACACTAATTATTTATAACTTCCAATAATAACCAAACAAGACACACGTGAAAAAGTCAAAATTTCAAAACATAATAAAACAACTACGGACCTTGCCCACCTTTCCGATCAACTGACAAGTGTACCAAGGCTTTTAGTCAATACTATCTCTCAGATGGTTAAATGTGTTAAAAAAAACAAAAGCATAATCGCTTAGCAGATTATTTATGAATGTAGCAGGTGTTTTTACTGGTATCGTAAATTCTTAATTGTCAGTTGTATGTTAGAGCGACAAAAATTAACCTCAATTCATTAAATTTCATCGATAATTCGACTATCTTTAGGTTGGGCGCGCTGCCTTTTACAACAAACGGCGAAAAGACTAATGGTCTGAAAGAAGGTTGACTATTATTTATTGATGCCGTCAACGACGTGGGTTGTTTTGTGTGAAATGATTTATAAACACTCTTTCCTATTTTTAGGAAATTCACGACAGACGGCGAAAAGTCGGAAGTTTTTAAAAAGCCCTACTTCTTTTTGTGTCGATGGTTACGACTACTAATTCAGCTCAAAACCACACTAGTGCAGTGCTGTAGTGGTCCCAAAAGTCCCAAAATTCGAAAGCCTGCTTTACCGGAAACTAAATTCTGTTATTAATAAACCCTAAAAATTCTATATTAAGTAACAAAGTTTTCTATATACACACAGTTTAAAATTAATTATGTTATAACATGAAAATTAATTTACCGTCAACACATTAGAAGATCTTAATACCAGACGTCTTTTAAACAATTCAATTTCAGACGGAAAGCCTATGTTGAATGCGACTCCATCCCCTTTTCACAGCGATATTAAATATCTATGTTAATTCTCTAAATTCCCTAATTTTGGGTTTTGCCAAGAATTCGTCGATTTGATACTGTATTGTCTTAACAATGTTATTTTAGTGACAATATTATGTTGGATTATCTTAAGAGATATAAATAAAGATAATAAAGAGAACTACGGTGTTTAAATCCTATGCATATAAAATTATTTTTCTTTTTATTCTATTTACGTACAGTAAGTGTAAAAAGTATTCGTACAACTGACGTAAGGAAAATTATTATATATATATATATATATATATATATATATATATATATATATATATATATATATTTAGGTTTAACTGTATACATACACAAGTAATATATAACAATTATACAACTAAGTGTTGTGTTCCCATTCGCCTTCTCCAAACCTCTCTATCGTCCGCCATCTCTTCGTCCATTCCTCGTGACCTCATGGCTTGTCTCATATCTTCATTCCAGGATCTACGTGGTCGTCCTTTTTTATTTCTTCCCGGTGGTTTCCATGTCCAGAGTCTTTTGGGACATCTTGTATCGTTCATTCTGAGTAGGTGTCCAAACCATTTTAATCCTCTATTTTCTATTCTTTGTATAATTGTTTTTATTGCTGCGGTTCTATTGCGTATTTCCTGGTTTGTTATGTGTTGGAATTTGGACACTCCGGCGCTTCTTCTCAGGTGATCCATCACTATCGTCGTTATTTTTCTTTTATCCTCTGCTTTCATTGCCCACAGTTCACTACCATAACTTAAAACCGATTCTACCATTGTTCTTCCAATTCTCTTTTTTTGTTTTGTGTAGTTATGTTTTGATCCTACCATATTGAGTCAAGAGCTCCTATGATCCTCCTGGCTTTTTGTATTTTATTCTGTATTTTCTTTTTACCTATACCATTTTTGTTGTCAATCAGTACTCCTAGATATTTAAGTTCCTTGACCTGTTTGACATGTGTATCGTTGTTAATTAAGACATTCAAATTCTATTTCCGAGTTCATAACCATATACTCCGTCTTTTCAAGGCTCACCTCTAGTCCCCATTCCTTGTAGTCTAGGTATAATCTCTTCAATACATATACCATATCGAATGCATCTTGTGTTATTATTGCTTGGTCGTCCGCAAAGTTTAACGATAATAGGAGTTTATCACTAATGGGGATGTCCATGCTTTGGCAAGTGCGGTTCCATTTCTTTAGAGCGTTGTCTACAAATATATTAAATAAGATTGGTGAAAGGCAACACCCTTGTCTTAGATCTTTTGTAATGTGGATAGCTTCCGAGAGGCAGCGTCTTTGTTTCACGTATCCTATATTTTCATTATATAATTCTTTTATTGTTGTTATCATCCCTTCTTTTATCCCTACTGTTCTCAAGACATGCCAAAGTTTATTTCTCGGTCCACTATCGTATGCCTTCTTAAGATCTATAAAGGTCACATGTATTTCGTCATCTTTTTGGATCTTCTTTTCTATCAATTGTTGTAAAGTAAACAAGTTGTCTATACACGACCGGCCCGGAGTAAATCCGCTTTCGTTTTCGGTTTAATTGTTTCTCTTATTCTATTCTGCAATATTTTACCGTACAGTCTGTTCATAGTGCTTGTAACGCATATACCTCTATAATTAGTAGGGTCTTTTCTATTTCCTTTCTTATAGATTGATGAAATGTAACTTTTTTTCCATTCGGTAGGTGTTCGTCCTTGTGATATACAATTATTAATTAAGCTAGTTTTTGTTCTCCTCATGGTTATACCTCCATTTTTAATCATTTCTGCAGAGATATCACCTGGTCCGGCCGCTCTTCCATTCTTCATCGTTTTTAGATTTGCTTGTACTTCCTCCATGGTTATTTCGTCCCAGTCCTTTCCCTCTGTGTCTTCTGATTCATTGTCCTCTATACTAAGGAATTCTTGTCTGTTTTCAGTTAGTAATATTTCGTAATAATTTTTCCATTCTTCCAGGGGTATTAAATTTACGGCCATCTCTTTGTTGTTCGTTTTCATATTTTTGATGGTTTGCCACACTTCTGTCGATTGTGTTCCTCCAATATACGTGTTAATCTGTGCACATTTTCGTTCCCAGTATTCATTTTTTTCTTTTTTTTATTTTCTTACGTACCTCTCTATTTTTTTCTTTGTATTCTGCCTGGGTAGTTTCTGACCTGTATGTTAAATATTTTTGGTGTAATCTATTTTTTTTCCTCTATTAGTTCTTTTAATTGTTCTGTTATGTAATATGTTTTTTTTTTCTTCCCACTTATACTCTCCTAAAGTTTCTTGTGCCACCTTGTGGATCACTTTTTTAATGCGTTCATATTCTTGCTCTATATCTTCGGTTGGTTCCAGTGTAAGTAATTCATTGTGTAATCTTCTTTGATAAAGCTCTTTAATACTTTCGTGTTGAAATAGATAAGTTTTGTATCTTTTCATTTTTATTTCTATCTTGTCTTCGTCTGTGGGATAAGTTTGAAAATTATTAATAGGCAAAAAAAATTACATTCTTTTTATGTTCGTCTAAATTGTGAACTGCAGGAATAATAAAGATGATGGGAGAAACCCCCGTGACTATGCTACCTCAACTGTGGTATGGAAGACTGAAAGATGGCCGAAAGATTGGTGTGAAGTGTGTATGTATGCCCTGGCATAAGACAGAATCCCCTTTGGATTGCAGTAATTATAGAACAATCGCTTTGATATCACACGCTGCTAAAGTATTTCTCTGGAACCTAAATGAAAGACCCAAAACTTTTCTGATGCCGCAAACATCTACTGAATATACAGGCTTCATTCCAGGAAGAGAGACTAGAGAACAAATTCTCAACATACGCCAGATACTAGAAAAAGTCAAGGAATCCCAAATAACAATCTATATCTGTTTTATAGACTACTCTAAAGCTTTCGATTGCATATAATGAAACAAACTCTCCTTGATTCTAATCAGCATGGGAACACCTATACATCTTGTAAACCTTATCCGATCCCTGTATGAGAATACAAATAGCAAAATTAAATTAAATAATTCTGTTTCCGATTCCTTTGACGTAGAAGCCGGCGTCAGACAGGGCTATATTCCGTCACCCTTACTTTTTAACATATTTAGTGAACATATCATGAGGTCTGTTTTAGATGGCTGGAGTGAGGGTATGACAATTGGTGGAACAAAGCTAAGTAACCTTAGATACGCGAATGACGCTGTTATACTCGCAACGTCAATACAAGACCTGGAATCAATTATGGAGCGCCTTGAAATCATAAGCAAAAACCAAAATAATGATCGTTAGTCGTAATGAAGATCTGTCACATATAAATAGAATTGCTCGTTTTACTGTTGTAGACCGTTTCAACCATTTGGGATCCCTCATAACTGACAATGGTGGCTGTGAAGCGGAAGTAAGAAAACGTTTGGCTATGGCTAGAAACTCGACGATCAAACTCACTAAGGTCTGGAAAGATCCAGCTATCACAAAAAACATAAAGTTAAGATTCTTATACTGGGCTACTATAAGTTGTATTGTATTCTTTATATCCCGATAATATTT
Organism: Pachyrhynchus sulphureomaculatus; assembly: GCA_019049505.1. NCBI lineage: Eukaryota > Metazoa > Arthropoda > Insecta > Coleoptera > Curculionidae > Pachyrhynchus > Pachyrhynchus sulphureomaculatus. The sequence continues at coordinate 64,592,235 of CM032453.1, read as the reverse complement.
GCATACAAATCATACACTAAATTTTACTATTGTTGTTGCAGATAAAATAGTCTAGATCAAAACTATCATTAAATGCACGATTTTCATCACATACGTTTCGCTATTTCGTAGCCACGATATGATTCATCACACATAATAAGTATATATGCACCCGATACCAGCAAACCTCAAACGGAGATAGACCTATTTTACCAGAACCTACAAACAGTTTTAGACGACATACCTAGTGATGATGAAATAATAGTTCTAGGGGATTTTAATGCGAGAATTGGTGATGAAGTTATACCTGGCATCAAAAATCGATTCAACGAGAAAACTATAAACGATAGTGGTGAACCAATGATACAGCTATGAATACAAAATGAACTTAGAATGAACAACACCTTTTATCCACATAAACCACAACACAAATACACCTTCGAAAATACACGTGGACAAGGATCAACCATTGATTACGTAATCACAAATAGAAACATTCATCCAACAAGAAGAATACAGGACATAAGAACTTTAGCTTCCGCCAATGCTGGAACGAATCACCATCTTGTAATAGCAAAAATACGAATAACCATGCAACGACTTCGTAGCGAATCCGTCGAACAAATAAGCAAAATCAATATAGAATCTCTATCCGACGACTCAACCAAATATCTATATCAACAAAGGTTAACAGAAAAAATAGCCATAAATGATATTCGAGAGTCCGATGACATAGAAACGGCATGGACAAAACTAAAAACTAATATGCTAGAAGCAGCAGAAGAAGCATTTGGAAGAAGGACTGTAAAGAAAGGGGGAAAACCAAACACAAAGCCTTGGTTCAAACAAGAGATTAAGATATTAGCTGAAGAAAAAAGAAAATCGTACCTACAATACAGATCCAATGCTATAACATACAATAATTATAAAAATGTAAGAAACATGGTCAACGAGAAGATCCATAGAATCAAAAGAGAGCATTGGGAGAAATATTTTCGAACGATATGGAACATGATCTCTACGGAGGACAAAAAAAAATATGGAATCTACTGAGAAATAGAAAAAAAACAATAAATGAGTATATACAAAATACAAAAATTACGGTGGAAGAATGAGAAAGATATTTCGAAAAACTCTATAGCCCATCAGAAACCAATTCATTAACACAGGAAATACAGCATGAAGATGAAAATGTTGCCCAACCAAATAGGACCATTTCCTTGAATCAAATACAGCACATGGCAGCGAAACTAGAAAACAGAAAAGCCCCGGGCATGGACGAAATTAAGAACGAAATGATCAAATATGGAGGTGATAAATTACTAGAAGAATTACAGATTTTCTTTAACAAAATACTCACAGCCAAGATTAGACCATCCGAATGGAAAGAAAGCATCTTGATACCAATTTTCAAAAGAGCAGGTACTAAAATTGTTCACTAAAATTTCAGCAGAAGAAATAATGTTAACCGGAATCTGCAACAAGGGTTCAGAAAGAACAGGTCTACTATAGACGCCATATTTATAATCCGCCAAATTACCGAAAAAGCCATAGAGTTTAATAAGATAGCCTTTATGTGTTTCATTGATCTTACCCAGGTATTCGATAGGGTACGGTTAACCTATGTCATAACCCTATTACAAAAAGGGGAATTTACCCGAATATAATAAAAACTATCGAAGAGTTGAACATCAACAACCACACATATGTAAGAGTGGCAAATAAATTATGCAATAAAATATCTATGACAACCGGAATCAGACAAGGAGATAGCCTAAGCCCAATCTTATTTAGCATCATAATGGATGAAATTATAAACGAAGTAAAGAAAACTGGGAGAGGATATCGATTGGGAGACAAAGAAATAAAAATAATATGCTACGCCGATGATGCAGTAATCATATCAGAAGACGAAGATAACTTACAGAGACTCCTACATAAGTTCCAACAAACAGCAAAAGTGTTTAATATGCAAATATCTGTAAAGAAAACAAAATCCCTTACAATATCTAAAGAACCGAAAAGATGCAAACTCGCGATTTATGATTAGAGTGTAGCACAAGTGATGTCCTTCAAATATCTAGGGGCAAACATAACAAGTACCAGGAACCTTAAGGAGGAAGTAAAAACTCGAAACAACAAAGGCATCATTAATATCAGGATACTTAAGAGATATAATTTGGAGAAACAAATATATGAGCACCAGGAGCAAAGTAAGAATATACAAAACATGCGTAAGACCGATCATGACGTACGCGATAGAGACCAGAGCGGAGAATACAATAACAAAACGACTCCTAAGAACAACAGAAATGCGAACACTTAGATCGATAACAGGACATACCTTATTTGACCGGAAGAGATGTGAAGAAATAAGGGAAATGTGCGAAATACAGGATGTGGTGAGATGGGTAAGGAATAGGAGACGAGAATGGAGAGACCATGTGGACAGAATGCCAAATGATCGGTTGGCTAAGGTTGCAAAAGAGAAGCGACCAAACATACCTCGACCGCTTGGAAGACCACCAATAAGATGGTATGAGAGCTGGTCTTCATCATCGCAATTGTTTTTGGGAAACCTTTGAAGTGAACATAGGACATGGTCCTAACGTAGGAAGAAGAAGAAGAAGATATGATTTGTTATTTCTCACGAGGATTATGGCTATTAATTATTAACGTGAGTAAATATGTGACACAAAGTGACGTTACACGTAGAGACAAGCGAGTCATGACAAAAACGCGCGCAAAAACACATTTCTACTTAGTCGCTTATATATACACGCGTATTTGCAAATAAAATACACTTTTGTTAATTCCTAATTTTCCAAACAATAAGAGAAAGACCGATGTTGTTGCCATACCTACGAATATATATTCCATTCATTATTTACTACCACTTACTTGAAACTACAATTATACCAAATATTTTGTGAATTTTAGTTTCTTTTTTTTTGCGACGCAATTTTTAATCTATAAATTAATTATTAAAATTGCTTCGCAGGCCGCATAAATATGCGGCCCGATAGGCCATGGTTTGGAGAGCCCAGTGTTAAAGGAATGAAGTGTCCCGACGTAACTATGTTAGGTTCCGCAACGTTAACTTTTTTAAAGTTTAGTTTTGTTGTTATTAAAAGTGCTTTTATTAGTAAAGCAACATTTAAACAATGGCATATATTTTTCTTATAGTTAGTCTTAAACAGAATACATCTCATATTTTTTGCCTAAGCTGGTGCTGTACGAATACTGCTTACACCACCTTAAAAGAAAGTACGCCCACATCTCCCTGAGGACCTAACTGGAAAAGTGAACCTGAAATCATTAACATTTCTGAATTTTTTTTGCTTTCACATCCGACAACAACATTTTGTTTTGTTTTATTTGTTTGTCACAAAATCTTCTTCTTCTTCTTTCTTATATGGTATGTCATATAAGTAGGCATACTGCCTGTTTTATTCCCATTAGGCCTCTTCCGATGTGGACGTTCAGCATGCCTTCCGCCTTTTCGGAGTTCTGGTCTATTTGGATATTTTTTGGATCTTACTTAGTTCTTGTAGATCTTTGTTGCGGATTCTATCGTGGATAGTTTTTCCATACATCTCCCTAATCACCTTCATTTCTGTTGTTCTCATCATTTGTGCTGTTTTCCATATGTCAGCTTTTGTTTTTACAGCACATGTGAGGATCGGTCTCACTGTTGTCTTGTTTATTCTTATTTTACTTTCCACTGTGAGGTATTTATTTTTCCATACTGTATCCGTCAAACAACCCGCTATTAGTGATGCCTTCATAGACTGTTGTTTTACTTCCCTTCCCTGCTCCGTAGCTTGTTATCATTGTTCCCAGGTATTTGAAATTATTAACCTGTTCAATAATACTTCCTTGGATCTCCAGCTTGCATCTTGATAATTCTTTTGAAGCTACCATACATTTTGTCTTGGTTGCGTTGATAATCATGTTTAGTTTTCTCGCTTCCAAATTGAAGGCATGAAAGATCTTCTGAAGGTTGTCCTCAGAATCGGAGATGAGGACTGCATCATCGGCGTAGCAGATTGTGTGTGTTGCCCATTTTGCATCCTCTAGTTTTTGGAAGATACTCCACTATTCTGTCCATAACGAGGTTGAAGATAAAGGGACTAAGTGAATCACCTTGTCTTAAACCGGCGTTTATTTTTACTTCCTTGCTCAGTATCAGTGTGACAATTTAAGTCCGCATCATATGGGATTTTTTTTAAATAATCACTTTAGCCCAGATCTGGTTATGGCATCTATTTGTGCTTCAAATAATATCAAAAATAAAGCATAGTAAGTCATTTTTACGCATGACGTCACCTGTCAAAAACAACATTTTTGTAAAAATTTTTGAAAAAAAAGTATAATTTGGCCAAATTTTAAAAAAAAGTTATTAGACAAAATGGTTTATTTTGTGATTCTAGAACTGTTTGTCAAATTTCAACGGCCTACTACGATTTTGAATTTTTGGCAGTTTTTTGACATTTCGGCAATTGTTTTTCATCTTGATTTAGTGTAACCCTATTTAAACCATTTACTTTGTCAAAAACTAGGCACCTATAATCTATTTAAGAACAAAATGAAGTCGTGTCCATCATTTTTTTTTAGAATATTAAAATTCACACATTATCATGAATCATATTTGATGCAAAGTTCGATTTTAAATAGAAAAATGTTTCTCGTTTACGTATTTTGATAGTGAGCACACTTAAACGTTTGTAAATTAACAAAAATCTTACCTTTTGATCTTTTTAGTAACGCATTTAAATTTTTAACAATGTAATGTTTCTTACTATAAACACCAAATTAACAACTTGCTGCTTTATCCTATTTGTTTTTTTTTATACTTTAGCCAAAACCACTTTTTAGATCAATAATACATTTTGGATTCTAATTAGCAACCGTAATAAAAATATTACACATATTCTAGTAATTAATTTGGCAGTTACGCGTTAATAATACCACTGAAAAATTTACACATTACATTAAAATGCTTTCGGTGTCATTGTTGACATAACTGCTAATTTAAAATAAATCCAGCCATATTTTAGTCGTGGCTATCAAAATTAACGTTCGCAAAATTAGAAAGACCCTTTATGGTTGTGCCGATTTCCTCCTGAAAAAGAGCTAAGCAGAGAAATTCATACGCTACGCAAAACTCGATATTTCTATGCGTTTATTAATAGTAGGCCCTGGAAACAATTGAGAACTAGAGATCGCAATATGGTGTCGTAAGCTGTCAAATATTTAGTTAGCAATTCAAAATAGAATAGATGGTGTCACAACATGCTCTCTCTCTTCAAGAAAAATTGAAAGTGTTTTATTGTGTGGGGAAAATACACCTCATCGCACTATTGCAAATGTTTTTAACGAGCGTCATCCGGAAAAAAACTTGCAGCAATCTACTGTAAGCCGAATTGTAAAAAAGTTTAAATCGACTGGATCTGTGGGAAATGTTTTCCGAAAAAATCGTGTTGCACGTAAACATACCGAAGATACTGAGTTAGATGTGTGCTTAAGTGTAGTGGAAGAAGGCAAAACCAGTGTTAGAACTATTTCGAAGTCTAAACTGGAGATCGACAGGAAAAGTGTACGCAAAATTTTACACAAAAATAAATTAAAACATACAAACCGAAATTGGTAAAACTCTACAGGATAGAGATTTTATTATTCGGTTGTTATTTTCGTTCTGGTACCAAGGAAAAATAGAAGAGGACTCCAAATTTCCGTACAATGTTTTATGGAGTAATGAAGCTACGTTTACTTCTGACGGAGTAGTAAGTTCACAGAATAGTCGATGGTGGGCCCAAGAAAATCCAAACTTCATAATTGAGTGTCGTGACCAATACTCGTTTAAAACTAACGTTTGGTGTGGTATTGTAAATGACCAAATAATAGGGCCACATTTTTTTAGATATAATTTAAACTCACAACGATATTTAGATATTTTAAATAAGGAAATTTTAGATGTTCTGGATAACATGGCTGTGGATCTAAAATATGCTCTATGGTATCAATTAGATGGTGCACCAATATACAATACTTTGCAAGTGCAAAACACTTTAAATGAATTATTTCATGGCAGGGTCATTGGGCGAGATCAGGATAATTGTTGGCCACCTCGATCGCCCGACATCACCTCATTGGATTTCTATTTATGGAGTTATCTCAAACAAAAAGCATACAAGTTTAGACCATTTAGAGATATCGATCATCTAGAAACTATAATTAGGCAGTGTGTTCAGGAGATACCTTCCGAGTTTGTGAAAAATTCCGTCAAAGAAATTTCTAGAAGAACCATTCGTTGCATTGAAGGAAACGGTGGACACACCGAAATGTAGAATATTGCAATCGGCGTGTATTTGATACAAGTATTTATTAAATAGGTTAAAATAGCCAATTGTTAATTTAGGGTTTATAGAAAGAAGCATTACATTGTTAAAACTTTAAATACATTACTAAAAAGATCAAAATGTAAGATTCGTGTTGATTTAAAAACGTTCAAGTGTGTTCACTATCAAACTACGTAAGCGAGAAACATTTTTCTATTTAAAAACAAGAGTTAATCGAACTTTGCTTCAAATAGGATTCATCATAATGTGTGAATTTTAATATTCTATAAAAAAATTATGGACACAACTTCATTTTGTTCTTAATTAGATTATAGGTGCCTAGTTTTTGACAAATTAAAGATTTAAATAAGGTTGCAATAAATCAAGATGAAAAACAATTGCCGAAATGTCAAAAAACTGACAAAAATTCAAAATGGTAGTAGGCCGTTGAAATTTGACAAACAGATCTAGAATCACAAAATAAACCGTTTTGTTCTATAACTTTTTTTTAAAATTTGGCCAAATTATACGTTTTTTTCAAAAATTTTTACGAAAATGTAATTTTAAACAGGTGACTTCAAGCGTAAAAATGACTGGATGGATGCCATAACCAGATCTGGGCTAAAGTGATTATTTAAAAAAAATTCCATATTATGCGGACTTAAATTGTCACACTGTATGTCCCATTTTATATCTGTTCTACATTCTTTGATAATGTCACGTGTGATTTTTATTAGCTTCTGGTTTGTCTGCTTTTCCTGTAATAATTTTATATTATAAGTTAATTACACTCTATCGAAGGCTTAAGTCATGTCGACGAAACACATATACGCAGGTTTGTTAAATTCTTTAGCTTTTTCCATTATCTGCCTCACTATAAATATGGCATCTATGGTCGATCGATTTTTGAGGAATCCCTGTTGTTCCTCTCTTATTTGAATATCCTTGGTCATTTCTGTCAGTATGATTTTTGTTAATACTTTTAAGGTAGTGATGATGATGATGATGTTTGGGGGATCGGGCGCGTCGACATCTTAGGTCATTTGGCGCCCTAATTTTCTTTTAGATTTCTGTTTCCAGTTCTTCGAGATAGTTTCGAATTTTATTCTTGTTTAATTGATACGTGTTTATTATTTGTGTTAGTGTGGAAGGAATATTGTGCTTTGTTCTTATGTCTGGTAAATGTTCTGCTTCAAAAATATGTTTAACTGTTAGCGTAGAGTTACATCTTGCTTTGGTTCGTTTTTCAAAAGGTAGGAGTGGGTCTGGTATATGTGACCAGTGGCCAGTCTTCTTAGCGTGGTGTTCTCAACTCTGTTCAGATTTTGCATGTGGAGTGGGGAGTACACTAGTGGTTTTATCTCCCAGAGCTTGTTATTGTTTTCTTCTAGATCTCATTCCAGTTGGAACAAATTTCTGTTTATAAAAATTTTGTTCTGTTGTTTTGGAAGTCACTTGGGTGATTTTCCCCTGTTATGGGAATACCGTTATTAATGGCTTTCTTAGCTTCTTGATCAGCTTTGTTGTTACCCTTTATCTCCATGTGGCTAGGGATCCAGATGTAGGCAACTGTTCTATTTCTTAATTTTGCGATGTATAGAAGATCTGTGATTTGTTTTAAATATGCATGGCTAGGATTATTTGTTATGACGGCTTTCAGCGCACTTAGTGAGTCTGACACTATTAAGGAGTTTTTGTTGTCTTTAATATTAATATTAGTGGTGTATCTGGTTGCTTCTTTTATTGCTAGCAATTCCGCTGTGAAGATAGTGTTGTATTGAGATAGTTTGAAGTTTTTTGAATAGTTATTGTGCACAATTGCTGCTCCAACCGCTTTTTCTGTCTTAGAACCATCCGTGTATATTATTGAGTATTTGGAGTAACACATGTGTAGTCTTTCGAGAAATTTGGATTTTATTTCAGAAAGATTTAGATCTTTTGTTGATAACCATGGAGGGAAAGTGTGCCAGAGAGGATAGCCAAAGCTGGTGGTGTGAAATTATGAAGAGTCATAAATTTATTTATTCTATTTGGGATTGACATATGTGGAGATACATGATTAGCTCGATGTGAGTTTGTCAAATTTAATGAATATTTTAAATGTTGCCTTTGTAGTGTCGATGTGTAAAACTTCATTAGAGATAGTTGTCTGTCTAGATGCAGTAGTGGAATGGATGATGTGCATTGGAGACTAGGGATTGGTGTAGTTCTAAATTCTCCCGTTGCCAATCTCAAGGCCCGATTTTGGTTGGTGTTTAATGACTTTTTGGCACTTGGACTAGCTGCGTCATATATGAGGTCTCCGTACCTTAGTTTTGAGAGTATCAATGATTTGTACAGTTTAATCAGTGAGGGGAAATCTGCTCCCCATTGTGTACTAGCAAGGTAGTATTTAGGAGCGTTATTCCGCGATAGTTTTCGAGTGACGTCTTTTGTCCTTTTTTGAATATTGGGATTGTTATGCTAGTTTTCCAATCTGTAGGTATTTGTCTATGTTTTACCATGTTTGTAAAGAGCTGTGATAGTTGTTGATATAGGTTTTCTTCTTATAATTCTTTCTATCTGTTCTAAAGTTACTTCTAGATTTACTTGTTCCACTTCTTTAAGTATGGTATCATTATTTTCTTCTTCTTTATATAATTTTTCGAAGTACGTTTGCCATTCTTGAATTGTAAATTTATTAGTTTGTACCGTGTCTTATATATTAAGTCGGTTCCTTCTTAACATTTTCCAGACTTTCTTTTGAGCACTATACAGATCACTTTCCATTCCCTTAGTAAATGTCTCTTTTTTGTTTTCTTCTTCTATTCAATAAGTTTCTTTCTAGTTGTCTTGGGTTTTGTTGTATATGTAATGTATATATGCCTTCTTTTCCTTCTTTGCCAACACCTTTACTTCTGGCATGAACCAAGGTGTTTTATTTGTTTTGTTGATGTTTACTCGTCTCTGGCCTAAGGTTTCCTTTGTCGCGTTAATAATGTGTTCTTTTAAGGATGTAGATGGAATATATAGTTGATTATGGATAATATAATTTCTATTTTTTTGAGTCATAATTTTTTTAACTCTGTCTTACCTAAGACTTCTCAGATTTTGGCCTTATGGCCACTAACAGTAAATTTAAGAGTGATATTTGAAAATTTTGCCCCCAATAATGGCTTGCAAAAACTCTCTATTAAAAAAATATTTGTTCTTACTTTTATATATAATGATCTAATCTAATGGCATTTCCTGATTATTATGGAATTTTTTAAAATATATGCGTTAAAATATCATTCTAAATGTTATCTGTCATGAGAAATCTATCTTTTTCTATATTGAAATCAAATTATTGTAGATTTATAGCATACATTTGGCGGAATTCCATAAAAATTTTGCATCACATAAATATTTTATCTTTTTGTCATAAACTATCAAATATCTATCTACATCAATATCCATAACAAGATCTCCTTAAATTTACATAACAAAAAATCTTGATAGCGCTGGTTGGAAAAACCGATTTTCCTCTTAAAAAGATTGGTCTAGGATTTGGATGTGCTCCACTTTGTAAAACTTGGATTTTATTACTATGTTATAACTTCTGTATTACACAATTACAAAAAGGTCTCTTCATAAAGAAGAAACGGTAAAGTGAGTTACCAAATTGTTTCCTCGCAATCACGTAGTGTTAAAATAATTACTAAATTTAACATTCTTACACAAAGAAAAGACATAAAAAGAAAAGAAGAATTCCAATTTAATATATATACAGGGTGCTCCATATGTATGGAATAATAATTCCACAGCGTTTATTAATCATTTGAAATTTAAAATAAAAAAACCGGTCAAGTGCAATTTGAACTTGCACAATTAGTGTTCCGTACGTTAATTGCTTTTGAAATAAAAAATTTAGTTACGGTAGTGTAAAATGATCAGTGACTTCACAAATCACACCCCAAATGAGTTTTCAACAAAGTTTGTTTCCAATCTTTACCGAAAACTGATGACCTTGAAATTTTTGTTTTTTATAAACCAGATAAATTATTAAAGGTAATGCACTCGTGATAATTTTCGTTCAATCTATACTCCGTGGAGAATATTCCAGAATTTTTTCAAAATTTTTTAATCAGTACTTTTCGAGTTAAGGTAGGGGGACAGCGATTTTTCACGATTTTTTAAAAATAATACGAAGAAAAATGTGCACAAGTATTACATTATATATATATATATATATATATATATATATATATATATATATATATATATATATATATATATATATATATTTGCTCGTGTTTTCACAAGTTTTCATTTGACACCACACTCGATGACCTAGAAAAAAACTCCTTATGTCAAAATTTAACTTTCAAAACTACACGGCTCTGATGTGGCCATCAATTCCCATATTAGTAACAAATTTCAACTTTCTATGTCAAATAGTTTCGAAGAAAATCGGGTGTGACAGACAGACAGACACCGAAGTGATCTTATAAGTGTTCCTTACGGAACACTAAAAATGACAAAAAAACTATTAATAAATGCTCTAGGTTTATTTTTAAGGTAATACCTGCGTTAACAGCAAGGCAATGACCCAATCTGTCATTAACAGCCTGAACAGAGTTTTGCAGAGAATCCGGGGTGATCTGTGCTAGGTCATATTGAATTCTTTGTTGTAAATCTTCTACAATTTCAGGTCGACTTCGGTAAACTTTGGTTTTCAAATGACCTCATAAGAAAAAATCGAGTGGCATAAGGTCGAAACTCCTTGCAGGCCATTCTACAGCACCTCTCCTGCCTATCCATTGATTAGAAAAAAATTGCATCCAAATATCTATGAACATTGATTCGAAATTAATGTTCATAGATATTTGAGGAGGTGCTCCGATCTGTTGATACTACAGACTTACGTTAGGGGTATCCAAATTATTTTCATTGGGAAAAAACCTGCGCAAGTTGGAGTAACTGTAAATACCGCTGTCCTGTAAGATTTTCATCGATAAAAAGGGGACCAATGATATGACGTCTACAAATCTGTGCCCACACGTTTATCTTTTCTGGTCTTTGAGAATGACGTCGATTATCCAGTGGGGATTCTCAGTAGACCAGTACCGGCAGTTATGCCTGTTAACTCTTCCGTTAAGAGAAAATGTGACCTCGTCAGAAAAAAACAATATTATGAATTAGGTTAGGATCATTGTTGATTCATTCTGTCATGACCTCGCAAAATTCAATGTGTCTATCGTATTAATCTTCAGATAATTCTTGCAATAGAATGGGTTTGTATGGATGCAATTTTTCTTCATTCAGTATACGACCTAAGGTACCTTTACTTATGTTGTGGTATAGGCAAGGCTGACGAGTGGCTATATGGGGATTTTCTATAATTTTCAATAAAACACCTAACTTGTTATCGCTTGTTTTAACTTTTGGAGCTCCAGATTTAGAACTACCCTTAACATGACCTGATTGTCTAAATCGTTTTAATGTTTTGCTAACTACGGATTGAGTAATAGGTTTTCGATTCGGATATTCTGCGTTAAAAAGATCACATACCTCCTATTGTGTTCTCCTATGGTCTCCGTAACCAATCATCATTAACAAAGTGTTTCTTTCAGTTTCTGTTAAATGTACCATTATGATATTACGCTTAAATTCCATTTTCACAAAATGCAGCAATAAACGTTTTCGTCAATAAATCCTTTTTTGACGCGTTAAGTCGTTACCTGACAGTAAATGTTTGACACAAGCCAGCTTAAAAAAATAATAATTTGATTTCCTTAATTTCAAATATCAATAATTCCAAAACAGTTCAATTTAAACTTATGGTATGTTAGACAAATAATATCTAAAATTTTTAGTAGGACTCAAAAATAAAATAATATACAGGGCTTTCCATTTACAAAAATTTAAGATAGCGTAATTTCTCTGAACTGACCGTTTAAAACATTTTATTGTCAACGTCAGCATGTGCGCCGTATAACACCCTATAACTTTTATTGATAAATAAGGACACCCAAATATGCAAAGCGCATATATTGCATATTTTGCATATTATATGCATTTTTCTAAATATTTGCATAAATGCTTTAAAAATAGCATATATGTGCATATTTGAAAAAATTTATAATAATGTAGGTCTTTGGCAGGCGTTTTTATTCATTTTTCGGAATAAGGGTCAATGTTTAGGCCGCCGCCGCCGCGCCGGTGGTTTTTCCCAAATAAATTTTATTATCTTATAGTCAGTAAAAACCAGTCAGTAAACCCTAGACGGCCATCAGAGCATACTTGTACTATTAATTTATTTGTTGTATTTATTGTATTTTTATAAAACGATAGAAGACAAAACTTTTTAATGGAGAATTTTGAGAAACATTTAGTAGTTTATTGTTTTTATAACTAACGGCGACCCAGTCTTTTGCAATATTTGCATATTTCCGCTTACTTAGTTGCATCGCCCTGTATGTATCAAATTTAAAATGTATGTTTTATTATGCTGTTTACTACGTATATAAATTTTTATAATATGTACCTACATTATTATTATTATTATATGTTCATCTTTAAGTAAAGTAATAAAATACATTATTATTTATATTTATTTTTTACTTTGTATAATATTATATTTAGATTTAGTTCATTCGCCCTGTATGTTGAATATTTAAAATGGATTTTTTATTGCTACATTTGTATAGTACTCGTATCATGTAATGTGAAGCAATGAATTTACATTTTTCAAGTCTATTTTGATTTTTTTTACTGCATATTTACAACATGTATGTGCATATTTTGAGAAAATTATTTGCATATTTATGCGCATATTTTAAAGTTTTTCACTTGCATATTTGGGTTTCCTTATTGATAATGTAATATAATGTAATGTGTAGAGGGGAGTGTGGCCCAAAATGGCCCTTTGCACTGCGACCATCATTGTTCTATTGTGCTTCCCCTTATCCCTCACGGGTTTAATACATCCAGGAATAGGACCAGCTTCTTGAATGGGAGCGTTAGCAGATCCTGTTCACCCAGCGTATAGGCATGTAGTATCCTATGTCTCCTGTGTCCCAATGCCGCACAGTTGGTAATCAAGTGTTCCATGGACTCCTCTTCTTCACTGCAGAATCTGCAGGTGTACGTGGTTGATAGGCCCATTCTGTATAGGTGCTTATTGCAGGTATGGTGGCCTGTGAGTGCCACCGCCAGTAATCTTAGGCTTTTCCTATCCATTTTTAGGGCGAGATCCGCCCTCCTTGCATCAAAGCTCAGAAACTTTTTAGAATGTTCCAGACCGTTAGTGTCGTTCCAATGTTTCTCTACTATGGATTTTGTCCATTTCATCATCTCCTCTTTAAGGAGACCCCTGCTGAATCCAAAGGATGGAGAGGGTCCAATGAAGGTCCCCTCAGCCACTTTTTTTTTGCATAGATGTCTGCCATCTCATTTCCTCTATGCCCCTCATGTCCTGGAACCCAGATCAGAGTAATCTGATTCTGAATTGTCAGGTCATTAAGCATGTTATGACATTTCAGTACTAGCCTGGACGTGATTGTACAGCTATTCAGGGCCTTTAAGACTGATTGGCTGTCCGAGAGTATTTTAATACTTACTCCCATGTATCCCCTTTTGGATAGGATCCCTACAGTTTCCAATATTGCATATAGTTCCGCCTGGAATATTGTGGTGTCCTTGCTCAATGTTATTGCTCTATGTGCTCTAGGCCCCACTATTCCTGCTCCCACCCCTTGGAGCGTTTTGGATCCATCTGTGTACCACTTTTGTGAGCCATCCTGTAGCCACCTTGGGTTTGCGCACCACTCTTCCCTTGTCGGGAAGTAGACCCTATACTTCCTAACGAAGCACTGTATAAGATCAATGGTGTCGCTGGCCGTTGACATATTAAGTATGTCTCCGATCCCCTTCAGGATCGTGAGATGACCAATAAGGTTGCCCTCCTTAAATTTTTCCCTTCTGTGGATGGAGATAGCCTGAAAAGTTGCCTCCTCTTGAACAGCCACGTTAAGCGGTGTAAGGTTCAGAAGAGCTTCCATGCCCGCCGTTGGAGTGGATCTCATAGCTCCTGTAACGCATAGGCATGCAAGTCTTTGCACCCTACATAGCCGCCGTATTGCTGTTTTTTGTTTGGTCTTGCCCCACCATACCAGAGATCCATATAGTATTTTTGGTTTGACCAGCTGGGTATATATCCAGTAGGTCATTTTAGGGCTAAGGCCCCAGGACCTACCGAATAGTTGTTTGGCAGTCCAAAGGTGTTTTTGTAGCCTTTTTCAGCACCGATTCGAGGTGTGGCTCCCAAGTGAGTTTCCTATCCAGTACGATACCCAGATATTTTACCTCTTCCTTGGGAACGACCTCAATACCGTTTATTTTTAAGATGGGGATCTCTAACACCCTCTTTTTAGTAAATGACACGATGGTTGTCTTCGTTGGGTTAATCGACAGCCCCTCCGTCCTGCACCATTCTCATGTTGTGTACAGAGCATCCTTTTTATTTTATTTCGGTAGAAAAAGTATAAATTTTAATTTTTACTAAAAATTAAAGATTTACGGAAAATTTCCTCTGTTTTTATACAAAGAGCGATTTCGTCAGTGTAACTATTAATTTATAAATGATTAGTTTATATATTTACGACTTTCTTCCAGTTTTTTTCAACTTGAAGAAAATGTCATTAATAATAGCAGATCAACTAGATTTTGAACAAAAGGAAGGAAAAGAATAAAAATAAATCATTACTAATAAAAGTGTTTACATTGATACGTTGCCAGAAAATTTGGAGGCGGAGTTCACGTCCAGGAAAAACAATTTCGATTCCGGAATTTCATTACTTTTTGGTCTTATTCGGTTTAAATTAATTGCAAGACTAAACGTCATTTGGATTGCAGTAACATAATTTCAGTCTTTTTATTATCCTAAAGTTTATTAAAAAATTACTTTTGAGTTACAAACATGGGTCGGTTTCAGTTGCCCTAGATTGGAATAAACACTCTCGTCGGTTTGTCGGGCTGTCTGCATGACCGTTTGTCAGTTTCTTGGCATGATAACTCTCGAACGAAATGAGATTGATTTTCAATTTGGTACATATACATATTCTTCTTCTTTATAAGCTACTGCTTCTCCACTGTAGGAGATAGGCCTCTTCAAGTTTCTTCCAATTGTCTCTAGCCTGTGTAAGATGGAGCCATCTACTGGCTGCTATCAACCTGATATCATCAGTCCATCTTTTTATTGGTCTTCCGACACTTCGTCTGCTCTCCTAAGGTCTCGATTTAAATAATTTTGTTTTCCATCTACCACCCTTCGTTCTAGCCAGATTCTCCTCCCATTGCCACTATAATTTTGTCACTCTTTTACTCTTCTTCTTCCTACGTTAGGACCATGTCCTATGTTCACTTCAAAGGTTTCCCAGAAACAGTTGCGATGATGAAGACCAGCTCTCATACCATCTTATTGGTGGTCTTCCAAGCGGTCGAGGTGTGTTTGGTCGCTTCTCTTTTGCAATCCGGTCATTTGGCATTCTGTCCACATGGTCTCTCCATTCTCTTCTCCTATTCCTTGCCCATCTCACCACATCCTGTATTTCGCACATATCCCTTATTTCTTCACATCTTTTCTGGTCAAATAAGGTATGTCCTATTATCGATCTAAGTGTTCGCATTTCTGTTGTTCTTAGGAGTCGTTTTGTTATTGTGTTCTCCGCTCTGGTTTCTATCGCGTACGTCATGATCGGTCTTACGCATGTTTTGTATATTTACTTTGCTCCTGGTGCTCATATATTTGTTTCTCCAAATTATAACTCTTAAGTATCCTGATATTAATGATGGCTTTGTTGTTTGAGTTTTTACTTCCTCCTTAAGGTTCCTGGTACTTGTTATGTTTGCCCCTAGATATTTGAAGGACATCACTTGTTCTACACTCTGGTCATGAATCGCGAGTTTGCATCTTTTCGGTTCTTTAGATATTGTAAGGGATTTTAGTTTCTTTACAGATATTTGCATATTAAACACTTTTGCTGTTTATTGGAACTTATGTAGGAGTCTCTGTAAGTTATCTTCGTCTTCTGATATAATTACTGCATCATCGGCGTAACATATTATTTTTATTTCTTTGTCTCCCAACCGATATACTCTCCCAGTTTTCTTTACTTCGTTATAATTTCATCCATTATGATGTTAAATAAGATTGGGCGTAGGCTATCTCCTTGTCTGATTCCGGTTGTCATAGATATTTTATTGCTTAATTTATTTACCACTCTTACATATATGTGGTTGTTGATGTTCAACTCTTCGATAGTTTTTATTATATTCGGGTGAATTCCCCTTTTTTGTAGTAGGGTTATGACATCAGTTAACCGTACCCTATCGAATGCCTGGGTAAGATCAATGAAACACATAAAGGCTATCTTATTAAACTCTATGGCTTTTTCGGTAATTTGGAAGATTATAAATATGGCGTCTATAGTAGACCTGTTCTTTCTGAACCCTTGCTGTTCTTCACAGATTCCGGTTAACATTATTTCTTCTGCTAAAATTTTAGTGAACAATTTTAGTTCCTCACTCATTAAGCTGATACCTCGATAGTTTTTTGGATCTGTCCTTTCTCCTTTTTTGAAAATTGGTATTAAGATGCTTTCTTTTCATTCGGATGGTATAATCTTGGCTGTGGGTATTTTGTTAAAGAAAATCTGTAATTCTTCTAGTAATTTATCACCTCCATATTTGATCATTTCGTTCTTAATTTCGTCCATGCCCGGGGCTTTTCTGTTTTTTAGTTTCGCTGCCATGTGCTGTATTTGATTCAAGGAAATGGTCCTATTTGGTTGGGCAACATTTTCATCTTCATGCTGTATTTCCTGTGGTAATGAATTTGTTTCTGATGGACTATAGAGTTTTTCGAAATATCTTTCCCATTCTTCCACCGTAATTTTTGTATTTTGTATATACTCATTTATTGGTTTCTTTCTATTTCTCAGTAGATTCCATATTTTTTTTTGTCCTCCTTACAGATCATGTTCCATATCGTTCGAAAATTTCTCCCAATGCTCTCTTTTGGTTCTCTGGATATTCTCGTTGACCCTGTTTCTTACATTTTTATAATCATTGTATGTTATAGCATTGGATCTGTATTGTAGGTACGATTTTCTTTTTTCTTCAGCTAATGTCTTAACGGTTTGTTTGAACCAAGGCTTTGTGTTTGGTTTCCTTCCTTTCTTTATAGTCCTTTTTCCAAATGCTTCTTCTGCTGCATCGGATTCTCGAATATCATTTGTGGCTATTTTTTCTGTTAACCTTTGTTGATATAGATATTTGGTTGAGTCGACGGATAGAGATTCTATATTGATTTTCCTTATTTGTTGGACGAGTTTGCTACAAAGTCGTTGCATGGTTGTTCTTATTTTTGCTATTACAAGATGGTGATTCATTCCAGCATTGGCGGAAGCTAAAGTTCTCACGTCCTGTGTTCTTGTTGGATGAATATTTCTATTTGTGATTACGTAATCAATGGTTGATCTTTGTCCACGTGTATTTTGGAAGGCGTATTTGTGTTGTGGCTCATTTTGTATGCATAGTTGTATCATTTGTTCACCACTATCGTTTATAGTTTCTTCGTTGAATCGATTTTTGATGTCAGGTATAACTTCATCACCAATTCTCGTATTAAAATCCCCTAGAACTATTATTTCATCATCACTAGGTATGTCGTCTAAAACTGTTTGTAGGTTCTGGTAAAATAGGTCTATCTCCATTTGAGTTTTGCTGGTATCGGGTGCATATATACTTATTATGTGTGTTGATCTTGATTTTTGTAGTTCGATCGTCACTTGTAGCAGTCTGTCGTAATATATTTCGTTTTGCTGACTTGGTTTTCAAATCTCTCGCTTTTACTGACATCTGTAATTTTTGTTGTTCGTTTGATGTGCTCGCTTTTAATGTGTTCTAACACCTAACATCTGTCTTTCCATGGCCCGTTGAGTACGTTGGAGTCAATAAAGACGATTTTTTTAAGGGTCATGGCTTCCAGCCCATCCGTACTTATTGGAAGTATGCAGCTCTCATACACTTTTTTTCTATAGGTCATGGCGACATTTCTGTTTTTTAGAATGAATTCCACTTTTGGAAATGCAGTCGAGTTGAGACCAATTCGCCTTGGTATTTCCTCTGTTTGATTGTCCTTATCCAATCTAATCTTATGTCCGAAGTATATATATTCTTCCATTCTCTCGATTTCTTCGGTGCCGATCTTATTTTTTGTGTTTTGTGGGCTTAGAAGTTTTGTTTTCTTGATTCATCTCGAGTTCTACTTTCTGTGAAGCTTAATTAAGTTGTTCTATTATGATTTTGAGTTCGTCTAGATCCTCGCGAATCAGTACGGATGTAAATACATATATCCTTCAAGGCCAGGGTAATAATTTTGGTGAAATTGTGTCGCCTTGCCTAACACCTTTCTTGATGTTTATGGGTTCTGTTTTTCGCTCTTCATCTAATTTAACCGTTAATGTCGCCTTTTCATGTATGAAATGAGTTCGGTATATCTTGAGTCTATACTGGCATGAGATAAGGACTATATAATTGTCCAATGTTCCAAGGAGTTCAAAGCCTTCTTATAACCGATGAAAGCTAGGTGTAGCTTAATATTATATTCGGTCTGCGTCTGAATATGGTCTATTGTTCCAAATTCTTGGCGAAAGCTCGCCTGTTTGACGGGTTGGTAATCATCAAACTTATTTGTTAGACGGTCTGTGATAATTTTGGTAAGAAGCTTGTACAGGGTGAGTTAACGATAGAGTAAAGTTCAATATCTCATTTGTTTTGGGAATGACGAAAAAATTTTAAATACGATAGTTTTAGAGAATGTTAAGGTGCACGGTTTAAAATTATTTTTGAGTATACAGGGTACTTCAAAAAAGTGTGGCCGATATAACATATGTTTTTTTTAAATGGAACATCCTATTTTCTAATTTGTTTTTAAATTCTGCGTAAAATTTTATATATTCGTTGTTAATAATGTTATATACCTAAACCTAGTAGTTTGTCTAATATTTTAATTTAAAAAAAAAAATAATAGTTTTCAGTTTTGTAAAAAATTGCCATTGATACGAGCGTTATATAGAGATGAAAAAAAAAAGATATATGTAAAGAAATTTGAGTTAGATGCTACAGGATTTTCAAACTAAATTTATGCATTTCGACTATTTTAAATTGAAAAATCTCAAATTTTTTAAATGGCACACCCTGTATATTATTAATGATTAATTATTATGACGTAATAAATGTTCAAAAATATACCCGTCTACTTGAATACACATGTTTAGTCGTTTTACTATATTTTCTTTCACTTTCCTTAGCATAAAGGGCGTTATTGTTTAGCACGCATTTCGTAGCCTATTTTCCATATCTACTGATATTGTAGGGGGATTCTTTTAAACACGATCTTTAATGTAGCCCCACGAAAAAAAGTCTAAAGGTGTTAAGTCACATGATCGAGGGGGTCACTGAATGAATCCTTCCCTACCGATCCATTTTTGTGGGTAACGATCGTTTAAAAAATTCCCGAACTTCCCGGTGGTAATGAGCAGGAGTTCCGTCTTGTTAAATTCACATTTGTCCCCTTTCAATGGTTTTGGTTTTAAACTTCCCGGACCCAAAATGGATTAACTGTTGAATAATAATGCATGTTATGGCTGTTAACTGCTCCATTACTGCGAAAAGTAGCTTCATCAGAAAACATTATTTGGATCGGCCTCTATTGCTCCATTCATGGTTTCCTCGTCGTTCAAAATCACGGTCTTGAAGTTCTTGGTGTAGTTCCATATGAAAGGGATGATACTTGTATTTTCTCGTGGTGCGATTAGCCGTAGATTGGGGGATTGGGGATGTATCAGATAAGTCAGCTAGTTGACGGCTGCTGACCTAGGGATTATTTTCAACATGAAGTAAAATCTCCATTTCTTTTTCCTCATTGGTAGCATTCTGGTTTACTACTTTCCGTTTCGTATACTCAACGCTACCACTACCATCAAACCGTTTCATTAAGCACTGAAAAGATTTTCTAGATGGTATATGTCTATTAGGGTACTTCGCTTCGTAAAGCCTTACTGCCAAAAGACAATTTTTTCCCACCTCGCCCAGTATATAACCCATATAAATCAATTCATTTTTACGAAAATCCATAACTATTACCTTTATACGTCACTTACTACAACAAATTAAACTATATTTACTTGTTTAATAGACATGTCAAAATTTGACAGTGCCTACATTTTTGTTTTGTCTTGACAACTATGATGTTATCGCGTAAGTGTATTAAAAACAAGGGTAAAAATTGAAAAATTCAAAATAAATCGAAAACTATTACAAATAGGTATATGATATACCTAAAGTTGAAGGGTTTGGTAAAATCTACCATAAAAAAATAATAATACACAGAGTGTGCCGTTAAAAAAAATTTGAGATGTTTCAATTTAAAATAGTCGAAATGCATACATTTATTTTGAACACCCTGTAGCATCTAACTCAAATTTCTTTACGTATATCTTTTTTTTTCATCTCTATAGAACGCTTGTACCAAATAATGAGTATTCCATCTTCAGAAACAATGGCGCTACTGGCAATTTCTTACAAAACTGAAAACTAGTGTTTTTTTTTTTAAATTGAAATATTAAAAAAAAACTACTAGATTTAGGCATATATTATTAATAAAAAAGATTTAAAATTTTACGCAGAATTTAAAATAAATTAGAAAATAGGATGTTCCATTTAAAAAAAAACATATGTTATATCGGCCACACTTTTTTGAAGTACTTTGTATATTCAAAAATAATTTTTAACTGCGCACCTTAACATTCCCTAAAACTGTTGTATTTAACATATTTTCGTCATTCCCGAAACAAATGAGATAATGAACTTTACTCTATCGTTGACTCACCCTGTACAAGCTGATGGGGCGATAGTTCTCAAGGTTTTCGTGATCACCTTTCTTGAATAAAAGTATGACCTCACAGTTTTGTCAATATTTTGTAAATGAGTCTTTGTACTTCAATACATGTTTTGAGTAATGTCCCTATCGCTTCAGAAAGTTCCTTTCCTCTCATTTTCAATATTTCAGATGTTATCTTCCCCTGGAGATTTCTTACTGTTCATCTGTTTTAAAGCAGTTTCCAATTCACTTCGGCTTACCTCAGGAATTTCTTTCGAACTAAAGTTAAGAATATATTTTTGCTGCTGATTTGGATTTGGAATAATCGAGAAATAGAGTTTTGTGTAGAATTCCTTTATTTCATCGATTATTTCCTTCCTGTCAGTTATTATTTTACCTGTTTTATCTGGTAATTTTATTATTTTAGTGGTGTTAATTATTAAGTTTGTATTGTATCTTTCCTTGTTTCTTTCTTGATGGCTTTGTTCAATGTTTCATATTTATGTGTACCTCTTTCTTTAGATTTTCTTTCTTCTATGAGTTTCGGGAGAGAATTTGTTCACTTTCTGCTGTTGGTAGGATACTTTCTTAATTGTTATTTCGATACTAAATGTAATTTTTTCTGTAAGTTGTAACACATACATATGCACCTGAAATAGGAAAGGAACCTACAGTTCTTTAAACAACGTTTCGTGTTGTTTTTTATTGACACTGATTAACACATTTAAGACCCAGATACTTAACCAAATATTTGAACAAGAAAAAACCTAAACACAGTAAAGAATGTTCCAGTTTAACAGGCAATCATTATTATGTTATTTATTAAAATGGATTTAGACTGAATTAAATTAAAATGCACTAATAACGTTTTTTTCTAGCCTCCAATATTACCCGTCGATTCAGGTTGCTCTGTTAAACTCTTCCTCACAAAAACAACAACTTCAAACTAACACACTTCTTCAAAAAATAAATAATAATCTGACTTAGAGAAATATGCGGATTATAATATTAAACTCAAACCGGTGTGAACAATTTCTTCCATCTTACCACAAATTTTGCCAAGCTGTGAACCAGCTCACTAATACGCGGCAAAGGCTATTTATAATTTAGTTTTTAAAATAAGTACCCTTTTAATATTGAAAAAACACAAGGCATTTTTTTAACAATTTTGTTTTTAAATGAACGCCCGGAGCTTAATCTACTTTTCAACATAATTTCCACTTATATGAATGTACCTATCGTATCATAAGGCCAGCTTCTGTATTCTATCTTTTTATAAATCTACCACCTGGTTTGCTAACAACCGCAGCACGGCCGTTTTGGCGTCACCACCGATGCCATAGCGGTGTACTTCTTTAAGTGCAAAAATAAATGGTATTATTATTATCGTATGGAACAGCACAGGGAAAATAAAATAACACAAATACACAAAATATAAATGAACAAACAATACGTAGGGTGGTGGATGTTGGCAGCCTGCTCGTGGCCCATCCTGGATGCGACTACTATCTCTTAACTGATGCCAACACCTGGTGTTGCACAGGGACAAGAAGCAACAGCTCAGCATACAAATGGTAGCCAGTGAGTGATGTCAGGGCTATACAGGGGGTGATCAACTTGTTCCTAGCCATATGACGCTATGATATCTTGCATTCGATGCACCACGTGTGGACGGGCATTATAGTGAAGAAAAACGATCCCTCTACTAAGCATGCTACATCTTTTGTTTTGAATTGCAGGTCTCACAATATATCTCAGCATTTATTGAGTCCCCCCGAGGCAAAAAATCCACAAGCAATATTCCGTGCCTATCCCAAAACACACTACATCCCTCGTCATGCACGTTTGTATGGCCATCTTTAAATGCTCTAACCCATTTTCTTACTATTTTATCGCTCACAGCGTATTCACTATACACTTCACTAATCCGCCGATGAATATCGACCACTTTCACGTTTCTTGCGTTTTAAAAACGAATTACAGCGCGCAAAACAATGGACCGATGCATTTTAAAAACGCACAGGAAATCGCAAATTCGGACGAATGCTTCTGTAATGGTGTTTGTGTCTTAACCAATAGATGCCCATTGTAAAAAACTTCTTCAAGTCATTTTGAAATAGTAAACGGGAATCCATTAGACTGCAGATCTACAAGATCATTCGTATCCTAAGAAATAGGAATAACAAAACGACAATTTAAAAAAATAACGTACCTAATGGTGGCGTAGTCAGGTTCAAGAGGCGGAAGGTGGCATATGGATACAGAGGGAAAAAGAGAACACTAAAGGCAAAGTTGCTTATAGAGAGGGGCGGCAGTCGACAACTTGGGAGATACCGAACGACAACCGGAGGCGAAACCTTTTGATAAAAAAACCCTCTTTCACTGAAACTTTAGTTTACAATAAAGTAAAAAATTGATGTCCAGTGGAACAGGGAAATTTTCACAAAAAGAACCCTTTTCTACTGTAAAACTTTAACAATTTATACCCAATTTACAAAAGGATTAACGAGAGACGGGGACATTTTTACAAAAATTAACCCTTTCATACAGTGAAACTTTAATAATTTAATCTTAATTTAAAACCGTAAAAAATTTTCAGAATAAGAACTATCAATAAAAATAGTTCTGTTTCTAATTCGGCACTATTTTCCATATTCAAGCGGGTAGGAGGGATGCATACTCCTCCCTGATCTATCGTTGACTTAATCGATGATGTCTGTAAAAGGACCAAAAAGGTTCTAAAGTTAGTATTGTATCGGCTAGAGCATGACCCCAATATATAAGATTACCAGAGTATTACTGCACTTTTAATCGAACAAATCGCATATGAAAGTAACCGGTCAAGTGCAAGTTGAACTTGCACAATTAATGTTCCGTACGTTGATTGCTTTTAAAATAAAAAATTTTGTTACGGTGGTATAAAATGGTCAGTGACTTCACAAAACTGATGACCTTGAAATTTTTGTTTTTTCTTATATACCAGATAAATTATTAAAGGTAATACACTCGTGATAATTTTCGTTCAATCTACACCCCGTGAAGAATATTCCAGAATTTTTTCAAAATTTTTTGATACTTTTCGAGATAAGGTGGAGGGACCGCGATTTTTTAAAAATAATACAGAGAAAAGTGTGCGCAAGTATTACATTATATATATTTTTTACTCGTGTTTTCACAAGCTTTCATTTGACACCACACTCGATGACCCAGTAAAAAAAAAATTTTTTCACTTTCGATTTCACCCCCCAAAACTAACCCCTTAAGTCAAAATTTAACTTCTAAAAACTATACGGCTCTAATGAGGCCATCAATTCCTATATTATTACCAAATTTCAACTTTTTATGACAAATAGTTTCGGAGAAAATCGGGTGTGACAGACATACAAACGGGCAGACAGACAGACACCGAAGTCATCTTATAAGTGTTCCGTACGGAACACTAAAAAGAGTAAGAGTAAACGAAACTCAATTTAACTTTAATTTAGAAGAGAAAGAAAATAAATGAACAAAGTCTGTTGACTATTAAAATCTAAATAGTATAGGCTTAAACAAGTGATAGAGCGGATTACAAATAATCACGTTAAAACTAATACATGGGTAGCGATGATAGTGATTTCAAACTGTAAAGTAAATCTAATTCAATCCAAATTACTGCATTTAACAAAAGCTTCGATATAGTTAACTGACGAAAATAAATTTTACTGAATAAAAACACCAAATTATCTATTATAAGTAACAATTTCCCTTAAAATTTAACTTTATATTTATCCCTTTTTAATATTTGGAAAACTCTATCTAATGAGTCTCTGCCACCTAATAGGCCCTCGCCCACCGGAATGACTTATCGTTGATTAGTTTATTTAAATCCAATTTGGAAATATCAGAATGTAAGTATGTACTTTATTACACTAGTAAACAAATAATTTTTTTTTTTGATTTTTTCTCAGTTTTGGGCTTATTGTAGGGTTCTGATTTCGAATCTAATATTAATTTTTCTGTGACAGCTCATATTTTTAAATATTTTCGGTCTGCCCTAACTTAGATGAGACCAGCAGTTCTTTGAAATCTACCCGACTTAGAATAATTATTGTTTTAATTTCAGATATGGCTTCGATACGTAGACGTTGTTTACACAATCCAGATTATTTTTGCTACGTTTGTGGCTAACACATATTTAAAAAATATCGAAAATTTATTTCGGACTTCGTTAAAACTACGTATTTTAACCACTTTCAAATAACATTGTGCAATCAAGACAAGCAATAGGTACCTCATATTGTGTGCCAGAACTGTATTGTGTATTTTTGGCAATGGTCAAATTGAAAAAGAAGGGCTATCAAATTTAAAATACCGATGATTTGACAGGAACCTCAAAATCACTCAACGATCTCTTTTATACACTGGTGAGATACAAGAAGCATCATCTAAATGCTCTGAAGAACCAGATCTTATGGAAATTCAAGACAACACAATGGGCAATACTGATTCGGATTTCACATATAGTCAGTCATCAGATCCTCAACCTTTTAATCAAAAGGAATTGAATGATTTAGTAAGAGATCTAAATTTGTCAAAAGAAACTTCTAAATCTCGTCTAAAAGAAAAGAATTTACTTGCACGAGGAACCAGAATTACTTTATATCGGACCCGAGAAAAGAATGTGTTTTCATAATTTTCTAGAGAAAATGATTTATTTTTTGTAATGATGTCAGAGGTATTTTGGAGAAGATGAGTTCACAACGATACCAACCAAATGATTGGCGTCTTTTTATAGATAGTAGCAAGAGAAGCTTAAATTGTGTGCTACTTCATAACGGCAACAAGTATGGTTCTATACCTATTGCACACTATACTACTATGAAAGAAGAGTATACAACTATTTCTTCAGTAATGCAAAAAATTAAGTATTGAGACCACAACTGGCTCATTCGTGTAGACTTAAAGATGGTTAACTTTCTTCTCGGACAACAGGGTGGATACACGAAATACCCATGTTTTATGTGTCTGTGGGATAGCCGCGACAAACAACGTCATTGATCTCAAATAAAGTGGCCAGTACGAGATGAACTGATGGTTGGTACCAAAAATTTGCCCTTAATAAATCGAGATCTCATTATGCTGCCACCATTTCATATCAAACTGGGCATTATGGAACACTTTATAAAAGCCCTTGACAAAAAAGGCGAATGTTCTGCTTTTCTTTCAGGCAAGTTTCCAGGATTAAGCACAGAAAAATGAAAGCGGGTATTTTTGATGGGCCACAAATCAGGCAACTTGTGAAAG
This sequence comes from Pachyrhynchus sulphureomaculatus, assembly GCA_019049505.1. Lineage (NCBI taxonomy): Eukaryota > Metazoa > Arthropoda > Insecta > Coleoptera > Curculionidae > Pachyrhynchus > Pachyrhynchus sulphureomaculatus. Next base: position 64,565,724 of record CM032453.1, on the reverse strand, counting down.
ACCCAAAGTTTGTGAATTCAATGAATGAAGTCGAGTCTAAACCTTGGAAATCGTTTGTCGTGATTAAAAATTTTCTCGGAAACAATAAGTCCGACAACTATTATGAGTTAGCTGAGTGCATGTTATCCAATTTGAAAAATCTGGGCTGCAACATGAGTATCAAGATTCATTACTTACATTCTCATTTAAATCGATTCCCAGAAAAGTTTGATGATTTCAGTGAAGAGCAGGGTGAGAGATTTCACCAAGATATACGGCCAATGGAAGAGCGTTATCAAGGAAGGTGGGACATCCATATAATGGCCGATTACTGTTGGAGTTTACAAAGAGATAATCCTCAAGCCGTAAATTCAAGAAAATCGTATAAAAGAACGTTTCAGAGTGTGTAATTATATCAAACATAGAAGAAATGTTGTATTTTTGTTCCATTTTTGAAGAAAATTGTAATTTTATATAAATAAAAAAACGGAGCTGATAGCATTAAACCAGTATTTTTTTCCATAATCAGTGTCTCAGGTATACCCTCTAATACATATAAAATTTCAAGAAAAAATTTTACTGTTGAGCAGTGTTATATTATTTATTAAACGAATGACAGTTTCTTAATCACAAAATATATTACCTTTCCTACCTTCTAAAGGCACAGGATTTAAGACCATGACTTGACACTCCTTGTAAATATGCCATCAATACATCCTAATAACACCATTCACAACACTTAACAACACATCGCCGTGCTTTGAACAACTACACACGAATAATTATTTTTGTTCTCTTTAGTGTTTTCACTATTATTTTTTACGCGTTACCGACACAAATTTTCGATTCATAGTTATTTTATGAAGACAGACTTTCTATTCTAATAGTAAGTGACACAATTGACGTAACAGATATTTTTCTGCTTGTACTAAGGTCCCAATTCTTAATGGCAATATAAACCAAGAAAACAAGGGCTCTATTTTTAATTTAACCACTGAACAACCGTATTTACTACCATCGCGATATGACAACAACATACCCATTTACTTGGCTTTCCATTCCTTGTTGCCAAGAATCGAATCCTTGTACATAGAAATATTTAAGCTAAAAAGCTGGCTAAACATATTTTTTTTCGTCAAATACGATCTAAAATGATTAATTATAAGATTTTTTCAAAGAATCGATTATATCCTGGATTGCTTAAGATGTAATATTTCTTATTTACTAATTTTTCGCAAACTCAAGACTGACTACTACTTAGTAAGTAAATTTGAATGCTTGTTAGCTTAATTTATATAGTAATTAAAATACATATAAAAATTTATTGAAATTATTATTATACAGGGTGTCCCATATGTATGGAATAATGATTCCACAGCATTTATTAATCAGTGTAGCACAAAAATGTTGCACATGCTGACTTTGAAAATAAAATGGTTTGAAATGTCAGTTCAAAGAAATTAAATGGAAAGCCCTGTATATTATTTTACTTTGAGTCCTACTAAAAATCTAGATATTATATACATACCATATGTCTAAACTGAATTGTTTTGGAATGATTGCCATTTAAAATTTAAAATAAAAAAAAAGACAAAAAAAAACTATTAATAATTATTTTAGGTTTATTTCTAACTGCTCAAAATGGCTACCGTTAACAGCTAGGCAATGACCCAATCTGCCATAAACAGCCTGAACAGAGTTTTGCAGAGAATCCGGAGTGATCTGTGCTACTTCATATTGAATTATTTGTTGTAAATCAATATTATGAATTAGATTAGGATCATTATTGATTCGTTCCATCATGACCTCGCAAAATTCAACGCGTCTACCGTAGTCATCTTCAGATAGTTCTTGCAATAGAATGGGTTTGTATGGATGCAATTTTTCCTCATTCAGTATACGACTTAAGGTACCTTTACTTGTGTTGCGGTCTAGGCAAAGCTGAGGAGTGGCTGTATAGATATTTTCTATAATTTCCAATAAAACATATAACTTTTTATCATCGCTTGTTTTAACTTTTGGAGGTCCAGATTTAGAACGATCCTTAACATGACCTGATTGTCTAAATCGCTTTAATGTTTTGCTAACTACGGACTGGGTAATACGTTCTCGATTCAGATATTCTTTGTTAAAAAAACACATACCTCTTGTTGTGTTCTCCTACGGTCTCCACAACCAACCTTCATTAACCAATTGATTCTTTCAGTTTCTATTAAATGTACCATTATGATATTACGCTCAAATTGTAGTTTCACAAAATGCAGGAATAAATGTTTTCGTCAATAAATAATTTTTTGACGCGTTAAGTCGTTACCTGACAGTAAATGTTTGACACAAGCCAGCTTAAAAAAAAATAATTTGATCTCCTTATTTCAAATCTCATAATTCCAAAACAGTTCAATTTAGACATACGGTGTGTTAGAGAAATAATTTCTAGAATTTTTAGTAGACTCAAAAATAATATACAGAGCTTTCCATTTAAAAAAATTTAAGGCGGTGTAATTTCTTCGAACTGACAGTTCAAAACATTTTATTGCCAATGTCAAAATGTGTGCTATATAACACCCTTTTATTTAAACGTTTTTTTGATACACTGATTAATGAATGCTATGGAATCATTATTCCATACATATGGGGTACCCTGCATATACTTTGAAAAGCTACTGATAGAGGACAGAGAACCAAATGAACAAAGAATTACAGTGATAGGTTCACCAATAAGAATAACAGCAGAAGGAATAAAAACCGTATGTAAAGCGCTGAAGAATACCCGGATCTAAGGAAATCCCAGGAGAATTGTTCGAATATGGAACAGACAAGTTATATGAACACCTTAGACAATTATTTCAGAAATGTACAAGTACAAACGAAATCCCAAAGGAATGGGAAAGCGTCATTCCTAACTACTATACACAAGAAAGGGGACAAAAACAACTAATAATTACAGAGGAATAGCAGTTACGGCGTCCAAGAGTAGAATCTATGGAAAAATTTTAAAGAACAATATGGAGAAGACATATCAAGATTTCGAAACAAAAGAACAAGCACCACATTTTCTCCTTAATTCGTTCGTTGACTTGAGAAAAGCATATGATAGCGTTCCTCTGCAGAAATTGTGGCAATCAATGGAAAGTACTAATATTAACACAAAATTAATTAAATCTGTCAAAACACTATATGACCAATCAATATAGAAAATTAGAACAGGAACACAAATAACACCAGGATTTATTACGTCAAAAGATCTGAAGCAAGGATGTTGTTTATTAGCAACTCTTTTTAAGGTCTATTTGGAAAGTGTACTAAAAGGATGGAAGCAGAAATTTAGACTAATGGAGATACCATTAGTTAACTTCATGTTGTATATGCTATGTTTCGCAGATGACCAAGTGGTAATGGCCCAAGATCGCCACCACCTGGGGTTTAGAAGTAGAATATAAAGAAAACAAAATATCTATGTATTGGAGGGCAACAAAAGAATCTTGTACTGGACCACAAAACACTGCGGCGTCTACAAGTATCTGGGTATAAAAATTTAGGAGGATAGAAAACTCGACAGGAGAGAGAAATACGGCAGGAAGAAAGGCCATTAAACGGCTAAACAGCATTCTATGAAATAAATCTATAAATAAAATAAACAAAAAGAGAATATATGAAACCCCAGTGAAGAGTATTACATTATATACCTGTGAAGTATGGCCTCTGAAGGAAAGAGCGTTATCCACGCTGGGAACAACGGAAATGGACTTCTGGAGAAGAGCAGCAGGAACGTCCAGAAGAGGAAGGGGTCACCAATGAATGTATTAAAGAAATCATGGGAATCAAACACAGTATACAGACGGCACTTTAACCGAACAATTTATATGGTTTGGGCACATCCAAAGAATGAACGAAGATGGAATCTCAAAACAAATACTATAATTTCAACCAGAAGGCACGAAAGAGCAAGGTAGAGCAAGAACAAATTGGAGAGAGGGGATAGACAAGGAAATTGAGGAAGGAAACCTGGAAGATCTATGGAACATTCGAAAGAGATGGAGATTTGAGGTCGGAAAACATTAGAGAACGTTGTAAACCGATATGTATATGTATATATATATATATATATATATATATATATATATATATATATATATATATATACATATATATATATATATATATATATATATATATATATATATATATATATATATATATATATATAATACTTATTCCAATTGGTGGACAACTCTTTTATGTTTTTTAGTTAATTTCGATAAAAATAACTAAGTAGTTTAATTAAATTCGTAAATTTGAATAATAACGTTCTCATTAAAATAAAAGCCAGTAAAATAAAATAACATGTATATGAGGACATTTTTTTCTGAGATGGATAACAAATTATCTTGTCTATAGTTGCAAATGCTATTACAGTACAGACTCCCAACGTAAGTGAGTTTTCGCGGAGATGTATCAAAGGCTAAGCCATGCCCATTAGCAACGACTGAATTTGGAGTAATAATTCAAAAAGGATAAAGAAACAAAGCAATAATGAATAGTAACATATGAGTCCCACACATCTAACTTCATGCGGAAAGTTATTTACTTGTAGGTAAGAATTTATTATTTCGACTTTTGGCGAATTTTATGGACTAAATAAAAGTGTATGTTGTGTAACTGCACCGCTAAAAGAAACAGTCTCGTTAGTGTTACGTTATTTATATTTTATTTTCTTTATACGAGGCTGGTTTGGAAAGTCCGTGCAAAGTCCGAGAGATGGCACCACCGGCGCGTATCGAGGTCATGTTTAGTTAGCAGCATCTCTTGAATGAACGCACACCAAGTTTCAGCCATATTCGTCTATTTCTTTGTGTTTGGCATTCGTGTGAATCAAGGAAGTCGAGTGATTTTCAAGAAATGGACGAAAAAGAATTTCGTGTGGTGATTAAACATTACTTTATGAAAGGCAAAACGCCTCAGGAGACTAAAGAAAAGCTTCATAAACATTATGGTGACTCTGCACCTTCGATTAGAACAGTTTATAAGTGGTTTCAAAATTTTCGGACTGGCCATATGAGCACAAGTGACGCTGAACGTTCTGGACGGCCTGTGGAGGTTACGACTCCAGAAATCATTGAT
>CM032453.1:64466354-64560524 GCA_019049505.1 Pachyrhynchus sulphureomaculatus | reverse complement strand
CGTAACGTCCTCTCTGTACTGGCTGTCCATATACTGCGCTTAAGCACTCAAGACACCAACTTATCCGATTTACGTCGTTATTTTTTTCCTATTAAAATACAAAGAGGAATAAACAGACCGACCAAAAATGCTAATATGTAGGAAAAAAGAATGGAAGTTATAGCAAGTAAGCTTCGCTAGGAAAACGCTGAAAAGATGGTGGGAATACTTTAGGAAGAAACACTAAATGGCGATGAAAAAAATGAGTTGAATGGGGGACAAAATAAACCCTGCAAAGAAGAAATAAAGAGGCAATACTCAGAACCCGAAAAAAAATAAGGCCCGGGTGGAAATTGTAGAACTGATAAAAACTGGAGGAGTAGATCTGAGAAAATGAAATATGCCGGTTGGTGCAAAGAGCGAGATGGGGATCACCAGGAGAGATGCCAGTGAAGCTGGGAGAGTCGCTCATGGTTGTCCAATATACACAAAAAAGGAGAAAAAACTATATTGCTAATTATAGGGCCAATAGCCTTACTGGATGTCGTGTACAAGATAGTAGTGTTGACTATCAAAAACAGACTAGCAGAGAAAGCCCGAGTCTATATTTGGGAGAGTACCAGTGTGGATCAGGAAAAATAGATTGTTACAGACCAATATTTTCGATTAAGCAATCTAAGATAATGAGCTTAGAACAAAATTTGGCACTACCCACCCTTGGTCTTGGTGGATTCAGAGAAGCATATACCCTCTGTAAATAGAGAGGAGACTCTACAAGATAATGGAAGAACTAAAAAATTCCAAGTAAATTGATTCGCTATGGTGGTGTTGTCCCCCCCCCCCAGGCCCCCCCGGCCCCCCCCCCCCCCCCCCCCCCAAGCTGAGAATTGAAACCCTGAATGACACAGAAAAATAGAGTTAGTCGAGGGCAAAGTATCAGACAAGTTTAAGGTGAAGAGAGGATTAAAGACAGGGGGAACCAATGTTGACATGTCCTATTTAATTTAGTACTAGAGAAGATAATCCGGGAGTCAGAAAATAGAAACAAATGGAACGATATACCAACAAACCTGCCATGCTTGCCTATGGAGGATGATGTAGCAGTGATTGCAAGACTAAAAGAGAACCTCAAAAAAGCCATAAGTAGGATAGAAGAAAGGGGAAGGATGAGAGGACTAAAGATAAATGATAAAAACAAAATTCATGAAAATACAAAGAAGAAGGATAATAAAAACAACAAAAGGTTAGATATATAAACAACTTAGGAAAAAGATATATGTTTGAAAAAGTAGACAAATTTAATTATCTGGGAGTAACAATAACAAAGAGTGGACAAGAAAGGACGGAGATACAATGAAAGAATAGCGAAAGGACAGAGATGTTTGGGGGCAATGAATCCAATATTGACATCAAAGAATGTATTCAAGAAAAAGTAAAAGAAAGGAATATATATAACAGTTGTCAGATACCCAAGGTGACATATGGATGCGAAACGTGGAAACTGAATGCAAGCGAAAAAGAAGGACGTTTGGAGGTGTGGGAAAGGAAAGCTTTGAAGAAGAATCTACGGAGGAAGGAAAGAAGAGGGACTGTGGAGAAGAAGAACAAACTTATATATATATATATATATATATATATATATATATATATATATATATATATATATATATATATATATATATATATATATATATATACGTATGGCACAGTTAAAATATTAAAGTTAATAAAATATGTTTTAAATGCTTCTCGTGGAGATATTTTAAAAATAATAAGAAAAATGTGTTTCTTGGTTGGTAAAACATTAGTTGAACATTGTAACCTGTGAAACTGTCCCTCAGTTTGAGGCATCTTTTTTTTGTACCCTGTGAGAAGTTGTTTGTCCCACGCTTGAGCGCAATTTTGTACCGTTTGAAATTTGGATGCCCCAAGCTTGAGCACAATTTTCTTGCAGCCCGCTTTAATTTCTGATAATGAATTGAGTGAATCCTGATTTTAAAAGAACTAAAGAAATTAAAACACACACTAGCTCAGTTTTCTTTGGTAGAGAGATATGGGTAAGAGATAATTTTTGTACGTCTTTTTGGAATTCTTTTTTGTTTTTAAAGAAACCTCAGCTGTACGACTTTTTGGGCACCATTCATTTTAAAATAGAAAGGATCTAACTTCAGCTAAAAAAATGAAAAAAAATACTGAAAGGGTGTACTGTTGGTAAAATAAAAAAATCAGTTTGGTACAGCCGTTCTTATCCTGAAAAGTAAGATAGGTATTCAGTGAGACACTAGCTTTAATCAACAAAAAGAAAATTTATTCATGTTTTTAAAAATAAAAAGTTCTAACCTTTGCAGTTTTACAGGATTACTAAAAATTTTAGCCTAACAGGTAGTTATGACATTTAAATTCTAAACTCTGACTACTCCCGAAGACGAAAAATAGTGCTTTTCACTTCACTTTTTAGTCAGTTCAAATTGCTGTTAAGGCACTACTCAGGGATAAGTCTATGGAAGGATGTTTTGGTAACTTACTGTTTTTATTTCGGCTTCGATGGAACACGACCGATTTCACACTTTTCTAGTAAACACTTAGAGAGCCCACTACGGCTTTTCGTTAAAAAACTTGTGCATTATTTAGCTCTCATGATTGTTGTAATGAGCCTTTACTGCAGCTCCGTCGAGGGAAGCGTTTTGGCGGCTCCGATGAAAAATTCGCCTGGCTGCGGCTTGATGGTACTCAGCCTACTTGGCGGCTTGGTCGAAACAACCTACTTGGCGGCTCGGTGGAAATTAGCCTGGCTGCGGCTTGATGGTACTCAGCCTCGATCCCGGTCCTACCGGACCTTTTTATAAGCCGTGGGCCTTCCCTCGGTCATATCGCGACGCCGGAACCAAAAATCCGGATACACATTTTCAACCAATCCCGGCGTGCCGAAAGATTCGGTCAGAAACCCGCACAGCACACTAATATACCGAACGGCTTGGAATCTCTTATTAATATACCGTTCGATACAAAAATGAAAATAAGTACAATTTGAAGTGAAAAATCAGTAACATTACATGGTCTTAAAATCTAGGAAAAAATGAATGTTACATTTACCCCCTTCCAAAAAGAAATAGACTACACTAGTCTATTAAACTTAGGCTACTTATGAAAAGGTACAAAGTGGTACACTATCACTTAATACTAAGGTCAGAACTTAAAACAAAAGTACAAACTTCGGACCTTACTACTAGACTTAACTCAATTAAGCACTAATATTAAGTACAATGAGAACCAAATGAAAATCTTTGCATGATCACAAGAATCTTATAACTAGACTTAACTTAATTAGACACTAAGGCTAAGTACATCAAAAAGCAGAAAAAAATCCTTGCATGAACATAAGAAATACCTTTCCAAAATAACAATCGCGGTCTTCTTATATAAAAGAATCAGCTCTGTTATTGTTACCAAAACAAAACAAAAAAATATAACTTTGTCTAGACTCTTGTCTAAATCAAAAAAAATGAACTGAAACAAAATATGAACACCCCCCTTAAAATATTTTAAGGATTGTCTGAAAATTTTCTATTTCAGCAAAAGAAATTTATAAAAATTCTTAAATAAAGAAAAAAAAAAAAAAATAAAAAAATGATTCTAGTGCAAACACTTACACTAAAAAGAAAAAGTCTTGTCAGACCATTTAGCACTAGACCAAAAAAAAAAAATATCTGGATAAATATCCAGACAAACGCTCGGGAAAAATCGCTATCAATGCTTTAGCTCATCGCTAAGAGAACATACCAAATCTAGAGTACTACTAGTCGCACTCAGAAGATAATCGCACTCTACGTCGCAATGTCGACGTCCTAAGACATCCAGACATGCTAAAATCGCCAGGGAAAACGCTCTGGTTAATCGCCAGAAAACACATCAGCTCATCGCCAACAAAACACTCTGGTATATCGCCAGAAAAAACTCGGCTCCTCGCCAAGAAAACACTCGGTAAATAGTCCTCGACTACACAAAGCCTGCGTTCTAAAAGAACAATCTCGCCATTAACATAGTGAGCAGCTATAAAAGCTAACAATACCACTATAGGCACAGTGAATAGCTATAAAAGCTAAAATTCACTCTAAACACAGTGAATAGCTATAAAAGCTAAAATTCACCAAACTGAATGATCCTGCTTCACAAAGCAATGTTCACTAAGAACAGAATGATTAGTCCGCGCGCAACTAACATTCAAGGAAACATTCCCAAAATAACTATATGAGACAGCAAGTCTCGAAATAGGACCTCCCTAAAGTCATAATCCTAAATATAGGAGTCCATAAGCAAAACGACTCAAAATCACGCATTTTGAGCACATGCCCTCAGGCAACCAACATACACTGAAATATATACAGAAATATATACAGAAATATATACAGGAGTTCAAATCCCAAACTCTTGGTTATGATAACTCCATACTGAGCTTGGTGAAAGCTCTTAGCAAAAGCTAATCAAATCTTCGGCACATCGCACCAAAGTGACAAATCTGCCTAGAAACATGAGCCAGAACAAACGCCCTCCGTCATTCTTCAGGGTGGCTATACAGAGATATAAAACTTAACCAGCATTGCGCCTCTTCAAGTTGCATGAAGAACCCTCGTGTACTGGTCTCGCCCTAGAACAACAACGAAAAACATTCAATCCATCCCACATAACAGGAGACAAACGCCTCACCACGATATACTGAAAGGTGGAGACAATAAAATACGGAAATGGTGACCCTGGTGTCCACCAACAAAAGGGAGTAGATTATAGCATCCACTAAACTAAAACGGTGTCTACCACACCACCATAAGTCAAAAAAAATTTAATCAATAGGGTGTTCCGAAACACACTACTGCCAACAGCCTGTCACCACTAATAGGCTAATTGGAGCTGAGGTCGACTACAGTAGCTAGGCTCTCCTTTGGTTCAAATAGAAATAACCATTGGGTAACAAAACCCCTAAAGGTCCCAAAGGTCAAACGTTCACCCCCCATAGACTACCCTTCCAATCAGTCTGTTCCTCAGGAAGACTAACTTCCTGCCAAACGTCGTAACGGCATCTGTTAGCACCCGGTGCATCACAGCCTGTAAAAACAGATAACTCATGGGATACAACCAAAAAGGTTTATAAGGTTAACTTAACCAAGCTTCTAACGGAAATTTCCAAAAAACGAAAATGAGCTTAAAAAGCTACATGAAGCAAAAATTTCTCTATTTTTCGGTGGCAACGCAACAAAACTGTTGAAGACGACAAGAGCTTTTCCAGCTTAATCAGAAACAAGAAGAAAACATCGTTGACAGCTAAAATATTCGATCATGGTGTTAATCGTCTTCCTAGACAATAGCCTCTAGAAGAAACTGCTACAGGTATCAGGCATAACCGTTTTCTGTCAGCCCAAACTCCTAGATTACCTTTTGGAAATCTAAAAATTCGGTTAGGAATCTTCCTTCACTGCGCTTAGCCTCTCTTGACAAGGTTCTCATCTCGGTATCAGATTTTGATCATTTCTTTGTGAAACGACTGTCTTAGTCTGCTCTCATCTCTTGTAAATGATCAGCCTTTAGTTCTCCTGCAGAACTTCAATTTTCTATCAATCTGATAGTAAACCGAAAAAAAAAAAACTCAACATACGCCTATGAGTCCATGCAAAAAAATTTTAAAAAAAATTAGTGACTCAAAGGTAACGTTTAAACGGCTCTGAAAAAAAAATAGAAAATACCCTCAGTTTGTCAATTCAGAAGAAGATCTAAATCAAAATAATCCAAGTCTTAGACTTACTGGATAAACCAAACTCAATTTACTCTTAATTGCACCCAACATATACCACTAAGGTAATAGAAATACACCCACTCGGGTAACAAACTTTGAAATTGCTCATAGAAATTTTGACTCTACATCACACTACACGAGCTACATCTTGCGCTTGTCCTAACTCAAGATCACCTTGGATTGCCTCTAATCAAAATTTCGCTTCCAAGTGTCAAGAACTGGATATTATTTGGGGTCATAAGCAAATCAAATCCCGCGACCACCGACATACCAGTCTTATGATATATCCTGAGTGTGACTCTTTCGCAAGCTCGCAACAGCTGAGTCGATGCTAAACATCAACTACAATCAACCTAAGTTTGGATATGATCAGTACCCAAAACCTTAGCATTAAACAACAAAAGTAAGCTATTCTCTGCTCAACTTTTACAACAGTCAAAAAAACGAGGTCGTCACCTCCACAGAGCAACATCAAAAAAATAAAGTAAAGCAATTAAGATAATGTAAATATAAATTATTCTTCTTCTGACAAACTTTCATTAGGGTTAGGTCCTTTGAATGGTTTTAAGTCTTTAATATGCCATCGTCCTACTTTAGTCCCATCTAAACTAACTAAACCATAAATTAAGTCTGAAATCTTTTCTCTTATCACGCAATGCACATACTTAGGTACTAACTTAGATGTGAATTTATCAGCTGCACGGGAAAGAATTTTATTTTTTCGCCAAACGTGATCACCTATATTAAAGGAAAAATCCCTTTTTCTAAGGTTGTAAGACTTACTGTTCCTTTCATAAGCCTTATGTATCCTACTACGCACGTCGGTGAAAATATCTTTTAAACCCTTTAAATTTTCGGCATACGCACCCCTGTTACCCGGAATTATTTCGCTGTCAACATTGACATCCAAATCCAAATTTTTATAATACGATCCAGATAGAGGTATATGTCTGCCGTAAACTAAGAAAGACGGTGTGAACCCTGTTACTTCGTGTCTTGCGGTATTTATTGCTTGTTGGATTTTGGAAATATTGCTATCCCAAGTGTCATGTGAATCCACGTAACTTCTTAAAGCGGTCCCGACTGTTCGGTTATTACGTTCCACAAAATTACATTGGGGAGAGTACACGGGATTAAAACGGATGTTAAAACCATAAGTTTCACTTAGGCTCTTAAAACTTTTAGAGGTAAACTGAGTACCGTTATCGCATATTAAGAGCGACGGAACACCGTGGATTAGAAAGACATTATTTTCCAAAATTCTCTCTATATATCCAGCTTTAGAGCTTTTCAAAGGAAATAGCATGGTATACTTTGTAAACCAGCAAGAAACCACGAGAAGCCATTTATTTCCCTTTTTTGAACGTGGGAATGGGCCTACTAGATCAGCTGCTATGACTTGAAAAGGGTAATTAACCGCTTTCTCTTTTCCCATCAGTCCCATAGGTAGTGCATTTGGAGGTTTCTGCGCTCCACATACTTCACAAGTCCTTACAAACTTTACGATGTCAAAACGCATTTTTGGCCAATAATACTGTTCCTGAACCCTGTGAAGAGTTTTGTAAAAACCAAAATGACCAGAAGTAGGAGGAGTGTGACACATGTCTATAACTTCCTCTCTCTGTGGTTTAGGAACCAGTATTTTCCACTCGGGTACATTAACTTTTAAAGGCAACTGGTTTGGGATAAACTTGTACACGAAATCATTTTCCACTTTCCACTGCGGAAAATTTTCCGGAAATTCTTTGATTTGCTGCCGTAAATTGTCGTACCATGGATCAATGCGATCTATATCAACTGTATCAATTCTTACGCCAATCTGTGCATTAAGACTGTTTTCGTCCGCTGTATGATCTGGGATTCTTGACAAAGCGTCAGGAATAACATTGTGGACTCCTTTTCTATGAATTAAATTAAATGTGTGTTGTCTCAGCCTAATCGCCCAACGCGCTAGTTTGCCACTAGGGTTTTTAATAGAATTAAGCCACAATAAACTATAATGATCTGTTATGACCGTGAAAGGAACACCTTCTATGTAAGGTCGAAACTTTTCGATGTTAAAGAGTACTGCTAAACATTCTTTTTCAACAACCGAATAGTTACGTTCAGCCTTTGCTAAAGTTCTACTGGCATACGCTATCACTCTTTCCTCACCATTGATTTTCTGTGTTAGGACGCCCCCTAAACCGGTATTAGAAGCATCACTAGAAATATAAAAACTGTTGGGAAAAATCTGGTTGGGATAAAATTGGAGCTGAAACCAATAGCTCTTTAATCTTTATAAAAGATCTTTCTGCTGCGTTTGTCCAATCTATCGATTGTCCTTTTTTTCGTCCTTTCAAAAGATCATTAATAGGCGACAACAGGGTAGAAAAATTCTCGATAAAACGTCTGTACCATGAACACATTCCTACGAAGCGCTTAACTTCCGTAGTATTAGTAGGTCTCGCATAATTAACCATGCTTGCTACTTTATCCGGATCGGTACGTAAGGAATTTGAGCCTACAATATAGCCTAAAAACTTTAGAGAAGTTTTGAAAAAATCACATTTGCTCAAATTTATCGTCAGTCCGGCCTCTTTCAATTTATCTTTTACTTCTTTAAGTAAGTGAATATGCGATTCGAAGTCTTCCGATGTTACTAAAATATCATCTAGATAGGTAAAAATATGCGGCTCATATTTCGGACCAAATATAGCGTCCACTAAACGTTGCTGAGTTTGAGCAGCGTTCTTTAGACCAAACGGCATAGTGACGAACTGAAATAGACCTCGGCCTACTACTGCAAAAGCGGTCTTTTCCTTAGAGGATTTGTCCAAAGGAATTTGCCAGAAAGCCTTTCTAAGGTCTATCGAAGATTCATACTTAGCATTCCTGAGTGATGTCAAAATTCTGTCGATGTTCGGTAAGGGATAGTTATCAAATTTGCTGACCTCGTTGAGCTTTCTTCCGTCAAAGCATAGACGATATCACTCCGAGTTTCAACATTTCGTCTAACTCCTTACAAAATTCTGTCGATGTTCGGTAATGGATAGTTATCAAATTTGCTGACCTCGTTGAGCTTTCTTCCGTCAAAGCATAGACGATATCACTCCGAGTTTCAACATTTCGTCTAACTCCTTATTTAATACTTTTGACATGTACGGAGACATGGCGATGGGCCTTGTCTTTACAGGACTGGCATCAGCCGTATCTATAGACATGTTGATTTTATTCGTTCGGCCTAACCTATCTTTACTACTTATTTCTTTGAAAGAGCTTATTACTTTTTCTGCCTTTAAGCGTTCCGTCCCCGAGAGATCATCTAGGGTACATAGACGCGAGAAAAGGTTTTCTAATGAACTTTCTGAATAACAATCTTTAAAACTTGTATGAGAATTGACTTCTAGGGACTGTAGATACCACGAATTATCTTTAAAATTTACTAAAATTCCGAATTTTTGTGCAAAATCACATCCTAAAACCAAAGTATGTGATAGAGAAGGTACTACTAGAGCAGAGATTACTAAACAATGACCATTGCAGACTAGCGGCAACTCAACCGTACCTAAAACTTTTAGACGGCTGCCATCTGCAGTGGTAACACTTCTATTTTTGACATGGCATATTTTTATACTTAAACGACTTAAAATTTTAATACCATTCTGACCTAAAACGGAGGCATTTGCACGAGAGTCAAATAAAGCCGAGAAATGGACACCTAATAGATTTATCTTGATATGCGGTCTGTTATCTAAATATTTATGCACGAATAAAAGAGACATGTGACCATTTGGAGAAGCAGGAGTTTTAACTTGATAAGGAGAATTTTTATTAGACTAAAAAATCAGAAACTTTTTGTAACTATTTAGTCCAATCTGATCTATTGGAATATTTCTTTACTTAAGATCCTCGTTAGAATCTTTCTTTTATCCGCGACCGGACGTTCTGAGAAAGTACGACGGATTTTCAGTTCATAGTCTAATTCATATTCCAGTAGGTGACTTTAAAATTGAATGCTTCCATGATAAATGTATAAAATTTAAAAGAATTGTTTAAAAAAATCGTAAAAATATTTCTCCTGTGCTCCCAATAGTCTAAATAAAATCAAAATATGTAAAGGCACTTAAAATATGTAAACTTCTTTATCAAACATTTAAAAAATCTTCGACAATTTCAAAAAAAATTTCTAAGTATTGCCTTCTATTAAAATTCTTTTACCAAATATGTTAAGAATTTTCAACAAAAAATCTCCAGATATCGTTTCGTATCAGCTAAGTATTTTTAATATTCATGCAAAACATCGGTGAGAAGAAAGAACAGTTTTTTGTTCGGTTAACCGCAAAATAAATCTAACACTGCAAAAATTAAAGTAAACCAGCACATCTGCTAATCTGAACTATAAAAGTAGCTTTTAAGAAAAAAGTAGGAATCTCTTATCTTAGAGTCGATTAACAAAATTCAAATATCTAAACCACCATCAGATAAATTGAAATAAATAATTCTACAAATTTCCTGCTTTTGTCTTATTGCTATAGTGTAGTTTCGTTTAATAAATATTATGAAATAAAAATATCTGAAAAGTTAGAGCTTTTACTTTGTTCGAAAGCTAGTACACTGAACCCCTTTTTTTTAAAAAATAAAATTCCAAAAGCCCCGCGTTGACAGCGCTATTTTGTAACTTGTGAACTTACCCGCTTTTTGAGGCGTCATTTTGTAGCCGATGGAAAAGTGTTTATTTGCGCCCCACGTAGACTGCGTCATTTTGTAACCTGTGAAACTGTCCTCAGTTTGAGGCATCTTTTTTTTGTACCCTGTGAGAAGTTGTTTGTCCCACGCTTGAGCGCAATTTTGTACCGTTTGAAATTTGGATGCCCCAAGCTTGAGCACAATTTTCTTGCAGCCCCGCTTTAATTTCTGATAATGAATTGAGTGAATCCTGATTTTAAAAGAACTAAAGAAATTAAACACACACTAGCTCAGTTTTCTTTGGTAGAGAGATATGGGTAAGAGATAATTTTTGTACGTCTTTTTGGAATTCTTTTTTTGTTTTTAAAGAAACCTCAGCTGTACGACTTTTTGGGCACCATTCATTTTAAAATAGAAAGGATCTAACTTCAGCTAAAAAAATGAAAAAATACTGAAAGGGTGTACTGTTGGTAAAATAAAAAAATCAGTTTGGTACAGCCGTTCTTATCCTGAAAAGTAAGATAGGTATTCAGTGAGACACTAGCTTTAATCAACAAAAAGAAAATTTATTCATGTTTTTAAAAATAAAAAGTTCTAACCTTTGCAGTTTTACAGGATTACTAAAAATTTTAGCCTAACAGGTAGTTATGACATTTAAATTCTAAACTCTGACTACTCCCGAAGACGAAAAATAGTGCTTTTCACTTCACTTTTTAGTCAGTTCAAATTGCTGTTAAGGCACTACTCAGGGATAAGTCTATGGAAGGATGTTTTGGTAACTTACTGTTTTTATTTCGGCTTCGATGGAACACGACCGATTTCACACTTTTCTAGTAAACACTTAGAGAGCCCACTACGGCTTTTCGTTAAAAAACTTGTGCATTATTTAGCTCTCATGATTGTTGTAATGAGCCTTTACTGCAGCTCCGTCGAGGGAAGCTTTTTGGCGGCTCCGATGAAAATTCGCCTGGCTGCGGCTTGATGGTACTCAGCCTACTTGGCGGCTTGGTCGAAACAACAACCTACTTGGCGGCTCGGTGGAAATTAGCCTGGCTGCGGCTTGATGGTACTCAGCCTCGATCCCGGTCCTACCGGACCTTTTTATAAGCCGTGGGCCTTCCCTCGGTCATATCGCGACGCCGGAACCAAAAATCCGGATACACATTTTCAACCAATCCCGGCGTGCCGAAAGATTCGGTCAGAAACCCGCACAGCACACTAATATACCGAACGGCTTGGAATCTCTTATTAATATACCGTTCGATACAAAAATGAAAATAAGTACAATTTGAAGTGAAAAATCAGTAACATTACATGGTCTTAAAATCTAGGAAAAAATGAATGTTACAACATAATGATAGGACAATATTATAATTAATATGCGAATCACGTAGTGTACGAGGGTGGATTGAAAAGTGTTGTAAAAAATAAGGTAAATAATGTTTTTTGCAAAAACAATAAAAATATTTCTTAACATAATCTCCATTGAGTGCAATATATTTGGTCCAGTGAGATTCCAGTTTCTTTTAATCCTCTGCTTTGTCACTGCAGGATACTCGACTTTATCCACTTCTACGAATTGTATAATACCGATCACTTACGATAGCTACCAATAAGTAACTACGCGTTGTATCTATTTGAAACTTTGAACACAAGAATTACGCTTACCAACAGCCATGCCACTTAACAAAATTTTCTGCATTTCGTATACATTTACCAGATTTATCGATCCACCGCTGTATAATATATGTTCAACTTAATCGGTTTTAATCCAAAATAATCCTTGGTCTCTAGAATTTCAAAGTAAGCTGTTTTAAACTGTTTAAAACAAAATTTTATCTTCTGAACTTTCATGGAAAAAGTTCGCTCTAATAAAAAGTAAGGCAAAGTACAGAACAATCTAAAGAGTCTCATTAATCTTATGTTTCATTAACTTGTAAAAAACCTTCAGTTGAGTACAATTAGCAGACATACTATATCGCCTTTATAAAAGACACGTACCGCACTGAAACTTAATTATTGTTCAACTGTTAAATTCCAATGAAACTTTAGGCTAAACTACAACGCTCTAGCTCTAAAGTTCGCTGAAAAAAATGCTATAGTCTGTCGAGTACAACCACTTTCTATGAGACTGAAAATTTCTGGACCCTACACAGACAAAACCCGGTTTACCAGAATCCACCCAACGTACGGTATAAAAGCCCAGGTAACCTAGCAAGGAATCTCCTCTTACTGCGCTTAGTCTTTCCGTTGAGTCCCCTAACCAGGTCGTGGAGTTTCCTCCACAAGAGACAAATAAATCGGCTAAACTATTACTATTATACTAGTCCAGACAGTACAAAAGTACAGGCAATGATTTTCTGTTGAAGATTTTTACATAAACCGCTTCTTCCTTATTGAATGAATGAGGTTATTATTTTTACACCACGAATTGAGTTCTAAGCTGAACAGAAATTACAAATATCAATGGACCAATCACCGAACTCTAAGCAACTCCCATGGCCAGGTCATTCAGTGTCTCGGAAAACCACTAGCAAACTTAATTCTTTAGAACATTGGGTAAAAATTAGTGACGGCTCTTTTTTAGTGTTCCGTACGGAACACTTATAAGATGACTTCGGTGTCTGTCTATCTGTCTGTCTGTCCGTCTGTCGGTCACACCCGATTTTCTCCGAAACTATTTGTCATAGAAAGTTGAAATTTGGTAATAATATAGGAATTGATGGCCTCATCAGAGCTATGTAGTTTTGAAAGTTAAAATTTGACTTAAGGGGTTAGTTTTGGGGGGTGAAATCGGAAGTGAAAAAAAAATTTTTTTAACTAGGTCATCGAGTGTGGTATCAAATGAAAGCTTGTGAAAACATGAGTAAAAAATATATATAATGTAATACTTGCGCACACTTTTCTTTGTATTATTTTTAAAAAATCGCGAACAATCACTGTCTCCCCACCTTATCTTGAAAAATACTGATCAAAAAATTTTGAAAAAAATAAATTCTGGGTTTAGATTGAACAAAAATTATCACGAGTGCATTACCTTTAATAATTTATCTGGTATATAAAAAAAAACAAAAATTTCAAGGTCATCAGTGTTCAGTAAAGATTGGAAACAAATCTAGTTGAAAACTCATTTGGGGTGTGTTTTGTGAAGTCACTGATCATTTTATACTACCGTAACAAAATTTTTTATTTTAAAAGCAATTAACGTACGGAACACTAATTGTGCAAATTCAACTTGCACTTGACCGTTTTTATTCTATAAACGTATTCACAAGTGGTGTTTGAATTGATGTAGACCGCTTGAGCCGTTTCAGAGTGGTACATGCTAGGAATACATGTGACATATCCGTATGAAGTTTAACTTATCATCCCTTGTGCCATCCGTCTCAAGAATTCTTTTATATGGACATCATCCCTTTGGAAAAACTACATACTTAGGGCAGTGTTTCTCATCGAGTATAATCTTCAACGATTTCAAATAGGCAAAAGTTGAAGAAGGTGCACGTTCTCCGGTTCTCTACTGTGCCATGGGCTGTGCTCGTAAAACATTCTCCTAGTTTTGTATTATCAAGATTGAACATTAAATTAGGAGATTTGAATGATGCTACAAGCAATAAAGAGTCAATCAGCAGACAGCAGTCTTGGCGAATGCGTTGGGAATAAATTTTAGGAGATGACATTATATTCGACTGTATAATTGGTTGTCTAATCTAAATAGAAGTACCGGTATACAAAAGAAGTTATTTAAATGATTTAATTATAAAAATAATTAAAACTTACTGAACGTATTAGTTTTAACATATAAGAACAAAACAAATTCGTCATTCAGCGCTACTTAATTTTATGAGAACGTTTTGTGTCCATGAAGATATGGGCTGTTGACATTAGACGACGACTTTGTTCTCGCATTTTTGATAAAATAGTACGAAATCATGTTATTATCATGTAAACTTCCCTACTCCATACATCTATTTCAGTAAAATGTTACTATCCAAACAAATATATAAATCGAGATGACAATATATTTGTTTATGCGTTTGAGGTTTTCTTAAGCAATTACATTTAAACAGTTTAACAAATCAGAATGGAATTTGGTACACCGATAGGTCATGACTTTTATTTTTCGACATTGATAGCTGACAATATTGAAATACATATTTCTTTTATTTATGGCTCGATATCAATCAAATTTGAATGGAAGATATTAAATTGGCTAAAATATGCTAAGTTGGGAATGTGGAATCTTTGGTACAATGATACTACTCAGTATATATCACCACTACACCAAACACTTTATTTTTGCACTCGACGCGCGTTTCGCCAACCATGTTAGCGTCATCAGGAGCGATGATTGACTAAAGCTAAACTACAAATCTACCCTATTTATACTTAGCCTAACCCTTGAATTACTCAAGCGGAACTAATGACATAGGCAAGGCCATCAATTCCGGTCAAGTAACCAGTAGAGGGGACTATAAGGAATAGGCCCTCTGTCTTTATTTAAACTACTTTTACATTTTATGATTTCCATACTTTCGTATGCGTTTAACAATCTCCTATCAGATACATTTTTTATTAATCTTAGATTATCTAATGTTACAGTATGATCAGCTTCAAGGGTATGTTCGGCAATGCTAGATTTTTCTGTTCTATTGTATTTTAAGTGTGCTAAATGTTCTTTAAATCGTGTTTTAATTGACCTTTTAGTTTGCCCAACATACTTTTTGTCACAATCATTACAACTAATTTCATAAATTCCACTTTTCTCACAATTAGGAATCTTATCTTTGGGATTTCCTAAGATATTCCTCAGATTGTCTGATGACTTATAGACTAAGGTGAGGCCTCTAGTTATATTTCTAATACGATTCCTTTCTTTATTAAAGTTTACTCTATTCAGAGGGAAAGTGATTAAACGATGAACTAAAAAATGTAATGAGGCTAATTTATGTTTGTTTCCAATGAAATGAATCATTAGGAATATATCTATCTGTAACTGTGTCCTTTCTATAGATATCAAATTCTAATCTATTATTGTTTTTTGTTAATTAAAATATCCAGAAAGTGAATTGTCCCTTGTTCTCAACTTCGTAAGTGAATTTAATGGAAAAAATCATCAATATTTGCTTTATTTGTATCAAAAATCGCAAAAATATCATCCACATACTTACCATACCCTTGGGAAATATTCGAATTCTTGACTGGCTTCGATTTCAAACTTACATGAACATGAATAAAGGTGGCTATGAAACGTGATAAGCAATTACCCATGTTAAGTATTCACGAATAATTTCGTCTTCAAAGTCATTCATTCTAAGTAATTCTTCGAGATATTTAAAGTTTGTGGAATTGGCACACTTGGGAACAAAGAACTAACATCAAAAGAAATTAAGACTTCACCTTCATTAAGAACTAATTTTTTGTTTTATTAATGAATTCTAACGAATTCTTCACTGCGAAAGTATTTAATGGTAACTTCTCAAGTTCTTTTGATAACCATTTGGATATTAAATATGTGGGTGATCCGACCGATGAACAATGGGTCGCATTGCTTTTCCAGGTTTGTGAATCTTGGGTAAGCAATACAATTTTGTATGGTCGGATTACTCACATTTAATTTAAATTTTAGCGAATCGGAGACTTACATTTTTTTAAAGAATTTTTAACCTCTGATATCATTCTCGGTAATGGATTTCTTGTTACCTTTTCATAAGGGCCAGATTCGATAAGATTATCTACGCGTTCAAAATAATCTTTCTTATCCAATATATATATATATATATATATATATATATATATATTATATATATATAGATATATATTATATATATATGGCTAAAATATGGTTTTATTTAAAAGAATACTTTCTTATATCGCAAAATAATACATCTTTATATTTTATTTATGAACTACGAATTAAATTAGTATGTTACATATATAATTCTTTCGAAAGTAATTCTTTTCATTGACTGCAACCTTTATCCATGAATCAGTTTTAATCATTCTATATCTCAACAGTATGTATGAAATTAATAAAAGTATTTGGTGTTACTGTAGTGTGCGGTCTACCTGTAAATCTTAATTGTTGCGTGAGGTCTTTTTGCAATAAATACATTTCTAAGTAAAGCAATAAAATAATAGAGTAAGTTTTGTTATTAATGACAATGACAAGTTGCTAATACGTATATTTTAAAAGAAGCATGCTTTTGCGAGATTTTTATATTAATATCATTTTTAACGAAGATGCAACAGTGACTTTTTTGGAAACGCATAATCTACTTATGCAGAATGACGAAAATAACATCTGTGATAGGTGTGATGAGGAAATGCAAAAAAAGGAAACGCGATCGTGGAGGAGCGTTTCGTCCAATCTTACGTTGTCCTAGAAAAGGTTGCCAAACAACAAAATTGTTTAGAAGTGGAAATAAATTCTTCCACTAGACGGATTTGAACGGCAAGTTACATTGTAATTTAAGCTTATGTTATATTTTGGAATTGATGTTTACGTTTGTGTACGACATTCCGAGTACAACATGTGAAAAACTGACTAGAAGGTCGTCACGTACCATAAGTGATTTGTTTAACATGTGCCGCGAAGTGTGCTCCTCAAATGTGTCAATCAATCGCAGAGGGCAATTAATCGATAGCCACGATGATCCTATACACACTGATGAAGTGCAAATCGCGAGTCGCTGAAAACATAATAGGGGAAGGCTCTTACAAAATGTTCAACAACCTCAATCTGAAGATAACGATGCAGCGGTGCAAAACAATCGAAACTATAGTAGACGAATAGATGGACCGCGTGGGTTTTTGGTTGAAAACAAAACGAGTAGTACGATAGTTTATTGTGGAAAGGAGAGATAAAAAACATTAATGCCCATTACAGAAAGAGAGGTTCAATTTCAATCTGTTATTTATTCAGACGAGTGGCCAGCGTACAGGAATCTTGGCAGGCGAGGCTTCAACTAGCAGACCGTTAATCACCAGTAAAACTATGTCGATCCGCTCACAGAAGCTCATACACAAGGTATTGCATGGTCGTGGCTAAATGCTAAAATTTACATCTTAAAGAAAACGAAGAGAATACCATTAAACCATCTTCAATCACATCTAAATCATTTATTCTGGATGATATTAAGGAAGAATGAAGATAATCAATTTGTCAGCTTTTTAAAGAATATTGCCTCTGTTTATAGATATCAGTTGTAAATATATTCGTAAAAAAATCATTATTAACAACAAATTGTTCGTCTTATCAATTTTTATTGTATAGCAATGTTATAGCAGGGTAGATCTCAAATTTTTTGGTAGGTCGCACGCTACAGCGACACCAGGTATTTAATATTTGATATTGACAGTTGTTAAAATTAAACTTGTTTATATTCTATATAAATAGACTAATTTAGATCATATTCAAACAGCAGATATAAAAGGAATTTCAAACATAGGTAGCTTTTAAAATTAAAATAATTGTATTTTTATTTTCGGCTGTTTTTAATCAAATCTGAAAGGAATACGTCAAACTAATTACAATCATATTTTGTCATTGATATCTGTTAAAATTAATATGTTGAATGAAATCACTAAACATGCACTGAGGATTTGATAGATTGTTTTGTAGGGACGTAAGTAGAAACTAGTATTACTTAATGCAATTAAAGAAACTTTTTCATGTGAAAGGTCATAAGATATATTTATTGTTACGTGCAAAACGAACTTTTAATAAAAATAAATGAGGGCAATCTCTGGGATTCTATTTTATAAACTACAGATTCATAAAGTATATGAAAATATTATGTTTTTTACGTAACGAAAGAGTGAAATATAGATTATTAAAAATTTTGAGAAGAGATTAATAGAGAAGAAATAAAAGAGGCAAACGGCAAATTAAAATTAGGAAAGGCGCTCGGACATGATAAGATCATAGCAGATATAATGAAAGCGCTCCCTGATGTAGCAATAGAAGAACTTAAGAATATAACGAACAACGTAATGAAGAACAATGCACCTACGGACTGGACAACAGGCATCATAACTCCAATATATAAGAAAGGTGACACTAAGGATTGTAATAACTACAGAGCGATAACTCTAACTAGCACTGTTTCAAAAGTATCTAGTAGGATACTAGAAAAAAGATTAAGAAAGAAACTTGAGCATACATTGGAAAAAACGCAGTTTGGCTTTCGGCCAGGTAGAGGGGTGAATAATACAATTATTTATATTGAGGCAATTATGTGAAAAAGCAATAGGAGAAGATAGGAAAATTCGCTTGGCTTTTATAGACCTACAAAAGGCTTTCGACAAGATTAAAAGAGAAGACATATGAAACACTGAGGAAAAGAGAAATACCAGAAATAGTAATAAAAGGCGTACAGAGTTTATACAAAGAATCGACAAATTATGTAAGAACAAAACAAGACAGATCTGATATATTTGAAACAACTATGGGCCTTAGGCAGGGATGCATCCTGAGCCCCATGCTTTTCTCAATAGTTATGGATGAAGCAATAAAAGAAGCACAGAAGAAAGAGGTAAGACCATACCAGATATTGGAAGATGAAAAAGATAGAAATATCAGAACTATGATATGCGGATGATATGGTTATTATAGCAAAAGACGAGGAAACGCTTAACAGGAACATACGGATACATAAAGAAGCATTGGAAAAAATAAACATGAAAATTAATAAAGAAAAGACTATGATAATACGAAAGCAAAAGCGACAACATGAAATAAAGATAAGAGAGGAAAGGCTGGACCAACTGGAGAAGTTTAAATATTTGGGAACAACAATAACAGAGGATGGCAGGATGGAAGAGGAGATCAAGGAGATAATAATAATAGGAGGAAGAATATTTAATAGTATAAAGAATACATTCCTAGGAAAGAAAGAGATACCAAAAAATATTAAAGCCCAAGTATTCAAGAAGGTTGCAACACCAATATTTTTATATGGAGGAGAAACATGGACAATGACAGAAAGACAGAAAGGAAAGATAACGGCTACAGAGATGAAATTCGTAAGGAAAATAGAGGACAAACCAAGGATAGACAGGGTTAGGAATATACAACTGAGAAAGAATTTGAACCTGAAACCAATGGTGGAAAAGGTTGAGGAAGCACAACTAAGATGGTATGGTCACGTCGAAAGGATGCCTGAACAAAGAATAGTTAGACAAGTGTTTGAAGCCAGAGTGAGCAAGAAAAGAACAAGAGGCCGACCTAGAAGGGCATGGTTGGGGGATGTTAGAGAGGCAGTGGCCAAAAGAGGAATAAAATGGGAACACGCAAGACTAGCCACATAGGATAAAAAGAGGTGGAAGGAAATATGGAAAAGAGAAATATAGAATAACTCAACTTCACGGGCCTTACACCCCTAAAGGGGTAGAAAGGTATAAGGATTAAGTAAGTAAGTAAGTAAAAATTTTGTGTCATTACTTACACCTAAAAATGTAGTCAACACTAAGTTTCATAAGGACACCTTAACTTAATGCCGCTAAACTTTTTATGTCCATGAAATTTTTTCCATACTGTATTTATTACGTTTTCTTACTCACAAATCAATAAACTGCAAATGAGCATTTTAATAAGTGAACATAAAAATTGAAACCCCACTGTTTATTTTTATTTGTGGTCTAGCTAGTAACTGTATGGAATAAGGCAATAAAATCGTTTAATTAAAACTTTTAAAGATTTGTGTCATAAAACTTAAAAAAAAAAAATAATAACCGGTCAAGTGCAAGTTGAACTTGCGCAATAAGTGTTCAATCAGTGACTTCACAAAATACATCCCAAATAAGTTTTCAACAGAGTTTGTTTCCAATCTTTACTGATGGCTGTGAAATTTTTGTTTTTTTATATAGCAGGTAAATTATTAAAGGTAATGCACTCGTGATAATTTGCGTTAAGTCTACGCTCCGTGGAGAATATTCCAGAGTTTTTTCAAAATTTTTTGCTCAGTACTTTTCGAGATAAGGGGGGGGGGCAGCGATTTTTTTTAAAAACAATACAAAAAAAGTGTGCGCAACTATTATATGTATATATATATATATATATATATATATATATATATATATATATATATATATATTACTCGTGTTTTCACAAGCTTTCATTTGACACCACACTCGATGATCTAGTAAAAATCTTTTTCTTTCACTTCCGATTTCACCCTCCAAAATTAACCCCTTAATTCAAAATTTAACTTTCAAAATTACACGGCTGTGATGAGGCCATCAATTCCTATATTAGCAGCAAATTTCAACTTTCTATGACAAATAGTTTCGGAGAAAATCGGGTGTGAGAGACGGACAGACAGACACCGAAGTGATCTTATAAGTGTTCCGTATGGAACACCAACTAGGACCAATGTTTAGCAACTTGTGAAATACTGAAATATTTATTATTTTTTAATTTTTTTATGAGACTTTAGAGAATGACTTTTTATGAGACTTTATGAGAATTTAGAAAACTCTTTCAATTACAGTCGGATCTTGAGGATACTAGTAACAAGCTCTGGGAGCTAAAATCAGATGTTCATCCCCCTCTACATCATCTCTCACTAAACAGAAAGGAAAATACTACAGTTAGAAGATTGGCCATTGGACACACTTTTCAGACCCAGATCATCTGCTTAACAAGGAAAATCCTCCCATCTTTTCCGTTTGTCTCTCCCCTCTTACAGTAAAGCACATCTGATTTACGGAACAAACATAGTATACCTTCTAATTTGAAATCGGTCATACTCACTTATAAATCCATCTACAAACAAATCAACGAATTTCTAAACGACATCAACTTCAGAGTATAACCCCCAACACTCTCGGGCGCTAAATGACCCAGGTAGTCGATGCGCCCTACCCCTTAAATAAATCAATCCAAATCAAATTAAGTTTTTTATATATATATATATATATATATATTTATTTATTTAATTATTTTCTTAAGAATAAAAAACAAAGCCATTGCAATAAAAATATTTTTATACGGCCGACTTGATAAGACAATGTTTTGTTTTAGATTATTAAAAAGCTCTAACATCTTAATATTAAAACACTGTAGGTACTTGATAAATTAGTTAACTTAGGTTTTTGAGCACATTTTCACGATGATCTCTTCGGCATTAATTATCTTGAAAAAATCTATAAGTACACTGTGTATGATTTTTTTTATCGTTCACCTCCCACCTAAGTAGGGATTTTACCCTTTTTCTTATCCTAAGGACATCGGCGAGGATGTCGTAATACCCGACAACGTTGTCCAAGTACCGAAAAATACATTTTTGTATTTCACAGAATCTTTTAGATAATGCGGTAGTGCTGCCGCGGACGTTACTGCATTTCTGCAAGCAACAACTACCTATGTACGTGGCCAGGCCAAATATACTTCTTCTTCCTTATATTAGGCATTCCTACCTGCTTTTCTTTAATGTATCCTCGGTACAGGTAGTCGTTCCATCTTTTTCCTGGACGTTCTATACTCCTTCGGCCCACCGGTGATTTATCTCGAGCTATTTTCACTAATCATCGTTCGGACATTCTATTTATGTATTGGTTCCGTACTTGTTTTCTATTTCTTATCCACTTGTTATTGTCCTCTACTTCATAAACGTGCTTTATGTTGTCATTTGTTTCTTTATCCCAAAGTGTTCTTCCTGCAATTCTTCTTAATGTTTTCATTTCACTTATTTGTAAGTATCTGAGTTTTGCGTGTTTCTGGTCTTGTCTCTGCTATGTAGTCATATTTGGTCGAACTAGCGATTTATATATATATATACGAGATTTTACTTTTGTTTTCAAGTATTTATTTTTCCAAATAGTGTCATTCAAGCATCCTGCTATTCTATTGGGTTTTACTATTTGTTCTTTTATTTCTTCTTCTATGTTGTTGTTATAGCATAATTTAATTCCTAAATATTTAATTGTCATAACCTGTTCTACAATTGATTATCAATTTCCAGCGTACACCTGGTTCTTTGGAGATAAATACTGATTTGGTTTTTTCAGCCGATATTTTCATATTAAATCTCTTTGCTGTTGTATTAAACTAATGTAATAATCTATGCAAGTCATCTTCATTCTCAGCGACTAAGACAGTATCGTCGGCGTAACACAATATTTGTATCTCTTTATTGCCCATTTTATAGCCTTTTTTTGTTTTTACCTGTTTAATTATTTCATCTAATATAATGTTAAACAGTAGGGGATCCTCCTTGTCTAATACCAGCTGTTACCTCTATGGGTTCAGTTAACTCCGAATTTACTCTCGTTTCTATTTTATTTCTTTTGTAAACGTTCTCAGTTTAGTTTTAATATATCCAATGGAATATTTTTGTCATAAAGTGTGTGCACTACGTCTTGCAGCTGTACTTTATCAAATGCTTTTACCAAATCTATAAAGCATAAGAACGCTGGTCTGTTATACTCAACTGATTTTTCAGTAATTTGTCTGATTACACATACATCGTTACAGGATCTTCCGCTTCCTGACTGCGTCGTTACAGGATCTTCCGCTCCTGAATCCTTGTTGTTCTTCGGAAAGTTGTATTTATTTATATTTTTTCTTCAACTTCGGCGCTTAAAAATTGAAAAACAAAGCTCCTGCAATAAAAATATTTTTATACGGCCGACTCTTGATAAACCTTAATGTTGTGGTTTAAGTTATTAAGCAACTTTAAAATCTTAATCGCAAAATACTGTTGGAACTTAATAAATTAGTTAATTTAGGTAATTAGGCATAATTTCACGATGATCTTTTCAGCATTAATTATCCTGAAAAATCTATCAATAAACATGCACTGTGGATTTGATAGATTGTTTTCTAGGGCCGTAAGCAGCTAGTGTTACTTAATGCAATTAAGGAAACTTTTTCATGTGCAAAATTGTCGGGTCATAAGATATACTTATTGTTACGTGCAAACGAACTTTTAATAAAACTGAAGGGGGGAAAGCTCTTTGACTCTTTATTTTACGAACTACAAATTCATCAGTATATAAACATATTATGTTTTTTACCTAATAGCCTAGTCGCCACGGGTTTTGAGCTCTCATTAAATGTTAAAAGGGGCTGCGTTTTGACACACAGGTAGTTTTTTTGGACGTAGAATACGATAAAAAAAATTTACTAAAGTTTAATGTATGCTAAGCCTACAAAATCTAAAATAAACTCAAAAATTCGATTTTTCGGTAATATCTCGAAAAATAAAAACCAGTCAAGTGCAAGTTGAACTTGTACAAATAGTGTTCTGTACGTTGATCGCTTTTGAAATAAAAAAATTTGTTACGGTGGTATAAAATGATCAGTGACTTCACAAAACACACCCCAAAGGAGTTTTCAACAAAGTTTGTTTCCAATCTTTATTGAAAACTAATGACCTTGAAATTTTTGTTTTTTTTTATACCAAATAAATTATTATTAATTATCGTTCAATCTACACCCCATGGAGAATATCCCAGAATTTTTTCAAAATTTTTTGATCAGTACTTTTCGAGATAAGGCGGGAGGACAGCGATTTTTCGAGATTTTTTAAAAATAATACAAAGAAAAGTGAACCCAAGTATTACATTATATATATATTTTTTACTCGTGTTTTCATAAGCTTTCATTTGACCTAGTAAAAAAAATTTTTTTTTACTTCCGATTTCACGCCCCAAAACTAACCCCTTAAGTCAAAATTTAACTTTCAAAACAACACGGCTCTGATGAGGCCATCAATTCCTATATTATTACCAAATTTCAACTTGCTATGATAAATAGTTTCGGAGAAAATCAGGTGTGACAGACAGACAGGCAGGCACCGAAGTCATCTTATAAGTGTTCCGTACGGAACACTAAAAAGATATCGGAAAACTAATAGCACCACGTGAAATTTTACAAAAAAAAAATAGTATATGGATTTTATTACCAGATTTTTTTATTAGCGTGAGAATTTATTAAAATCTCGGATAGGTGATTCAAAAAGTGTAGCCCGCCAAACAGATTAATTTGAAAGTCTCGCAAACAAAAAAATAAAAGATAGCCTTTTGAAGAGCAGACTTTCAGCTTTCCGATGATACTAACAGTTTTTATTTTTATTGCTTTAATATTTGTAAAAATTAAAATGAAATTTTTGTTTTCATGATTTTAACGGGTATACAGTAAATTACGAATATTTAATAAAATATAGTATCAAAAAAAATCCTTGTGCATATATCATTATTATACCTTAAGTTTCAGTAAAAGAATAATTAAAAATACCCACATTGTTATTTAAAAATTGAGTTTTAAAGTGTGAAAATTTGCCTGCTGTAATGCGCAGCAGGCAATTTTACGTTCAACGCAGTACCAAATGGTCAAAAAAAGTCAGACAATTTTTTTTTTAGTTACACTTAAAAGTATACTTGATTTTCATAAGGGAACCTTAACTTAATGCCGCCAATCTTCTATTTTTTTCTCCATGCAGAGAGTCATTTTGATTTTTTCCCATACTGTATTTACTACGTTTTCTTAGTCACAAATCAAAAAACTACCCATTTGATTTAAATACGTGAACATAAAACTAAAACGCCACTGTTTACTTTTATTAGTGGTTTAGCTAGTGATTAAATTATATAAGGCAATGTTATCGTTTAAAATATTATTAATATTTGTAAATTAATAATATTTGTATTAATTAAAATTAAAAAAAAAACATTTAGTTGTTAAAAAAATAACCTGTCAAGTGCAAGTTGGAATTGCGCAATTAGTGTTCCGTACGTTCATTGCTTTTGAAATAAAAAATTTTATTACGGAGGTACAAAATGATCAATGATTTCTCGAAACACAACCCAAATAAGTTTTCAACAAAGTTTTTTTCCGATTTTTATGAAAACTGATGATCTTGAAATTTTCGTTCTTTTTTTATATATCAATTAAATTATTAAAGGTAATGCACTTGTGATAATTTTCGTTCAATCTATACCCTGTGGAGAATATTCCAAAACTTTTTCAAAATTTTTTGATCAGTACTTTTCGAGATGAGGGGAGGGGACAGCGATGTTGCCTAATTTTTTAAAATTAATACCAAGAAAAGTGTACGCAAATGTTACATTATATATATATATATATATATATATATATATATATATATATATATATATATATATATATATATATATATATATTTGAACTCGTGTTTTTACCTGCTTTCATTTGACACCCCACTCGATGACCTAGTAATTTTTTTTTTCATTTTCGTCACCCCACAAAATTAACCCCTAAAATCAAAACTTAGCTTTGAAGAGGCCATCAATTCCTATATTATTGCCAAATTTCAACTTTCTATGTCAAATAGTTTCGGGGAAAATCGGATGCGACAGACAAACATACAGACAGACAGATGGACGGACACCGAAGTGATCTTATAAGTGTTCCATACGGAACACTGAAAAACCAAGGGCCGATGTTTAACAACTTGTGAAATAGTTGATACATTTATTTTTTTTAAATTTTCTTATATGTTTATTTATTTATATCTTTTCTTCAACTTCGGCGCTTAAAAATTAAAAACAATACTATAATAAAAATATTTTTATACGGCCGACTCTTGAAAAACCCAATCTTGTGTTTTAAGTTATTAAGCAGCTTTAAAATCTTAATCACAAACTATTGTTGATACTTAATAAATTAGTTAACTTAGGTAATTGGGCATATTTTCTCGATTATCTCTTCAGCATTAATTATCCTGCAAAAATTTATGGGTACATTGTGTATTTCTGACATAATACACAAATTAAAGCAATTGCGACCAGCATTAATCTAAATGCACTTTTTTTATTGAGTATTTAATAAAAATGAAATCTAATTTATTGTTTTATAAATCTCAAAACATTTTAGAAAATAAATATGCGGATACGACCCT
Organism: Pachyrhynchus sulphureomaculatus; assembly: GCA_019049505.1. Classification (NCBI taxonomy): domain Eukaryota; kingdom Metazoa; phylum Arthropoda; class Insecta; order Coleoptera; family Curculionidae; genus Pachyrhynchus; species Pachyrhynchus sulphureomaculatus. The sequence goes on along the minus strand of CM032453.1, from coordinate 64,534,208 downwards.
TTAAATTCAAAATAGCTGGAAGCCACTTTTCACAAAATACGAAACATAAATATTCTAAAACTTCCCATATTCATAACTTCTATCCCTCGAAAACTCTTGTACTAAGTTCGCAAACTGAGACAACTTTATTCCCTAAATCTTTGAAAACTATGGTTGAGCATACCCGAAGTGGAATTTTATTTAACTTGCCTATTATCATATTTCACTGAAATTTTTATGATGCCTGTTTAGCAAAATAACTAAATTAAACAGAAAAGGATGTTGGCTAAAGAAACGCAAAAGTGCTATACACACTGTTAAAAAGGTATTTAAAATTCCAAAATGCTGTTCCATAAAAATTGATTTTCCAATGAATACTACGAAGTTAGAAAGCTTACATAATACTTAATAGGTGACAAGGATGGAAAACATAAAATATCGAATTTTAATAGAAAATCGACCAATTCCGTGGCCACTCAAATTACCAGATTGAAATTTCAGTGATTTTTTTTACCTCGTCTGTTACATGAAAAGTACCGAAATGATAACATTATAATGATCATTTTAGATAATTAACCATACTCACTCAACCTTGAACCTTTAAGCGAAGCTTATATGCATAAGAATATGGGGTAGAAATTATAAACGTTGACTCTAGGACGGAGAATGATTTATTTATCAGTCGTTTGTAAAATTTGTACACTAAGCTTGTCCATTTAAGGGAGGAAACCTGTGAAAACGAACGTCTTTTTGTGAGTCATTTATTGAGGAACCATAATATTTATACAAAAAAAGAAAAGGTACATAAAAAAGAACAGCTTTTTGGCTTCAAAAATAGAGCCTCAACTCTTTAAAAAGTTCAAAATGGCGGAGCAGTAGCTACAATGTACAAAAAACAAATTCACTAGAGTATGATTATACGTTTTGCATGAATTTAAATTTACCAAAAAAAAAATCGCGAATTTAAGACCATTTTTTTATAAACAACTGTCAAAAAATAATATTTATAATTGACTTTTTATAATTCTTGTACATTCATTCAATAGTCAATAGGTTAATGAATATCTATACAAAATTTCAAGTGAATCCGTGAATTACTTTTTGAGCTACATTACACGGTGTGCGAAATTTTACATTTTGAGAGAAAAAAAAGCGGAATAATGAAGCAGGCTGTCTCTCAGCTGTTCTCCTGTTGATGCTACCTTGGGGACGCTATCCTAACGGAAAAATATTGCTATTCTTCTCTTCAGTGATAGTGAAATAGGTAGTTTAGTAGTTTATTTAGTCATAAAACCTACAGGTAAAGCATTAACGCGCGCGCTTATATATCTGCTCTCGGTACCGAACAGAGACGGTCTCTTCCATGGCACGACAGGTGTATTTAGAGTTTGAATTTCAACTTAAAACTCAGTGAGGACATTCTTCAGATGTTAAACTAACTTTTTATGAAAAAAAAAAATTTTTTTTTTAGCAGGCCTCCCCCGTTAAGGGCAAAACTTAGCAGCCAAACATGTCCTCTCCACATGTTGTTCAAATACTGTTGTATATCCGAGTTTAGACTATATATATATATATATATATATATATATATATATATATATATATATATATATATATATAAATTGTAAAAAACAACACTACATTACTCAGAACACCAACTTACCAACGTCGATAACATCCTATAAAATTCTTATCACTTTACACCACACCACAATACACTAACAGTGCAATACAATGACTAAATACTACAATATACTTATGTAGATGGACGCGCTACCTATATGAATGTAATTAAAAAAAGAAAAAAAAGTTAACAAAAAAAAAAGGAAAACTCTAAAAACTATAAACAGCAAACCGAATACACTGGTTCGTCATTCCATTTTATGTGTGGCCAAAAACTAAAATTAAGCTTTACAGTCTCAATATGTTACAAAAAATATTGCCTAATTTACTTATTTACTATTTTATAATTTACCATATTTCTATTGACATAAAATATTTCAAGAAAAAGATGACCTTCTTTTGTCAATAATTCCTTCTTTTTTTGATAACTGTCACATATCTAGAGCATCTGACCATCTATACGTTGTTATCTAATCATTGATTTGCAGTAATGATGTATATAGGTTATGTGTTTCGATGTTTTATACAATAACAATTTTACAGAATGTTATTGACTCTTACGTTTATAAGTTGGTCTTCTGTAAATTTTAGTGTTTGTGTTTACAATTATTATTATATACTTGTAGTGCTCCTGATGAAGTCAGTAAAAATTGACGAAGTATTGAGAGAAAAAACAACAATTTGAATTTTAATGTCGCAGATCACTATTCCGATTCCGATGAACTTAATAATAAATATATCTATAATATATATATATATATATATATATATATATATATATATATATATATATATATATATAATGCAACGTCTCTCTGTCTGTATGTCTGTCCGTTAGTGCGCTTATCACTGGAGAACCACTTATCCGATTTACGTACTTTTTTTTAAACATACATATGTTCTGTGGCCAGGTTATAGGCTATATTTTATTACGATAGGTAGCATAAGGAATGAGCAGTGACGATGATAGTCAATGAAGTCGGAAAAAAGTTTGCCGCTAGCACGTTCCCTTGCAATACACAGCCTAAACCATTAAAAAATGAACAATATTATGTAGCAGAGAATATCTATAATCTATAATATATATAAAATGCAATGTCTGTCTGTCTGTCCATTAGTGCGTTTATCACGCGAGACCCACTTATCCGATTTACGTGTCTTTTTTTAATTCATACATATATTCTTTGGCCAGATTATATAATAACAATAATAATCTATATCTATAATATATATAAAATGCAACGGCTCTCTGTCTGTCTGTCTGTCCGTTAGTCCCGCGAGAACCACTTATCCAATTTACGTGATTTTTTAAATTCATATATATGTTCTCTGACCAAGTTATAGATATATATTTTATTATTTCTCTGTACATCTAAAATATATATAAAATGCAACGTATCTCTGTCTGTCCATCTGTCTGTCTGTCCGTTAGTGGACTTATTACTGGAGAACCACTTATCCGATTTACGTGTTTTTTTTTTTTTTAAACATACATATGTTCTCTGTCCAGGTTATAGAATATATTTTATTACGTTAGGTGACATAAGGAATAAGCAGTGACGATAATAGTGAGTCAAGTCGGAGAAATGTTTGCCGCTAGCGTGTTCTCTTGCAATACACTGCCTAAAGCATTAAATATGGAACAATATTGTGTAGCCAAGAATATAATATATATAAAATACGTCTCTTTGTCTGTATGTCTGTCCGTTAGTGCGCGTATCACTTGCGAACCACTTATCCGATTTACGTGTTTTTATAAATTTATACATATGTTCTATATAATTCGATAAAAACCTAGATAATGGGAGATAAGGTGAGATAATAGGAGATAAGTATAAATAATGGGAGATAAGGAGAAATAATGGGAGATAAGCAGAAATAAGTCTAGATAATGGGAGTTATGGTGAGATAATGGGAGATAAGGAGAAATAATGAGAGATAAAGAGAAATATTGCGAGATAAGTCGAAATAAGCCTAGATAATGGGAGATAAGGTGAGATAATGGGAGATAAGGAGAAATAATAGAAGATAAAGGGAAATAATGAGAGATGAGCAGAGATAAGCCTAGATAATGAAAATTATGTAGAAATAATGGGAGATAAGGAGAAATAATGGGAGATACGGGGAAATAATGACAGATATTTTATTACGTTAGGTAACATAAGGAATAAGCAGTGACGAGAGTAGTGAATCAAGTCCATGCGAGCGGAGCCGCGGGCTACGGCTATATATATATATATATATATATATATATATATATATATATATATATATATATATATATATATATATATATATATATATATATATATATATATATATATATATATATATATATATATATATATGTTACTATAGAGGTTTTCACGGATGGTGGAATGTAATAAATTAAAATTGCGGGTTTCAATCCGTTCGTCTAACAATGAATTTGCACGACGTTTCGCCAAAATCTCATTTGGCATTTTCAACTGCTCCCGCTACTGCTGCTGCTGCTGCTACTCGATACTGTGATCTTGCTGCTGCTGCTGCCACTCGAAGCTTGAAAAAGAAAGAATAACTTAACTAATCCTCGGTAAAATATATTTAAATATTTAACATAATAACCACACCGCCACCAGCACCTTTACATCGTTGGTTAAACTTCTCTAACCTGAATGTCATAAGTTTAGATGAAAATGTCTAATCATATTAACCATTCAGACTATAGTTTAGGTGATTAGAGCAGAAAAACCAGTCTAGTTGCTTATGAAGATATCTTGAATAAAATAAAGGTGTGTTAGTTGAAGTTGTTCCTAAAAAATGGCGGCTAATCTCAGATTTTTTTTATCCAGAATATCTGCAGTCAAAAAAAATTTTTAATAAAATGTTTCTATATTTAACTTGTAAATTGTTAATGAAAAATAAAAGTGTTACGAAAAAATTAAAGCAGGGAAAAATAATAAGGAAGGTGAAAGTTTGTTTTAAATTAAGAAAGTAAATTGAAGCCAAGATTAAAGTTGTCGCACTTAATTTTAATAATTTACCCATTAATTTGAAAAACTTTACGACGATAAAGGAAATATAGAAGTTTCAGTAAAAGTATCTTATGTTATTTATACTACGAAGATACAGAAGTTTTAAGAAAACCCTTATATAAGACTAACATATGGGAGAGTTATCTCGGCAACAAGTTCACAGACACACGGAGCTATTCACTTTGAACGCCCGGACATCGGCTGCTCAGGGGAGTATCCGCAGACAGCAGGAGGTCGTTCAACTTAACAAAGACCTGGAAGAAATTCTATCTTTAGGTGACAGTAACCAAGTGAAATTTAACGCTACAAAAACCCAGGCGGCAGTTTTTTCTAAAAAAGTTAACATTTCCATTCCCCTAGCACCGTCGCTCATTTTGTTGGGCGTTAGTTTGGGAGCAAATATGTCCTGGCATGAACATGTTACAGGCATATCAAGGAGAGCTTCTCAAAAGTTGGGAATATTATTTCCAACCAGAAAGCTTTACACTCCACAACAACTGTTAATTCTTTACAAAGCTCAAATTCGAACAACTATGGAATACCGCTCCCATGTTTGGGGCCCCGCTCCCAAACACACTCTGCATTTGTTGGATTCTGTTCAGAGAAGAGCTGTTCGTCTGATTGGAGACCCGGAACTGACCGGCGGCCTTGATTCGTTGGAACATCGAAGAACGGTTGGCGACTTGAGTCTGTTCTACAAGTATTTTCATGGAAAGTGTTCAAAGGATGTAGCCCGCTTAATTCCTCCCAAAGCGGTGCATGTTAGAAATACACGTCGCGCTGGTGCTTCATATCCGTATGAGGTTCAGCTTGTTACTCCGCGTACAATCGCTTTTCAAGCAATCTTTTATATGGAGAACATGATCTCTTTGGAATAATTTGCCAGCGCTGTGTTTGCCACCGAGTACAATTTACAGCGATTCAAGAACAACGTGAATCCCTTTTTCCGCACACATGCCACTTCTGGAGTGCTTTAGGGACTTCCCTGCAGCACGTGTGCTAGACCCATAAAAAAAAAGTAGATGATTTTCGTTTTTTGTGATATAGTGATCCTGAAACGTAGATAAATGCAAAAATGTTGGAAGATGATTTTATTTACGATTACAATATTGCACTTGGCGAGGGAAAGTATCGTCCCTCAAGTATAAATAACACTTTTTTTTCTTTCTCTTGGCATGGCATGATTATTTAACGATTGTTGGCTATCTTATTCATAATTCCTTGATTGTTACTCAGAACAGCTCCGCGGTTTCTCAAATCACTATTTTATTAGACTTATTGCCATTTATTTTTTTCCATAAATAAATATAAAACTCCATAAAACTCCATCATAACGTAAAATCAAATCAAATCACTCTCAATCGTTCGAAAGTTTACATGCGCGTATTTTTTTTCCTGCGGGCGAAGGCTGCTCTCGTATTTTTAATTATCGTTCTTTTGATGGATCTCATTTTTCGTTTTAACAATTTATATCCATAAGTAGTTGTAAGTTAGTATTAGCGTTACCCATATAGAAGCGCCTACATATTGATGTTATTTGAAGTTTTTCTATTTATATCTTTCCCGCAGAATATTTCTTTCAAATACAAATTTAACAACAGTGGGAAGACAATGCAAGCCTACACGTAATTTTTATGTATTTTGTAGCGTTGTCCTATTTTGCATCTGCTTTTTGATACTAGTACCTTTTGAAAACAAGGTTCTTACATTTTTTTAAAGAATTTTTAACCTCTGATATCATTCTCGGTAATGGATTTCTTATTACCTTTTCATGGTATAGGTATGTGGATGATATTTTCGCGATTTTTGATACAAAGAAAGCAAATATTGATGATTTTGTTTCTAAATTAAATAGCCGGTTTGATTCCATTAAATTCACTTACAAAGTTGAGAACAAAGGACAATTGCCTTTTCTAGGTATTTTAATTATTAAAAATAACAATAGATTAGAATTTGACATCTATAGGAAGGACACAGCAACAGATAGATATATTCCTAATGATTCATTTCATTGCAAACAACATAAATTAGCCTCATTACATTTTTTAGTTCATCGTTTGGTCACTTTCCCTCTGAATAAAGTAAACTTTAATAAAGAAAGGAATCGTATTAGAAATATAACTAGAGTTAATGGTTATGACGATGACTTAGTAAATAAGCTAATAAATAGACATAAGTTTAGGTTTAATAGTCAGAATTCCACCTTTTTTACACGCGAAGAAAATAACACCAAGTTTGTCTCCATACCATATAATCCGAAATATAGCAAGGGACTCAATAAGGTATTTAATAAGGTAGGCCTCACCTTAGTCTATAAGTCATCAGACAATCTGAGGAATATCTTAGGAAATCCCAAAGATAAGATTGCTAATTGTGAGAAAAGTGGAATTTATGAAATTAGTTGTAATGATTGTGACAAAAAGTATGTTGGGCAAACTAAAAGGTCAATTAAAACAAGATTTAAAGAACACTTAGCACACTTAAAATACAATAGAACAGAAAAGTCTAGCATTGCCGAACATGTCCTTGAAGCTGATCATACTGTAACATTAGATAATCTAAGATTAATAAAAAATGTATCTGATAGGAGATTGTTAAACGCATACGAAAGTATGGAAATCATAAAATGTAAAAGTAGTTTAAATAAAGACAGAGGGCCTATTCCTTATAGTCCCCTCTACTGGTTACTTGACCGGAACTGATGGTCTTGCCTATGTCATTAGTTCCGCTTGAGTAATTCAAGGGCTAGGCTAAGTATAAATAGGGTAGATTTGTAGTTTAGCTTTAGTCAATCATCGCTCCTGATGAAGCTAACATGGTTAGCGAAACGCGCGTTGAGTGCAAAAATAAAGTGTTTGGTGTAGTGGTGATATATACTGAGTAGGTTCAATAGTGACTTCACTTGGTTCTATTTTAGTCTACTAGATAGCATTAAACAGATCTGTTATGGCTTGAGGAGCCGTGTTTTCAAGTAGTTTCACTACTTTAGTGCTGATCACCTTTTGCCATTGTAGCACTTCCACTTCTTGCTTAAGTTATTCTTTCTTCTTAAAATAATTCTAAAATATACTATTTCCACTTTTTAAGTTGCCATTGAATGCCAATCAAGTTTTTTCTATTTGAGTCTTCAATATTTAATTTTGATGCTCTTCCTGTAAATCTAGACACTTCTTTTACTTTTTTATGTAATCGAAACGAACCATGACTGTTTCAATCTTCTCTTGCTTACTTTATATTTTTATGATTTCTATGTGAATTCTTCTGTATTAAGGTTGATTTCGATGATTATGTTTTCGTTTGAGATCCATGAGATGTATTATCTCATATATTTCATGTCCTCCGTCATTCATTTCTGTCTCTTTTGGCTCTTGTTTTCAAATAGAATCGTAGTTTATATTTTTAGATTTTTTTAGTATTTTTCTATATCATTTTGTTGCCCTTACATCGATTATAACATATTTCTTCCTCTAGAACAATGTCACAGGTTCTCGTATATTTCTATGTACTTCTCTGAATATTTACCTCTTGTCTTTTTGTTTGAGTTTCTGTGTATTTCTTAACAGAATAAATCGAAATTTTACATACTCAATACATGGTAAAAAAGCAAAATCCTCTTTCTAATGTTAAAATTATGTCAGCAGGTTATTAGAAGTACCCAAAAAATAATTTTAAAAAATTGTGAGAATTTACGTATATCTAGAGTCGGTGGGTTCCTAGCTTCAAAATATTGTAAAAAATTGTCAGTTCATATCATAACCGATGGCAACTATGTAATTTCAAATGGATTACTCTAAATCTGATATCATATTTATAGACTCCAATTAATAAACATTTTTATTATACTATTATTCATAATGCCCATATTTAGTGGTTCACATTCACATGTAAACGTAATGTAGATATATTCCAGGCTTTAACAGCATCTAAGTTCTTCAAAAAGTCACCACAAACTAGAATTTTTTTTCCATTAATCAAATATTAAGTTGTTTTCTTCTAGTAAAGGATGGAAAAAATTCAAAAGCACTGAAATGTAGACTATGATGTACTAAAATTTTGAACATAAGTGGATTCAAATATATGTAATCTATTTAAAATTTGAAATAGCCATTATCGAATTTTCGAATAACAATTTTTTTGCTGCTTCCTAGAAACTTCTGACAAACCACCTAGTTTGACATACTTGACACAATTTTGGCACCAGAAAGCAGATTTTGTATATTTTCCCACTTAATAGATATAGTATATAAACGCGAAATTTCCTTTTCACACTTACGAAGTATGTACTCCTATTACAGAGTCGGATTTATGGTAGGAAAAGGCGAAGAAGACATCTTCCCATTCCGATGACTAAAATTTATTCGAGAAAAGGGTAATTTATCTACTCGTATTTATATACTTCTTTATACTTTATTTTTATTAAATTATATGGTAAAACTTCGTTTCGCGGGCTTTTCAGGAAAGGGTTTTTTTTTGGAATAGGCTTAAAATGGTCTAATTTTAAAAGACTTGCGAGAAAATATCGGAGGGAAACCGTTTTTACACGTTTTTTTTTTGCATATAAACATTGATACGTAAGCATACGAAAGTCTACTATGCTATTGATAACAACTGAACGAAACTGCTCAATTCGTTTATGCACATTAGAGTGACCGGATCTCATAGAGGGGGAAAAAATGTCGGAATCTTGTTCGTCTGGACCCACAAAACGATTCCCCTTTCCAGATATTGAGATAGCCGAAATTTGAGCTCGATTAAACGACGTTAACCCGTGCCACTCGTCGCTCAAAGTTTGAAAAAATCCAAATTTTTGGCCAAAAAGCTGACATATGGAGCCATAAAACTCCAGAACGGTAAATAATAGAAACACGCTTAATATCTCAAAAGAAAGCTAATGTTGTTCTTTCAAAATTTATATTCTATACATAATTGTTGTTATTTTAAGTCAAACCGAGTTACAACAGCCTTTAGCCCCAAAAACGTGACCTGGTACCACTAGGAGCATACTTCGTATATTTTGTTATTAAGTGATAAATTTTGCTTTTTTTTTGGTATATTTTTGAGTTTAAAGTAGAAATATAATAAAAAAAAACAAGTAATACTGATAAGTCTAATGACATTTTTTATTTTAAAATATAAAAATTAGGTATATAATACATACAAAACAGACACAGAAAAGATACAGACGTAGTACCTACATGAGTTGATAATTTTACATAGTTATCTAATCTATTCTAGAGCTTTTGTTAAAGTAGTTTTTGAAACGTCAGGACATAATGCTCGGCATTTACTTACAACTTGCAGGACATATTGCTTTTGGTCTTCATCTTTTGTCAGAAGGTCGTTAAAGTCGGTTATTAATTTAACACCACGCTCAGCCATATCATTAAACTACTTTTAATGTTTTGACAATTTTCAATCCTTCTTGGAAGTCATTATTTTCAGGCCAGGTGTTTGGATGTTGTCTTAGGAAACCTTTTTTTATATTAAATTGGTCAAAGAATGTAAACGTTTCTTTTGGTAAGTAAATTTACCAATCCTCCATCAACTACCTCTTTTAAGTTTTCTTTCCTAACTTTTGGATTTACAACCCTAGCGCGCTGTGATGGTTCATCTGTGCTACTGAGCAATTTATTAGCCATTAACAACTTTTCATCGTCTGTAATGGTGGGATCAAAAAACGATAATCCCACCAACTTTGCATTCAAATACCACAAATGGTTCGAAAATTTGGTCAGGGCTATTTCTGCAATGTCGTTGTCACATTCTTTATAGTCTAACAGACTATGCAAAATACCTAAATCTTGCTTTGGTGCAAGATGAGCTTTTGGAGCATTGAACCAAGCTTTACAATAAATTTTAACTAGGAAAACAGAAATGGCACGCACAGAACTTTCTTCTTCTTTAGACATCTTAAATTGACGACGAAAAATGAACATTTTTAAGCAGTAAATAGCCTTTGCCATCCACCTAGCGTGATGAATGGCTCCTGGAGTTCTGCCGTCTAGTGATCCAACAAATACGAGAACCAACTACAATAGCTCCCTGTAGTCATCTCTGGGGTGGCTCTCAGTTAATTTGGTCTCGAATTCAGCAATAACATTTGCAATTACTTCTGGAGTTAGCTGCTTTTATATTAGATTGTCACTGATACCTGTGTCGTATTTCCCTTTGTCTATCTGGGGCCACGCAGTGAGGAATCTCTTGAAAATGTCTGGATGAGGTCCAGTGGTTGATCCCATTTTTGTGTCGAATACGCCTCTTAACAGAATTTCCAAGATATGGTGACGGCAAGCTAGGTATAACAATTCTCTTCCTAACATTTGCTCCAATATGACACATGCTCCTTTGAGTCTTCCCGTGTTGGATGCTGTAGTGTCGAAGCACATCGCCTTGACGGTGTTGAGAAGACCCCATTCATGCAGGCATTCATATACAGCTACGGCTTGCTCCTCTCCAGAGCTGTTTGCTGTTACAGGAACTCCCAGCAGCTGTTCCTTTTCGCCATATAAAATAGCTATAGCTATTCGCTCACATTGTTCATTTTTTAAAACACCCGGTAAAAGTTTACCGTCCCAATGGACAACCACGGGCTCTTTTTCAGGAATGTTTACTTTATCAAAAATTTTTTTATTATATTGTTCTCTGAACATTTGCCTTCTATCATGTAATAAAGTTTTCGAGACTTTGTACTCAAGAGGGTCAAGGTTTAGTGGTTCTAGAGTAGCTATTAAAAATTCTCGTGGCATTTCTGTCGGATACCTTACATCGATCTAATAAAATGGACAATTTCATGTTTAAAATCTCTTTAACGCCCCTTGCAAATGAAACTTTCATCCTCTTGCTCTCAGATGGTCCTGGATCTTCTGCAGCTTCTTCAGGGATGTCCATTTCCTCCAAACTCTCAAGTTCCTGGTAGATGCTGTCCTCTTCAGTGTCTTAAAATATCTTCACTAGATAATTGTTCGATCTAACCAGCTCAAAGGCACTTTAGAAACTAAACTGAATAAATAAAAGGTCGGTTGTACGCTGAAGTAAAAAATCACCATCCCTAAAATAGAAATTAGATTCACCCTACTTTTTACCTGTCAACCGGGTCTTTCTTTGGTAAACTAGTCAGGTAATCCCCATATAATAAAAGATTAAATTTGAACAAAAGGCTCTTTATGTTTGAAAATTGAGTTCCAAAATACTTTTTAACAAAAAAATGTTAATTCCGAGACACATTATGTAAAAACCCGTAAAATTCTTAGAATACTCCCAAACTGGCTCCTACTGGTACCAGGTCACGTTTTTGGGGCTAAAGGCTGTTGTAATTCGGTTTGACTTAAAATAACAACAATTATGTATAGAATATAAATTTTGAAGAACAACATTAGCTTTCTTTTGAGATATTAAGCGTGTTTCTATTATTTACCGTTCTGGAGTTATGGGTCCATATGTCAGCTTTTTGGCCAAAAATTTGGATTTTTTCAAACTTTGAGCGACGAGCGGCACGGGTAAACGTCGTTTAATCGAGCTCAAATTTCGGCTATCTCAATATCTGGAAAGGGGAATCGTTTTGTGGGGTCCAGACGAACAAAATTCCGACATCGATTTTTTGCGGTCACCCTAATATATATATATTATATATATATATATATATATATATATATATATATATATATATATATATATATATATATATTCCGGACTAACATTAGAAAATCTGAAGTAGTTACTTTTATGTCGCGTAACTCCCGTCATTTCCAGAGAAGTCCCCCTGCACCCAATGCACCGATCCGATCTTTTTTTTCACTGAATGAGCATTTTTAGAAGATGCTGTCACGTCGTTCAGTGCCGCTTGCTATTCGCGTTATATGTCCTTTACCGTCTTGAAGCGGCGACCTTTTAATGTCATTTTCATATGAGGGAATATCCCGAAGTGCTGCACAGTAAGATATCATTTTAATTTTGAAAATTTGGTTAGCAATGATTATTCTTTAGTGAGACAGCCAAATTCCTTGTTTATTTCACAAAATACATTTGCGAGAAAAGTACGGGGTAAATCTCATTATTAATTTTTCAGTTATTTATCTAAAAAATTATGGAGTGCTTCTCTTAATTACCACTTAAATAAAAACTGTGAAGTAACTAATTAGGTATAAAAGGGTGGAAGTGAAAAAAAAAAATCTATATGCTGTGGAATGAAGTGTATGTCCTTCAGAAATATGAATCCGGGGGTTTCTAGAATTTTACCCAAGAGCAAGCAGCGTTTTGAGACATATTCCTAGGGCGTATTCATTATTTCTCAAAAAAAGTTTACTAAATAGGAATTGGTGGTTCATAAGATTCAAAGTAGCAGAGGCAAGTTATTCTAAATGACAAGAATATCTTTAATGCTGATCCAAAACAATGTCTTATACTTTTGCCATTTTTTGGAATGTGTATTTCATTAGATTAAAACAAAAACAATCTTTCAAATATAATTAAAATTTGGTCAACATAACAAAAATACAAAAATTGTTTTTATTTTCACACAAGTGGTAATAGCGAAAAATAGCAAAGAGAACTGGAATAAGGAGTGTGAATTCATTTTGAGGGATTTCTAAGAGAGAATGTAACTTGTATCATATCGTATCGGGGCGTACTGTTATTATATTCATGGTGAAGCACCATCATTAGACTTTAATTTTTATTATATATTATTTTGTCAGAGTGTAAACAACATACTTTTTTGAGCATTGAATATGTCGAATTACATGCCAACAAAGCACCATTTGCGGGAAGTGTTACTTATCTTGTTTAACTCGAAGAAAACTGCTGCTGAAAGTCATCGATAGCTCTCGAAAGCCTGGTGATTATATTCCATCGATAAAAATATTTCTGCTTCGATGCTTTGACAGTGGTAATTTCGAAACGGAAGGCAAAGAACATCCAGGCCAGCCGAAAAAAAAGTTTAAAGATGAAGAATTGGAGGAATTACTCGATGAGGTTTCGTACCAAATGGAAAAAAAAAAACTTGCGGAATGATTAGGAGTTGATCGCACAACTATTTTTAAGCGCTTACATGCATTGGGAATAATTCAAAAGTAAAGGAATTGAATGCCGTACAAATTGAAACCGAGAGACGTTGACAGGCGATTTTTCACTTGTGAACAACTGCTTCAACGGCACAATCGGAAAGGTTTTTGCATCGTATCGTAACTGTTGATAAAAATAGATACGCTACGATAATCAGAAGCGCAAAAAATCATGGTGAAGCCGGTGAACTATTAACATCCTCGCAAAAGCCGAATATTCAGAGCTCCAAGCTGATGCTGTGTATCTAGTGTAATTAGCTGGGTGTAGTGTATTATGAGCCGCTCCAACTCAACAAAACTATTACTGGGGAACGTTATCGACAACAACTGATGCAATTTAGCCGAGCTGTGAAGGTAAAACGACCGCAATATGCCAAACGACACGACAAAGTGATTTTTCAACATGACAAAGCTCGGTCATATTTTGCAAAACCAGTCAAGGAAATCCTAGAAGCGCTTGGATGGGATGTTCTACCTCACCCGCCGTACTAACCAGACATTGTTTCTTCTGATTATCACTGGTTCTGATCGATGACGCACAGCCTGTCTGAACAGCGCTTCCATTCTTATGTGGCTAGCGATGGACAATACTTTGAATAATCAATTTGTAATCATTTTTTTATAATAAAGCGATAGTTTTACCGAAAAATGCTTCAAAATTCGATCACACACCCAATGGAATAGAACGTATATAAAATTGTTATTAGATTAGGTCATATATTAGGTAGTTGCATTAACACCCTCTGTTTACATGCATATGACTCTGGATACATATTCCGTCGACAGTTGTAGCTGTTGCTTAAGCCATCTCGAAATTTGAACATTTTTCACTAAAATTTAGTCAACGGACGCGATCCGTTGTATACGCTGGTATTTTCTTACAGCCGAATTAAAATGGAAGCAATACGTTGTTTTTCTGTGGTGCTCTTCTGCACTACTTTTCTTTGCTCGTAAAGCTAGACAAATTTCTTTTCAAGTATCGCAATGAAAAATGGATATGTTTCATCAATCTGAGATGCAAAAAATCATGGGTTGATCCTGGGCAATCATCGACGTCGACTCTAAAGCGGAACATTCACAGTTACAAAAAGGTTGGTCTGCATCTTGTAAATATGGTCTATTAGGAACTGCTAGAATATAGGAAAACTTTCGCTGCCGAACGTTATAAATGACAACTGGATCATTTGAGTGGTCATTGGATGCAGAAACTTTCAGACATTACACCGACCTCGAGTCACCGAATCGCTCGACCTCTTGTGGCTTTAGTTGTTAAACAATATATAGGTTAGAAGCAGTAAGTTTTAAATATATTTAGTATATATTTAACTTGCTTCAAGAAACATTGCTTCCTATAAGACTATATATATATATATATATATATATATATATATATATATATATATATATATACTATTCTTGGATCTATTATATATTTATTGACGTTTCAACCTTCGGAAGAGGTCTTCTTCAAAACCACTTAACTTATATGACTGGTCATATAAAGTCCTTCAAGTTAAGTGGTTTGTTTGTAGAAAGTAAAAATGTGTTTTTGACAGTGAGTTAAAATTAACACCCCACACAATGAACTACTTTCTAAGAGCAAATTTTGAAGAAGACCTCTTCCGAAGGTCGAAACGTCAATAAAGATATAACAGATCCAAGAATAGTTTTAATGATCTAATTCCAAGAACACGTAATATATATATATATATATATATATATATATATATATATATATAAATATATACATAAACTCTTATAATAAAAATTAAAAAATTTTCCCATATGGTGCAAACTTTATGAATGGCACTGTATATATATATATATATATATATATATATATATATATATATATATATATATACATATATATATATATATATATATATATATATAAATATATACATAAACTCTTATAATAAAAATTAAAAAATTTTCCCATATGGTGCAAACTTTATGAATGGCACTGTATATATATATATATATATATATATATATTATATATATATATATATATATAATATACATATATATATATAAAATATATATATATATATATATATATATAAATATATATATATATATATATATATATCTTATAATTTATGTGTTCTTGGAATTAGATCATTCAAACTATTCTTGAATCTGTATATCAATATATTTATTGACGTTTCGACCTTCGGAAGAGGTTTTCTTCAAAATTTGCCCTAAAAGAAGACATTAGAAGAATTAAATATAGATAAGTAATTAATCAGTTTGTCGTGTATTTCGGGATTAAAATATTTGTAGCTTTTCGTAGTTTTTAATTTCAGACACTTAACTGTATTCATTAAAGAGGGCCTTACCTTAGAAAGTAGTTCATTGTATGGGGTGTTGTGCTCTTACAAATCGTGAAATAAATAAAAGTCATACCTTTGATTTCAAAAACATCAAAATTATCAAAACAAATATTTTAACCCCGAAATATACGACAAACTGATTAATTACTTATCTATATTTAATTTTTCTAATGTCATCTTCTAGAGCAAATAGGTATATATATATATATATATATATATATATATATATATATATATATACATATATATATATATATATATATATATATATATATATATATATATATATATATATATATATACCAAGATCAAAGAAGCTTGCAGTCAACAAATATATATATATATATATATATATATATATATATATATATATATATATATATATATATATATATATATATTGGTTATACAGTTTCTTTTGTAAGCAACAATTTTTGACAAAAAAATGCCATCCCACACTTCCCTTATTTGCCTGATTTGGCACAGCACTTCGAGATGTTCCCTCATATGAAAATGAAATTGAAAGGTCGCCGCTTCAAGACGGTAGAGGAAATATAACGAGAATAGCAAGCAGCACTGAACGAAGTGACAGCATCAATCTTCTAAAAAATGCTCATTCAGTGAAAAAAAAGATCGGATCAGTGCATTGGGTGCAGCGGGACTTCTCTGGAAATGACGGAGTTACGCAACCTAAAAGTAACTACTTCAGATTTTCTAATGTTAGTCCGGAATATATATATATATATATATATATATATATATATATATATATATATATATATATATATATATATATATATATATGTATGTATATATATATATATATATATATATATATATATATATATATATATATATATATATATATATATTTTACGTGTTCTTGGAATTAGATCATTAAAACTATTCTTAGATCTGTTATATATTTATTGACATTTCGACCTTCGGAAGAGGTCTTCTTCAAAATTTGCTCTTAGAAAGTAGTTCATTATGTGGGTTGTTAATTTTAAATCACTGTCAAAAACACATTTTTTACTTTCTACAAACAAACCACTTAACTTGAAGGACTTTATATGACCAGTCATATAAGTTAAGTGGTTTTGTTTGTAGAAAGTAAAAAATGTGTTTTTGACAGTGATTTAAAATTTACATCCCACACAATAAACTACTTTCTAAGAGCAAATTTTGAAGAAGACCTCTTCCGAATGTCGAAACCTCAATAAATATATAACAGATCCAAGAATAGTATATATATATATATATATATATATATATATATATATATATATATATATATATATATATATAGTCTTATAGCAAGCAATATTTCTTGAAGCATATGCTAAATATATTTAAAACTTACTGCTTCTAACCTACATATTGTTTAACAGCTAAAGCAACAAGAGGTCGAGCGATTCGGTGACTCGATGTCGGTGTAATGTCTGAAAGTTTCTGCATCCCATCCTATATTCTAGCAGTTCCTAATAGACCATATTTACAAGATGCAGACCAACCTTTTTGTAACTGTGAATGTTCCGCTTTAGAGTCGACGTTGATAATTGCCCAGGATCAACTCATAATTTTTTGCTTCTCAGATTGATGAAACATATCCATTTTTCATTGTCCGTTACGATACTTAAAAAGAAATTTGTCTAGCTTTACGAGCAAAGAAAAGTAGTGAAGAAGAGCACATCAGAAAAAACAACAACGTATTGCTTCCATTTTAATTCGGCTGCAAAAAAATACCAGCGTATACAACGGATCGCGTCCGTTGACTAAATTTTAGTGAGAAATGTTCAAATTTTGAGATGGCTTAAGTAACAGCTACAACTGTCGACGGAATATGTATCCAGAGTCTTATGCATGTAAACAGGGGGTGTCAATGCAACTACCTAATGTATGACCTAATCTAATAACAATTTGATATACGTTGTATTCCATTGAGTGTGTGAATTAATTTTGAAGGATTTTTCGGTAAAACGATCGTTTCATTATAAAAAAATGGATACAAATTGATTATTCAAAGTATTGTCCATCGCTAGCCTCATAAGAATGGAAGCGCTGTTCAGACAGGCCGTGCGTCATCGATCAGAACCAGTGATAATCAGAAGAAACAATGTCTGGTTAGTAAGGCGGGTGAGGTAGAAGATCCCATCCAAGCGCTTCTAGGGTTCCCTTGGCGGGTTTTGCAAAATGTGACCGAGCGTTGTCATGTTGAAAAATCACTTTGTCGTGTCGTTTGGCATATTGCGGTCGTTTTTTCATCACAGCTCGGCTAAATTGCATCAGTTCTTGTCGATAATGTTCCCCAGTAATGGTTTTGTTGAGTTGGAGTGGCTCATAATACACTACACCCAGCTAATTATACTAGATACACAGCATCAGCTTGAAGCTATGAATATTCGGCTTTGGTGAGGATGGTAATAGTTCACTGGGCTTCACCATGATTTTTTGCGCTTCTGATTATCGTAGCGTATCTATTTTTATCACAAGTTACGATACGATGCAAAAATATTTCCGGTTGTGCCGTTGAAGCACTTGTTCACAAGTGAAAAATCGCCTTTCAACGTCTTTCGGTTTCAATTCGTACGTCATTCAATTCGCTTACTTTTGAATCATTCCCAATGCATGTAAGCGCTTAAAAATAGTTGTGTGATCAACTCCTAATCATTCCGCAAGTTCTTTTTCCATTTGACACGGAACTTCATCGAGTAATGCCTCCAATTCTTCATCTTTAAACTTTTTCGGCTGGCCTGGATGTTCTTTGCCTTCCGTGTCGAAATTACCACTGTCAACACATCGAAGTAGAAATATTTTTATCGATGGAATACAATCACCTTAGGTTTTCGATAGCAATCGATGACTTTCACCAACAGTTTTCTTCGAGTTAAACAAGAAAAGTAACGCTTCCCGCAAATGGTGTTTCGTTGGCACGTAATTCGACATATTTAATGCTCAAAAAAAATATGTTGTTTACACTTTGGCAAAATAACATATAATAAAAATTAAAGTCTAATGCTGGTGCTTCACCATGAATATAATAACAGTACGCCCCGATACGTTACATCCTCTCTTAGAAATTCCTCAGAATTAATTCATACTCCTTATTCCAGTTCTCTTTGTTATTTTTCGCTATTACCACTTGATGTGAAAATAAAAACCATTTTTGTATTTTTGTTATGTTGACCAAATTTTAATTATATTTAAAAGATTGTTTTTGTTTTAATCTAATGAAACACACGTTCCAAAAAAATGGCAAAAGTGTAAGACATTGTTTTGGATCAGCATTAAAGATATTCTTGTCATTTAGAATAATTTACCTCTGTTACTTTGAATTTTATGGGCCACCAATTCCTGTTTAGTAAACTTTTTTGAGAAAATAATGAATACACCCTAGAAATACGACTCAAAACGCTGCTTCCTCTGGGTAAAATCCTAGAAAGCCTCGGATTCATATTTCTTCATTCCACATCATATAGATTTTTCACTTCCACCCTTTATAGTACCTAATTAGTTACTTCACAGTTTTTATTTCTATGGTAATTTAGTGTCGAACAAAACTGCCATACTTAAACTAGCCATGCCCGCGGCTTCACACGCGTGGACTCGATTCACTACTATCGTCACTGCTTATTCCTTATGTTACCTAACGTAAAAAATATCTCCCATTATTTCCCCTTATCTCCCATTATTTCTCCTTATCTCCCATTATCTCAACATAATTCCATTATCTAGGCTTATCTCTGCTCATCTCCCATTATTTCTCCTTATCTCCCATTATTTCTCCTTATCTCCCGTTATCTCACCTTACCTCCCATTATCGAAGTTTATCTCGACTTATCTCGCAATATTTCTCTTTATCTCCCATTATTTCTCCTTAACCCCCATTATCTCACCATAACTCCCATTATCTAGACTTATATCTGCTTAACTCCCATTATCTCAACTTATCTCCCATTATCGAGGCTTATCTCGACTTATCTTCCATTATTTCTCTTTATCACCCATTATCTCACCTTGTCTTCCATTATCTAGGCTTATTTCGAATTTTGTAGAACATATGTATAAATTTATAAAAACACGTAAATCGGATAAGTGGTTCTTGAGTGTTAAACGCACTAACGGACAGACAGACGGATAGACGTTGTGTTTTATATATTTATTACAGATTTTTTTTTTTGATAATTGTAGGTCGGAAAAGTGGTTCTCGAATGATAAGCACACTAATGGACAGACAGACAGATGTTGCGTTTTATATATATTATATTATTATTAATATTATATAATCTGACCAGAGAACATATGTACGTATGAATTAAAAAAAAAATACGTAAATCGGATAAGTGGTTCTCGAGTGATAAGCGCATTAACAGACAGACGGACAGACAAAGAGACGTTACATTATATATATATATATATATATATATATATATATATATATATATATATATATATATATATATATATTTTGTATTCTTTGCTACATGATATTGTTCCATATTTAATAGGCAGCGTATTGCAAGAGAGAGAACTTTTTTCCGACTTGATTCACTATTATCGTCACTGCTTATTTCTTATATTACCTAACGTAATAAAATATATCCCATAACCTGGCCAGAGAATATATGGATAAAATCTAAAAAAAAAAACGTAAATCGGATAAGTGGTTCTCGAGTGACAAGCGCACAAGCGGACAGACAGACAGACAGAGAGACGTTGCATTTTATATATATTATCTATAATATATATAAAATGCAACGTCTCTCTGTCTGTCTGTCTGTCTGTCCGTTAGTGCGCCTATCACTGAAGAACCACTTATCCGATTTACGTACTTTTTTTTTTAAAACATACATATGTTCTCTGGCCAGGTTATAGGCTATATTTTATTACGATAGGTAGCTTAAGGAATGAGCAGTGACGTAAAAATAGTGAATGATGTCGGAAATAAGTTTGCCGCTAGCGCGTGCCTTTGCAATACACAGCCTAAACCATTAAATATGGAACAATATTATGTAGCAAAGAATATCTGTAATGTATAATCTATAATATATATAAAATGCAATGTCTCTCTGTCTGTCTGTCCATTAGTGCGTTTATCACGCGGGAACCCCTTATCCGATTTACCTGTCTTTTTTTAAATTCATACATATATTCTTTGACCAGGTTATATAATAATAATAATAATCTATATCTGTAATATATATAAAATTCAATGTTTGTTTGTCTGTCTGTCTGTCTGTCCGTTAATGCGCTTATCCCTCGAGAACCACTTATCCGATTTACGTGATTTTTTAAATTCATACATATGTTCTCTGACCAGGTTATAGGTATATATTTTATTACATCTATAATATATATAAAATGCAACGTATCTCTGTCTGTCTGTCTGTCCGTTAGTGCGCTTATCACTGGAGAACCACTTATCGGATTTTCGTACTTTTTTTTTTTTAAAGATATATATGTTCTCCGGCCAGGTTATAGGCTGTATTTTATTACGATAGGTAGCATAAGGAATGAGTAGTGACAATAATAGTAAATGAAGTCGGACAAAGTTTGCCGCTAGCGCGTTCTCTTGCAATACACAGTCCAAACCATTAAATATGGAACAATATTATGTAGCAGAGAATATTTATAATATATATAAAATGCAATGTCTCTCTGTCCGCCTGTCTGTCTGTCTGTCCGTCCGTTAGTGTGCTTATCACTGGGGAACCACTTATCCGATTTACGTGCTTTTTTTTTAAACATACGTATGTTCTCTGGCCAGGTTATAGGATATATTTTATTAGGTGACATAAGGAATAAGCAGTGACGATAATAGTGAATAAAGTCGGAGAAAAGTTTGCCGCTAGCGCGTTCTCTTGCAATACACTCCCTAAAGCATTAAATATGGAACAATATCATGTAGCAAAGAATACAATATATATAAAATGCAACGTCTCTCTGTCTGTCTGTCTGTCCGTTAGTGCGCTTATCATTCGAGAACCACTTATCCGATTTACGTGTTTTTATAAATTTATACATATGTTCTATATAATTCGATATAAGCCTAGATAATTGGAGATAAGGTGAGATAATGGGAGATAAGGAGAAATAATGGGAGGTAAGTCGAGATAAGCCTCGATAATGGGAGATAAGGTGTGACAATGGGAGATAAGTATAAATAATGGGAGATAAGCAGAGATAAGTCTAGATAATGGGAGTTATGGTGAGATAATGGGGGATAAGGACAAATAATGGGAGATAAGTCGAGATAAGCCTAGATAATGGAAAATAAGGTGAGATAATGGGAGATAAAGAGAAATAATGGGAGATAAGGAGAAATAATGGAAGATGAGCAGATATAAGCCTAGATAATGGAAATTATGTAGAGATAATGGGAAATAAGGAGAAATATTGGGAGATAAGGAGAAATAATGGGAGATATTTTTATTACGTTGGGTAACATAAGGAATAAGCAGTGACGATAGTAGTGAATCAAGTCCACGCGAGCGAAGCCGCGGGCCCGGCTAGTAGATTATAAATTATTGTTATATAACCTGAAAAGAGAACGTATGAATAAAAAAAAAAACATGTAAATCGGATAAGTGGGTCTCGAGTGATAAGCGCACTAACGGACAGACAGACAGCATTTTATATATTTTATAGATATTCTTTACTACATGATATGGTTCCATATTTAATGGTTTAGGCAGTGTATTGCAAGAGAACGTGCTAACGGTAACCTTTTTTCCGACTTGATTCACTATTATCGTCACTGCTCATTCCTTATGTTACCTAACGTAATAAAATATAGCCTATAACCTGGCCAGAGAACATATGTATGTTTTAAAAAAGGACGTAAATCGGATAAGTGGTTCTCCAGTGATAAGCGCACTAACGGACAGACAGAGAGACGTTGCATTTTATATATATTATAGATTAAGAGAAGCACTTCATAATTTTTTATATAAATAACTAAAAAATTAATAATGTTATTTATCCTGTACTTTTCTCGCAAATGTATTTTGTTAAATAAACAAGGAATTTGGCTGTCTCACTAAAGGATAATCATTGCTAACCAAATTTTTAAAATTAAAATAATATCTTGCGGTGGGGCAAAATATTGGAATCTACACCAGCGTTTCAAACTCTTTGTACCACCCATTTTTGCGACTGAAAAGAATTATGTATAAAATTAGAATTTTTTCTAACCAAAAACAGGTAAAAAGTTGAAATGTTAGTGATTTTTAAAAATCACTCATCACATTCTAGTCTCCCTATTTCTGTTAAAATTGGAAATAATAAATAAATTATATTGTTTTAAATTCCTGGACTTTAAGTACACTGGCAGGAAAATATAATTTAATAGATTCGAGATACCTTCCCCTGATCCCCTATTTTACCCTAATATATCTTATAAATATTTATACTCTAAATATCTTCTTTCTCTCCAGTTAATGCTACTATTGTACTGAAACTTTATAAAATTTATAGGAATTAATTAATAAACATAAAGATATTATGAAGATGAAATGATTTAACTATATCTTTTTCCGCCTTCTTATAAAGCGACATTATTCCAAAATTACAGGTTCTTTATTGAAAAATAACTTAAATTTCCGATTTCTCGACTCCAAAAACTCAGAAAATGATATAAAAGACATTATATACAAAGTAACCCTCCTAGCTTCTTCCTCAACCTCTACCCTTTATTTGTTTGACCAGAAATAATTTAAAATCATAAGAAAAAAAAAACTATTTTTCAATTTTTTAAGTGCGAGAACTCCAAAAAGGGCATATAACACGACACAGGAAAAAACCCCTCTAACCTCTTCCTTACCTTTTCAACGTCTATTATATTTAACTATAAATATTTATATTTAAAACAAACTTTTACCTTATTGCAACCAAAAACCAGGAGTAACTCTCATAATAGTGTTAAAATTATAAAAAGTACTGACCTCACCCTTTTACTCAGTTCACCTGAAGCAATATACCTCAAAAACTATGTTTCTATCACTACTTCAATTATTATATGTGTACCATATTTGAAGCCGACATCTGTTCATACAATAATTATTGTATCAACAGACAGACAAATAGACAGACGGAATTAAGAGATTATGGTTTTCATGATATAGGGATAATAAATATGAAAAATCTTTGAGGTAGATTTTATCACTAATACAATAAATTCCCTAAGCAGTGAAAGTAAAAATTCACCTAATAGCCTACCTTAACAGTTATCTTGCAGAAAAATAGAATTCAAGAAGATTTTGTTAACAGGGCCAAAAGAAAGTCGACTAATCTATTTTTGTTGATTTACTAAAGCCCTTCCTTCAATCCACCTGGGATTTCACGTTATTCCCCGAGTCTCGGATGTTAAGCGGTATTTTTTGGTATTTCTATTTTTAGGTTTCGGTGATTCTATAAATCTTAAACAATGTTTTTGAAATTATTTATTTTTATTTTAATCCAAAACTTAAAAAAAACCTTAGTTTTACAGTTGGACAATGCATGGTTGATCTCTATCTTTAAAACTTAACAACCCCCTGTATGTGTGTTGCATATTTACGTACATATATATCTTAGTACTTAAGGCCTTCGAAAATCTCACGACTTGGAACCACAGAAAATTACATATCCTATATGGAATTGAACAGATGTTCGGGAATCTTACTCCAAGCAAAAAAGAGTAATCTATATGTAGTTTAAAGCTCACACTGGCCTCTTATTTTTCTTCCTATAAGGCAAGATCTTGGTTCGTCTGTTTTTAAGCCTCTTGTGACGTAGATGTCCAGCTTTCAAGCCATCTTTTTGGATCGGGTCGATCGGCATCATTTGCCCATTTTGGCCAGCTATTAGCTGGCGAAACGGACGATGTTCTTCTCGTATAGTTGTGCTTCGTACTTGATCTCTCAGGGTTATGCCTTTGATAGTGCGCAGTGTTTTCATTTCTGTAGCTCTCATGAGGCTTTTGTTTTAGATGTTTCTGCTCTTGTTTCTGCTGCATACGTTAGAACCGGTCTTACCACGGTTCTATGTATACGCACTTTGCTTTCTGTAGACATGTCGGCATTTTTCCATATTAAGTCCCTCGAACAACAATATTCTCGCTCCTTTATTTGTGATTGAGTACTTCTTGATATAGATTTTTTGATCTCGATAGCTGTACTCCCTGGAATGTACAGTACATGTTCTATGCCACTGTTTTTTCCACTGATATTCTCATGTTGTAAGTTTTGCTATGGTTTGGAAACGATGGCACACTGGCCATACACATAACGAATAGGTTGACAAACTGGCGAAGAAGGCAATTGTTGGATTATCAGATACCTATGTAACTAGCAGTAAAAAAATTATGATAGAATGGCAAAATAGATGTAAAAACTTCGGAAGAAGTAGTAACACATATTAATCTTAGGTCTATTAAGAAGTTCCAAACAAACAGTGAAATGAACGTATACAGAAGATTTATTATTACTATTATATGACTTAAATTTGGTCATGCGTCTTAAAAAAGTTAATGGCATAGAATCTGTCTTATGCGAGTTATGTGGAACTATTGGCGATTAGATTGTATTTTTTTGAATGTGGCAAGGATGGTTAAACTTTCTACATGTACTCACATTTTTAGACAATTTTCAAACTCAAAGGATCTTCATGTCTTATTTACGCGAAAATACTATTGACTTTGATTTCTGGATATCACTATTTTTTTTTTTGTTAAAAATTCCATAAAATCTCAAGTTTATATGTTCCCCTGCTTATTTTAAAATGCTTTAGCTGTTAAGGAAGTTCGTTATTCTTTTTTTTTTATCATGTTATAATAAGTAGCTTATTCATTTTTATTTTGTGTTTTTACAATTTCCTTGCCGCCCCTGTTAGCGTATTGATAAAGAAGTTGAAGGATGGTATCTGGTGAAGGATTAATGTTTTTAGGACCTGATGTTCCCCCATATTAGGGGATGGGAGGAGACCAAGATTGACGTTGGCTGGGTCGCGTCCTTAAGTATATTGTCCTCTGCCGGGATCGCATCTGTTCTCGCCGAATCGCCGAAGAGTATATACCTGCAACCATAAATGGTTGAATGGAGGTCTAGAGAACATAAAAGAGGTAGAGGGACGAACAACATAAAAAGATTAGATGCAAAAGGCAAACAACAGAGCTCACTGGAGACAACTTGGGGGGCTTACACCCGGCTATGGATGGAATAAGCTAATGATGATGATGATGATAATAAGTAGCAACGAACTTAATCACTATGAAAAATTTTCGAACATTAAATATTCAGTAAAAAGTGTTCTAATTAGCGATTGACTGTAGTGCAGAACTGCCCAAGTCAAAATAAAATTTAAAAAAAAAAAAGTACATCTATATGTATGCATGTGTGTGTCAGTAGTGTAGCCAAATTCTATTGGTGGGGCAGATGTATACAAAAGGTTTAAGAAATAAAAGAGAACACTAAAAATTAAACTGTGTGTAGAGGACGAAAGAGGCCATCGACAACCAGAAGCGAAACATTTGAAAGAAAAATAAACCTCTCGCAAGTTTTCATGCAAAGAACTGTTTCATGCAATTTTAAAAACAAATTTACAGGAAAGTCCCTAAAATGCTACAAAAGCAATACCTGTGAGGAAAAAGCCTTTTACGTTGCTCTTGAATCACTGTAAATTGGACTCGGTTGAAAACACAGTCCCGGGGAAACGCAACCATTCAACTAAATTTTTATTTAATTTTTCCATATTTTTGGGAATTCCAAAACATCTCATTTGTAAATCGTATGAAATAATTTAGAACAAGCAAACCCGGAATTTTGACCTTCGACTAAACTGTCTACAGAAGAAAAATGTCCCGATAAGCTGGCCAAAATAAGATGGTTTAAACAGATTGTACAAAACTGCGAAGGTATAGCCTGTCCCAAAAGTAAGATCCGTTTTTGCCGTTTTAAGCTGGGCAATATAAAAAGACCTTTTGATAAGGTTGCAAAGATGGACTTAAGAATATTATTCCGATGCACTAAATAAAATTATAAGTGTTTTTGGAGATCTATTTATAGAAAGCAAAAACAAATGGATAGCCAAATATCTCTATCCTTAGAATGAATGGGGTTTACAAGACGGGGAACCATTGTATAAATAAAAATTCAGGCTGCCCTAAGCATAATTCCTCCCCCTGCATCCAAAAATGAAACGTACACAGGGTTTTGAATTTTTTGCAGCTTGCTCTTCAACATAAGGTCCAGACACAGACCATCAACAAAATTACAAGAGTCTGGCCCAAATATTTTTTTAAGGACATAATTGAGGATATACAGATTCTTATACAAATTACGTAGTGAACAAAACGCCCTTTGAGCCACCAAAGAAACTGGCTTTCTAAATTTGAGCTTACCATCAAATAATAATCCCAAATTTTTATATTCAGTAACAAAGGGAATTCTCTCCCGTCACCCTAAAATAGAATTTCTTCCAAATCTTTGTTAAGTTGAACGACCTCCTGCTATCTGCGGATATTTGCATGAGTAGCCGATGTTTGAGCGTTCAAAATGAATGATGAGATAATGGTACTATCTTCTACAAAGCTGTAGATTAGATTCCTTGTCTTTTCCAGCAGATCGTTAATGTAAATCAGAAAGAGAGTATGGAGCCCGGGGGCACACCGGCGTTGATAGTGAAGGTGTTAGAAAGAAACCCGTCGATTGCCAATCGTAAATAACGCTTTTGAGGAAACTTGAGAGCCGTAAGCAGAACTTTTCAGACATACCAAGAGAGCATAGCTTAGCCAACAATCTATCGTGCCATATTGAATATACCAAGAGCAACCGCTCGAGATTCTACCCAGTGTTCAATTGCGTTGTTCCAAAGATGTGTTACATAAGTTAGAAGATCTCCTGTTGATCTATGTTTACAAAAACCATATTGATGGTCGCTAATAATATTGAATCCGTTCAAGATACTCTTGAAGATGCTGATTGATAGCCTGTTCCATGACTTTTGATATTACTGAAAGTAGTGCGACTGGTCGGTAGTTGTTTGGCTAGGTCTAATATAGAAGTTAATAATAGCTAATAATAATAACTAATGATAGAAAGAAAAGGCCAAAATCGGGCACTTTAGGTTCCAAATTGGATTAGGAGCAAAATATAAAATTTTTAATCAAAAATAAATATATTACATAACTTCATTATTGATATTTTTTTTCCAATAAACACTTCGTCACACATAGCGAGGTTTTTTTACAATTTAAGGGGCTTCAGGAGTGAGACAAAGATGTTTATATTCTTGTATTTTTTGCATTTTTTTAAATAAAATGTATATTTTTGAATTTTTGTTTATGAACAAAAATATTTTTTAAATCATCTACTATATATTATCTATAATTATAACTACGCCAAAATTCATCTTTACGTCAAGCGATCTCTGAGATATTAGATGAGATAGAGATGCACATTTTTACATTCTTCTTCTTTTTATCCTCATCGATCCATTGCTGGATATAGGCTCCCTCATATCTTTCCACCTTTGACGGTCCTGTGCCTGTCTCATCCACATAAACCTGGCTATTTGTTTGATGTCATCAGTCCAACGTTTGCAGGGCGTCCTCTCGATCGCTTACCCATATATAGTCTCCATTTCAATAAAAATGGGGACCATCTGTCATCTGTATATCTCGCAACATGGCCAGCATAGCTCCAATTGAGTTCAGCCACCGTCTCTGCTACCTCTCTGACCTTAGTGATTGACCTAATATAAGTGTTGCTTGTACGATCTTTCAAAGATATACCTACCCAGCATTTGTCATTCGATAGCACGTTGTGTTGTCTTCAGTTGATTCGTAGAGGGCTTGGTAAGTGTTCATGTTTGGGCCTCCTAAGTTAAGACTGGCAAAATGCACTAGTCAAAGAGCCGAGTCCACAGGTACATAAGGATATTTTTGTTTGTCACCGTTTTACTCGTTTTACTAAATGCTACCCAAGCCAATCTTTTTCTTTTATAAATCTAGGTTGTTTGATTTTCGTAGCACAGTTTTATTCTATTGCCAAGGTATTCATCAACATTCTCTAGAGTCATGTTTTCAACCGTGACGTTAGGGTCTTCTCTACACATTACCTTGATTTTTTGAAAATTCATCTTCAGTTCGACAGTCGATAATGCTCTCTCCAAGTGCATCAACATTGCTTGCAGCGGGATTCTCTGCAACTAAGACAATATCATCCGTGTACCGAAGATGATTCAGTCTTTTTCCATGAATCAACATGCCTCAATTGTCCCAGTGCAAGTTCTTGAGTACGTTTTCTAAAGTTAATTGGCGAGAGAGTATCACCCTGCCTTCCGCCTCTTTTATGGAAATAGACTTCGTAGATTTTTCAGATGGAACAGTATCTGGGTATACCTATAATCGATTCTGACATGATTATGTGCATTCCTCATAGCCAAGGTTACACAGTGTCAAATATTTTTTGTAGAAATCCACAAAAGCTAGGCAGATGTCTAAATGATATTTTAAAGACTTTTCCAGCAATACTTTCATGGTCAGTTGGTGTTCGCATGTACCATAATCTTTCCTGCTCAGGAGGTTAGTAGCTATCCAGTTTGAAAGTCAGTAAATTTGATAAAATCTTTGTAAACAATTTATAGATTTGCGAAAGTAGACATTATTATATAAAGCACTAAAAATATCTAGTGAGAAATTATGGTTCATATCACTTCTTATTTAGGACAAGCCATTTTTACTATCATCTTTGTTATAATTGTTTATTAGGGTTATCAGGTCGCAGATTACTGTTCCTCCCGAGTTAATTCCGCCTGAGCACTTCTCGGATCGTTGGATTCGAAGGGTTGCCTTCTACTGTTGTAAACTGCTCCTGAATTTTATCACAGTTTGGTTGTCCAGATCGTGGTGGAACTGATTGTTTTTGACGAATCAAGTAGTGTCGGAAATCATTCTTACATGTAAGTACATGTGTGGCAGCCATACAGAGGCAATAGTTGGACAATCGTCTTAAATATTGCCACTATACACCAGATCTCACCATCATATAAAATAGTTTATTTGTGTTCTCGAACTACGTTTCGTTAATCATGTTAGCATCATCAGTCGCTTTTGATGATGCTAATATGGTTAGCGAAACGCGCCTCGAGTACAAAAATAGTCTTTGGTGTAATGGGGATAACTGTTGTGTAGTGTCATAAAAATACCAACATAGTTATATATTGTCAGTTTGTTCTGAAGGAAAACCTTACTAGAACCACTTAGTAATACATAATGATACCTCTGGATTTGCGCTAGACTAATTCCACACAACCGTTATCACCACTAAACACTTTATTTTTGTCCTCGTCGTGCGTTCCGAGTGCAAAATCAAGTATTTGCTGTAATGGTGATAAGGATTGTGTAGTGTTACTGTGCCAAAAGTTTCAACGTAGTTTAGATTGATTGCTCGATACCAGCCTTTTCTCATAATGAAGGCTAAGATGTTGTTCGTCCATGCAAGTCTACAAACTCCAATTGTAAGATGTTCTTGTGGCGGAATCTTATGAGCTTGAAGAAGTAAATCACTTGTGTATATCCAATTAATTTGACAATTAATCAAGTGAACCTGGAACCTATTGAGTATTAGCCTACAGTATTTTGCCGCAGTTATAATCGCAATGGCAGTGTGCAGTGACGACAATGGAGATTCCTGTGGAACTCTGGTCTAAGTTAATTTCTATTCTCTTGTCAAGAAAGTCGAAATCATGGTTCCGGTACTTATACCGTACGAGTTTTCAATTGAAATTGTTGTTAGTTTCCAAAATAACACATATATGTAAAACGTGTTATTTTTGTTTATTGTTGTGTTATTTGTGAATTTGTGCGTAACAAAAGACCCCTCTGCGATTAAAGCTACATTTTCCACGCCAATTAATAATTCAGAGGAATGAAAATATAGGATCCTTGTTTACATTCCCGAAATCTCGGCGTGCTCCCTCAATTCAAAAACAATTAAAATTTTAACCCTTGCTATGCTGAAACAACCCTTGTTAATATTTCATATTATTATTTAATTTATTGTCTGGTGTTCTGTAAAGAATATAGGGCTATATAATTAGGCAATAAACGATATTTTTTGAGCTGAAGCATTATTTTTACCCACTTATAGCTCTCTAAAATTGTATAGAATTGTGTTTAGATTGATCGAGATAAATTGTAACTGCAAATCATTAATCATTTCGTCCCACTTCCTTTGCTGCATTGAACTGACATAGAAAAAGCTTCTGGCGCTGACGGAATACCTGCCATAATTCTCAAAGACTGTGCGAAGGAACTAACATCAGTTTTCTGTAGACTTTTCAACCTATCCTACAGAAAGGGAATATTTCCTTCCTGCTGGAAATGTGCCATGGTTTAGCCGATACTAAAAAAGGCAAGACGACCTTGATAAATAACAACCGACCAGTCGCACTGCTTTCAATAATATCGAAAGTCATGAAAAAGGCTAACAATCAGCATCTTCTAAAATATCTTAAAGGTTTCAACATTATTAGTGATCACCAATATGGCTTTCGTAAACATAGATCAACAGGAGATCTTCTGACTTATGTAACACATGTTTGGAATAACGCAATTGAACACTTTAGAGAATCTCGAGCGGTTGCTCTTGACATATCCAAGGCATTCGACCGTGTTTGGCACGATGGACTGTTTTCCAAGCTACGCTCTTATGGTATGTTTGAAAACTTCTGTTTGTGGCTCTCATGTTTCCTCAGAGAGCGTTCTTTACGAGTGGTAGTTGACGGATTTCTTTCTAACACCTTCACTGTCAACGCTCCAAGGCTCCATACTGTCTCCTACTCTCTTTCTCACTTACATTAACGATCTGCTGGGAAAGACCGGGAATCTAATCTACAGCTTTGCAGATAACAGTACGTTTATCTCTTCATTCGCTTTGAGCACTCGGACATCGGCTACTCAGAGAATATCCGCAGACAACAGGAAGTCGTTTAACTTAACAAACACCTGAAAGAAGTCCTATCGTGGGGCGACAGTAACCAAGTGAAATTTAACGCTACAAAAACCCAGGTGGCAGTTTTTTTCTAAAAAAGTTAACGTTGCCGAACCCGACATAGTTATGTCGGGGCACGCCATTCCTCTAACATCGTCACTCAATTTGTTGGGCTTTAATTTGGGAGTAAATATATGTCCTGGCATGAACATGTTGCAGGCATGGTAAGGAGAGCTTTTTAAAAGTTAGGAATATTATTTCGAACCGGAAAGCTTTACACTCGAAAACAACTGTTAATTCTTTACAAAGCTCAAATTCGATATTCGACTTCTTTGCATTTCAATTCTAAATACTTTTTTCTCTTATTTCTTCTGTGTATAGGTACTTACCTACATCATTAGAAAGATTGCGCTCTTTTGTTCTGGGGGAGTTCACCTATGTTTCTTCTACCTATTAGCCACCTGTCTCTTGCGATTCTAACCCATATTTCTTGTGTGTCATTTTATTAATATGTGTATTCCATGTTATCTATCTTTTTTTGCGCGGTGTCCTACGTAAGCGACTTGCCACGGAAAAGCAGGGAGGCGCGGGTTACACGGGATGTGCAAACGATGCAAGCATTGGGACATATGTCACCTGCGTAGTTGCAAAATACACATACCTGACAGTTCTTGTTTACATTGTATTATTAAATGGTTTACGTTTATTGTGAATTGAAAACTGACATTAAACAAAATCTTTAAAAAAGGCCATCTTTGATATAGTTCTAATACGTGTACCTTCCCAGCTTTATTTTATACAAACTGATGAACATTATTATTTTAATCTTATAGATTGTAACATATAAAATTTACACATTTAAAAAATTTAAAGAGAAAAAACAGTAATTTTCTTGAATATAACCCTATTCTGCTGCAAAGAGAAAAAACAGTAATTTCTTGAATGAAATTTGTCAGCGTTTCAATTTTAAACAAATTCAAAGCGGATTTATTTAAATGAAAAAATATACTCGTAAGTGAAGACTATGGTAAATCTTCCTTTTCTTCAAAAATGCAACGTTTAGATATTATGGATAAACCAAGTATAAATATTTTACTCGTTAAATGTTCACATCGCAGTTTTTCACTATATATATATATATATATATATATATATATATATATATATATATATATATATATATAGATATATATGTATATATATATATATATATATATATATATATATATATATATATATATATATATATATATACAGGGTGCGGCGCCAAAATCCGGACAAATTAAATATTTTTTTGAAACATTATTTTTTTTACTAAATTGTTTGTTAGGTAATAAAGAACACATTTACTCAATATAACCCTATTCTGCTGCAATGATCGCCTCCATTCTCGGTCTGAAGCGGTCGCAGGCCCGTTCTAATGAGTCACGGTCCATATCGGCGAATGCCGCTTCAGTAGCGGCTCTCAGTAATGCGATCTGACCCTTTTAACCACGTTTTATAGATAGAAATCCAAAGGATTTAAATCTGGGCTGTTGGAAGGCCAACATTCTTTGAACCAAAACATGTCGACGTTGTCCGACAATCAATTTTGACTTATGTGCGCTGGCGCACTGTCCTGCTGGAAAACATACGGCTTTCCAGACGACACAGTTTCCATCCACGGCTTCACCACATTTACCAAAACATGCAAATAAACTTCTTTTGTGACATTTTCCCCTTTGTTAAAGAAATGCGTTGGTATGACATCACCCTCACTGGATACTACACTTAGCACGTGAACATTCGCCGAAATTTCGTTCTGAAAACAAGGATCATTGTAAAAATTTTTTTCGTCAGAAAAAACTGAGGTGTCTGGCAGCATTATTTCGTAAAGAACACAAAAGCAGGTTACAGCTTTCAACTCTCTTTTCCTGGCAGCTTCGGAAAGCATCTGTCTCATTTTAATTGTATAAGACTTGTAGCGGAGGTCCTCCTCGACGATTCGACGCAGAGTTTTTTCACTCACACCGACAACAATTTTCCGATCAACTGGCCTGGAACCTCAAAAATCAGCTCCTGAGCCAGTTGAATGATTTCGGGCGTTCTGACAAGGTGCTCCTTCGAGAGATGTTTTCGTTGCCGGTGTTGCAAAACCTTCGTTGGACTTCTCCGACTCGTTATACTTCGCGACATCATACGCAGTCGATCTTGGGTACCCGAAGAATCGAATGATATCTGTCGCTGAGCGCCCAGCGCGAAAGATAATCGCGGCTCTTCGATTATATTGGTTTCAACATTGCGACTGTTTCGAGGTTATGAATGTTTAGTATATGCGTCAAGCTATTTGGACGCTAACCGCGACCTCTCGAGATGGTATAGAACGGCGGGAAATTCAAATTGAAATTTGTCAGGATTTTGGCGCCGCACCTTGTATATATATATATATATATATATATATATATATATATATATATATATATATATATATATATATATACTTTTGTAATCCCAAAAACAGTGACCATAACCTTTTTTGCTCTTGAACCGTCTTTGCCTTCTTTGGTGCACTTCCACCGGCTTCAATCCATTTTTTCAACTATTTTTTCGCTCTGGTGTATAGTGGTGAATTCAAGTTTCAATAACAGTTATGAAACGATGCTTGAAATTCATTTTATTTTACCTTAGACGCTTGAGAAATACGCATTCGAATGTGTTTTTGGTTATTTGTCAGAAAATGCGGCACCCATCTTTCACAAAACTTTTTCATATGCAACTTTATGCAAAATATTTTCAATTCATTCTTTTGAAATGCCTATGGCCTCAGCGATTTCACGCACTTTCACTCTTCGATCATCTAACATCATATCATGGACTTGTTGAATGATTTGGGGTGTTGTAGCAGTTTTTTGGACGACCTTCGCGTGGATCATCTTCGAGGCATGTACTACCAGATTTAAAAAGAGCAGCGCATTTTCTCACAGTGGAAAGTGAATGTCTGCCGGAACTAGACACCTTCCTATACCAATCCAATCTGATCTCACCAGTATCTGTTCTATACACTCTTGAATCAAGAATACACACACATATATATATATATATATATATATATATATATATATATATATATATATATATATATATATATATATATATATATATATATGTTTTGACGAATGTTCTTACGGGTGTGCAATGTAGTACTGGTTTTTCGGGTATCCCTTGATGGATAGTTTAACTGACGTTTCGATAGAATCTCATCCATCTTTTTCAAAGCGTTGATCAGTGGACGGTGTTTTGGCGTTGAATGTCGAGACTGGCCCCGAGGGCCCCGATTTTATGTGCTAGGGGCGTGGCTCTATTGGTCGAGCGGTTCTGGCCAATAGAGACTCGGCTTTGACTGCGCGTTCTCGGTCCCGTGGTTCTTTGTAATGTTTATGTTGGTGAAGTGACATATGGTTGAATTATTGTTTCTCTTGTTTTAACTTGGTATTGAGATAGAATATGTTTCCAAAAGTTTGGTAAACGTTGGCTATCATCCCGATTATTTAAATTGTTGAGCCTCTTTTCTATTTCTATGGCTTCTTTGATTACCCTAGTGGATAGGTTTTCACTTCTTTGTAGGGTTCTGGTTTTGTCAAAATCGATTTTGTGACCGGTATTGTGTGTATGTTGTGCTAGAGAAGAGGTGGTGGATTATTGTTTTACGGCGTTTTTGTGTTCGTCTCTTCTGGCGCTGATTTTCCTGTTTGTTTGGCCTATGTATGAAAGGCCGCAGTCCTGACACGGAATTTCATATACATCTTGGTCTTCTAAGGCTATGGTGTCTGTTGGTGTTGGTAGAATATCTTTAATTTTTTAATTCGTTTTGTATATGGTCTCAGTTTAGTGTTTTCCTAGAAGTCTTCCTATTTTGTCTGTGATGCCTTTTATATATGGGAGAAATGCTTTTGTAGTATACGCCTTTCTTTCCGGTTTGTGGCGGGCCATAAATAAACAACACAAACCGGAAAGAAAGACGATATATATATATATATATATATATATATATATATATATATATATATATATATACACACAAATATATATATATATATATATATATATATATATATATATATATATATATATATATATATATATATACAAAACAGAAAATCGTTTGTTTCCTGTTTTTTTTTCAGTAGGTTAGAGTTAATAAGTAGGTCCAAACAGATGGTTCCCAAAACTTTTGAAAAAGATCAAAATTGTTTCCAGTGACCTGGACCAGTGCTATTTGATACCTAAGCTGCCGCATGCAAATCTAAATAAGTAAAATGCTTTATAGTTTACTTATTGCTAATGTTGTCGTTAAAAATCGTCTTCGTCTTCCGCTATTAACACGGTGTCGTCAGCATAATATAGTGCTTTTATTCCTTTTCCTCCCTTTCTAAAAAATCCCTCAGTTTATGAACTTTTCATTCATTAATATATCGAAAAGTAGTGAGTCTTCTTGGCGAATTCCTCTTTCTTCTAGTTCTGCAAGTTCGCTATATAGTTGAACCAAAATGTCATTTTTTAAATAGGTATTCTACAGTTTTAACGATATTGTACGACACGTACCTTTCGGAAAAAAGATGTATTACGTCTTTTACTTGTAACCGACCGAAAGCTTTTTCTAAGTCAATGAAATATGAGAACCCTGACTTATTATGTTTTATTAATGTTTTGATATTTGACTTATGACGGCATGTATTCCCTGATCTAAATCCTTGTTATTCCACTGCTAGTTATCTTCATCCTTAGTTTTAAAGACATTGCTATAAGGTGTATTCCTTTGTAATTTGCTGGCCTTTTTATTCTCTGTTTCGATCAGCAAGATGGAAGTGCAAGTTCTTTATTTCTCTGGAATTTTATTTTTGGTAAAGTTTGTGTCGCTTAAAATTGTACTTTGTTGAGTTTGTTTCTCTCTGCCGCATATGTCCAGCTCATTAGTCTTGACCTGAACTTTTCCTGTCTTTAATTTTTAGCAGCGCTAATTCTACATCTTTTTTTTACCGAAACTACCTTACTATCTATGGTATTTATATTTCTGGTTCTTTCTGTTCCTCCTTCAAAAGTTTTGTCAAATATTTTATTCCTTATTATTTCGTTTGCTTCTTTTCTTTAACTCCTGATAAAATTGGTTTCTGAAGCTTATAACTATCTTTTTCAGTGGCTTTTGTGAAAGTTTCCTAGGGATCATCTTTGATTTAGCTAACTAATGATGTAGACTTATTAGGAATTCTTTTATAGTTTTTTACCATTCTGCAGATTAGCAGCTTAAATGGTTAGGTAAAGTAATTCTAAATTTCCATGGTTATTTGACTTTTGGATAAGGTATATTGGGAAAACTGGCCTATTTTACTGAGTACTACGCCCCACTTAGAGAAAACGTTGTTTATAATTTTTGAAAAACATAACTTTAAATCGGAAATTTATTTATTTCTTTCTATTCTTTTTACAATACATTACGAGACCATCGAGGGTTACCGCAAAATCTTTGTGAATATGAATATTTCGCTTTTAGTGAATTTTGCTTCTAAAATATTCCAAACTTAGTAATGCGAGATAAAAACCTGAGACGAAACCGAATAATTATATAGCGAATTATGCAAACGAAAAAAATTTGGTTGAAAGCAAAATTCACAAAAAAAGGAAATTTATTTAGTAAAATTGAAGCTCGAGTTACCGTTTTGAATTATATTGTTTTAAGATTATTTACCAAATTTTCATTTTAATTTATTGAAAGAGTCGTACTTCATTAAAAATATTAATATTTTTGGTTTGGAATAAAATTATTTATTAGTGTTAACATTTTCATTCCTTGTACAAAGAGAAACTGGGTTTTTATTGGAAAGAAAAATATAACAAATTATAATTGTTCATATTTGAATCTCTATATTCTCCACTAGCTTTGATATACTGTGAATTCGCTTTTTAAACGACTTTTTAAGATACTGTTGACGGTCATGGACATTATCATTTGATCATTTTTTCATTGGTGATCTATTGCTTGTCTTTCATCGGTAAATTAAGTCAGGGAAGACAAAGAGGTCACTAGTGGAATATGGGCGTGATCCAATGCACTAACTTGTTTTTTTTTTCAAAAACTGATGGTCGAACAACATGGAACAACAGGAACACATCGCGACTACAACTTATGAAGGTCCAAAGCCTTGGTCGAAATCTTGTGTGCAGAGTTTATTTTCTTCTTCTTCTTTAAGATTGGCTTGTCTTCCTTCAAAAATGCTACTCAAAAGCTATTTATTAGTTTCTTAACAATATCATCTAGGTTCACATTAAAATGAATTGTGCTAAGACCTGTGAAATTCTGGTAGATGGAACTTTATTTGGTGAGTTACACTTTTTTAAAATGCTGTTACCAGTATTCAATTTCTTAATAACTTATAGAGTACTGTGGTTCTTAAGTAATATTAAAATATCTAGATGTTTTACTCTATCTAAAGAATGAACAAGGTCGTATATGCACATGCAGGCCGTTTTGTAAAATTCAATAATCCTTTGTATCATTTGACGCAGAATAAGTTGGCGTCTATGATAGATGTTCTACGGAAATATTTGTTGCAGTTTATTGATCCCAGTTTGCGCAAGTTATTTCGACATTATTCTCGTCGATAGTTCTAAGGTAGATCTCAAAAGAATTATTCCTCTAATATTTTTTGGATCGTTTTTTGCTTCCTTCTTTAAAACTAGGTGTAGTATCATTTTTGAAAACCTTCCTTGATCAAAATAAAACTTGCAATTTCTCTAATATTTCAGCAACTAGTTTAGGTATTCATGCCTCAGCACATAGGGCCGAAATAAGTTTCCCATTCCTCTATTGTTATTTTAGTAATATGGACGTGTGCATTAACATATTTTTTGCGCTTTTTAACACACTTTATACTCTCTTCTGTTCCATATCGGACGAGAATGGACTGAGAATTTACTTTGTGTCTTTATTATTTATTATTTTATGTTCCTCATAGGTCATAGTCTGACTCCATTCTCAGTAATAGTTTTAAACTTTTGTGTGAACTATTATTTCATATTGCCTTATTAACTGATCTTTTATTTAATGTTTTTTTGAGTGGCTGTAGCGTTGAATTTCGTTCAAGAGGTTTCAACGCCATTTTTAATTATAATCTTGTTTTCATTCATTTTTCTGTGTCTCTACGGGTATAGGTATTTTATCGTTTCGTCTGATTGTGTGAGATTCTATATTCACTTTTTCACGTTAAATTTTTGCCTGCTTTTGTACACAATGTCGTTACTAAGTTATAATTGGTTATGGTGTTTTTAGAATTCAAGGCCCTTACGGCTAAAATTTTTTCATGGGCGATTAATTCTATTTATGATTACGTAGTCTATCATTGACGTTTGTCTTTTAGTATTTTCGCAGGTGTATTTATGCTGTGTTTTGTAAGGGATGAAAGTACTATTGATCCGTAGCTCATTCTGTGCACATAAATGGATCAACTGCTCTACCCTATTGTACAATATGTATTCTCATCGAATTAGTTTTTAATGCCATTGAGGAACGCATTACCAGCCCTTGCATTGAAATCGTCGAGTATGGTAACTTCAATCTGCTCTACGATTAGGTCCAGGATACAATGAAGATTCGTTTTGATTTTAAGATCTATCAATATTAAAATCATTTTTTAAGTCCATATAAATGAATATTTTATTAAATAATATACGATTTAAATCTGTATCTTTTCAGATTCGACAAACTGAAATAGAAAATACTTGTACTAAACTTTAGTAACATTAATAAAACACGTAAAAACACTGTTTGCATTACAAATTAATGATATATTGCAAAAAAAAGTTTACTCTTATGGCACATTTCAATATGTAAAGAGGGTCAATGCTTCTAACAGCTGATAATGGCTCGGCATTTCTCTTCCCATCTGCTGCAAAACTCCCTATCTCTCTCGTCATCCATATTCAACAGGGGTCAATGCAGGCCCAACACTAGTCCAAATAAGTATTAGGTGTGTAATTATTGTAAAGCAACTGAAAATAGACAAAAGTCCATATTCCAGCAGCTTACTAGCTGTTCTCTTGTCTGTCAAATCCATCCTGAGACGCGTTTCGCCGTATCACGGCTCGTCAGTCAGGCTAGGATTGACAAACAAGAGAACGGTATCAAGTGGTACTTATCCCAGAAGTTACGGAGCACGATGGTAGAATACAACGAATTGTTACAATTCGTTGTATCCTACCATCGTGCTCCGTAACTTCTGGGCTAAGTACCACTTGATACCGTTCTCTTGTTTGTCAATCCTAGCCTGACTGACGAGCCGTGATACGGCGAAACGCGTCTCAGGATGGATTTGACAGACAAGAGAACAGCTAGTAAGCTGGAATATGGGCTTCAGTCTATTTTCAGTTGCTTTACAATAATTATATATACTTGAGGAAGGATTCCTCGAAAAAGCGCTACTTGCTTTTAAAGCGTTGACTGTGTCAACCACTCTGTCGGGTTCGAAAGCTGCTGTGTCAGCTTTCGATGGAGTAATAGGTATGCGTACTTTATACACTTCGTTGTATCCTACCATCGTGCTCCGTAACTTCTGGGATAAGTACCACTTGATACCGTTCTTTTGTTTGTCAATCCTAGTCTGACTGACGAGCCGTGATACGGCGAAACGCATCTCAGGATGGATTTGACAGACAAGAGAACAGCTAGTAAGCTGCTGGAATATGGACTTCTGTCTATTTTCAGTTGCTTTACAATAATTATATATACTTGAGGAAGGATTCCTCGAAAAAGCTCTACCTGCTTTTAAAGCGTTGACTGTGTCAACCA
Organism: Pachyrhynchus sulphureomaculatus; assembly: GCA_019049505.1. Lineage (NCBI taxonomy): Eukaryota > Metazoa > Arthropoda > Insecta > Coleoptera > Curculionidae > Pachyrhynchus > Pachyrhynchus sulphureomaculatus. Next base: position 64,493,405 of record CM032453.1, on the reverse strand, counting down.
CTCTGTCGGTTCGAAAGCTGCTGTGTCAGCTTTCGATGGAGTAATAGGTATGCGTACTTTATACAATTCGTTGTATCCTACCATCGTATTAGGTGTGTTTCGAGTTGACTTAAGGTCTTACCCATTTCAATATATTAAACCATTTTAATAACACCTTATATAAATATAGTAATTTATCCAATACTTCTTTCGCAAATACGAAGTACTTCTCTCGCAGACCCATTTGAAGTATACATCTATATATGTATGTATATATATTTTTATATACATATATACATATATATATATATATATATATATATATATATATATATATATATATATATATATATATATAAGCAGAATTCTCTGGGTAATGCGATTCACGAATCACATGTGGATTTTCATGACTCCAAATATGAGTGTTGTGTTAGTTGAATACGCCGTCATGAGTAAAACCAGCTTCATCTGTGAATATAACACTGCGCAGCCAGTCAGGTTCCTGTTCAAATTATTGGCTAAACCATCGGAAATATTCTTGGTGTAAACCATAATCTTCAGGATGTAATGTTTGAACTTTTGAACATGGAACGGATACTACTTATCTTCATTTGGTGTTCGCTAACTGACGAAATTTAAAGTTTCACCAAGTTGCATTATAAGACGTCTTGTACTGACTTCTGAATTTTCTTGTACTATTTGTTAAACTGCCTCCTCTGCTGCTGTGGTGTTGCCAGACCGTGGTTTCCCTCTATCTCCATGGCTGTGAAATTTCTCGATGATCTTTTTATTGTTGAACAACGAAAATATAAGTTCTTTCGCTAGGAGAATCACGACCAGGAAACCTCTCCACTATAATATCCTAGCATGTCGTGCATTTTCAGCTGCTGCTCCGTAGCATAAAACAATGTTGGTCAATTTTGCAGCCATTCACGATATTTTAACTCTTTCCAAACGCTGTATAAAATAAAAAAAGCTCCGCATCTGTATATTTATAAACAAGCCACTGCATTTTTAAAATCAAAAAAATTAAATATATATATATATATATATATATATATATATATATATATATATATATATATATATATATATATATATATATATACATATATATATATATATATATATATATATATGAATAAATAATATATATATATATATATATATATATATATATATATATATATATACTGAGTTTGACTTTATCATACTAAATAATAACTTCAGCAATTTTGAAATTTTCAGCAATTTCCATCTCGAAAATTTTGACCGTTTCCCTTAATTTTATATTATTAGACATTAAATTACATAACTTTGTGCTAATTTAACTTCTGTGGTATATTTAACCATGTAGGGGTCTCAAAGAGTGAAAAGCAAATTTCTAACAGCTTGTTTATGTTTGAAAACTGTATGTGAGGGATTAAAACCCAAAGAAAATTGTCTATCTGAATTAAAATTTTTAGAAATGTCTATGCCTAAGTGCAACAAGTCTTTTCTTCAAATTATAACACAAATAATTAAAACATATTGATACATTCATAACTTATTTGTATATGACATACACATTGTTGTTGTATTTGTGCCTTTATTATAAAATTTACCAGTAGTTACTTGCAGTTTGATATTAATTTCTGGCACACCACATCTAATTCATCGACCAATTAACCATGTTTTCGTAATTAATTAATACGGTGCCCTTACGCTTAATTAGCAGAAACTCGACAACAGAATCAGAAAAGTAATTAAAGCCTGTAAATTAATAAGAAGGGGAGAGACATAGTTTTACTTCATTTTTCTCTTCAACCTTTAAAACTACGTTTTCCTTTTTATTTTTTTTTTTGCATCTCCGTAACCACCGCAGGGAAACAGTACAGGGTGAGTCAACGATAGAGTAAAGTTCATTATCTCATTTGTTTGGGGAATGACAAAAAAAATATAAAATAAAATAGTTTTAGGGAATCTTAAGGTGCACAGTTTAAAATTATTTTTGAGTGTACAGGGTACTTCAAAAAAGTGTGGCCGATATAATTAGATGCTACAGGGTGTTCAAAATAAATTTATGCATTTCGACTATTTTAAATTGAAAAATCTCAAATTTTTTAAACGACACACCCTGTATATTATTATTTTTTCTGATAGATTTTATAAAACCCTCCAACTTTTATTAAGTATGTCATATACTTATTTCTAATAGTTTTCGATTTATTTTGAATTTTTCAATTTTTACCCTTGTTTTTAATACACTTACGCTATGTGTATGGTATAACATCATAGTTGCCAAGATAAAACAAAAATGTAGGCATTGTCAAATTTTGACATGTCTATTAAGCAAGTAAAAAGGTAATAGTTATGAATTTTCCTAAAAATGAATTAATTAATATGGTTTATATACTGGGCGAGGCGGGAAAAAATTGTCTTTTGGCAGTAAGGCTTTACGGAGGGAAATACTGCTGTTCCAAAGACAATTGAGGATTTTTTTATCAGCATCTCCGAATGCACAGCATGACTTTTTTTTTCTCAAATGCGTAGTGTGTGGCGTACTTGACGTCACACAAGGCAGTATGAATCAGTCCATGTTTTGAGTCGGTTGCCTACCTTGTTGGGCAAAACAAAATTTTGATGCACAATGCACTGAGTCATGTATTGCTGTGTCATGTCTGGTCAAAAGACCGAACCTGAACGACTTGTGGGTGCTCAGGCTAGGAGACAGAAACAGCTACATTTATATCGCATTTAATCAGAAAATCAGAAAACGAATTTTGTTTATTATCACTTCGTCGTTGACAAATTGTTACGTCCCTCCCTTTCTGCAGCTTAAAAAATATCCATAATTTTATCCTATGTCCGCACACTCACCACCTGTAATAACTCGTCTGACTTTTATGGTACTCTAACAGCAGATGTGACTTCGCTCATGCAATTAAAAGATGGAATAATTAAAACGGTCGAAAAGAATTTACAGTATTTCGTCATTGCTGTATACAACCGATACATACTATCATGTCATAGTAGCGATATGACTTATTGGAACAAAAATATTAGTGGAAAAAATTTAAAACTTCCTATTTGTTTTTTTTTCCGAGTAAGGTAATATGGCCATAGTTGATTACTAGTGGGAAATATTTTACAATGGTGGTCGCCATTTGCAAAACCTGCCACCGAGAAAGGATGCTCTCAGTCTACATTTCCTGGGAGTTTTCTATCATGCTCAAGTGTGTCAGCAAGTCATTTCCTCTCCATCAGACTGGGGATGGAGGTAACAGAGATAATCTTCCGTACTGTGATTTGTGTCCGTGCAAGTGATTAAGTAGTAAAGGTGGCCTCAGTTCGTCATGCCTTTAGTTTGTTCTATTTTAGCGAAACGGCGGATACCGAAATTTACCCTTGAGAGGATAAGCAACACTCTGCAATCAGACCAATACCACTGCTACTGACACACGTAATGAATTTTACTGTTATTTATTCATAGAGGAACCAAAGTAGTATTTGAGAAGATTTCTAGATTTTTTCCCAGGTTGGTATGATACCGGCTGTACTCCCGCTCTGCGAGTGGTATCGCCGTCGCACCACTTTTTAATATAAGAAGTTAGGTCTTAACCTATGGACGCTAATCGTCGTATTATTCTATATTTAATAATTCAAGGAACTTATCTAAAAATATGCGTGCTGTCGTTATCCATTAACAGATTTATTTTTTGGGTTGGTAGATCTATTATTAACATCAGACAAAATTTTTTATGACATTTGTCTCATTAGATTAGAAAAATAATCGGCCAAGCGCAAGTCGGACTTGCGCAATTAGTGTTCTGTACGTTGATTGCTTTTAAAATAAAAATTTTCGTTACGGAGGTATAAAATGATCAATGACTTTGTGGCCTGTCAATTTCGCCCGCACATCGAGGCGCTATTTTTGTAGCCCCTCCTTTCTATACTTTTTTTTATAATTTTTGGGAATGGATTGAGTGGGTACTAATATTAAAAGAACTAAAGTAATTAAACATACACCAGCTCAGTTTTTCATGGTAGAGTAATATGGGTAAGAGATAATTTTTGTACGTTTTTTGGAAATAGTCTCTATAGTTGTTTAAAATTTTAGGTTGTACAAATTTTGGGCACCATTCATTTTAAAATAAAAAGGATCTAACTTCAGCTAAAAAATGAAAAAACACTGAAGGGTTATGTAGTTGTTAAGGAAAATTTTTATATGTTGCAACCCTTTTGTCCCGAAAAGTAAAATAGGTGGTGCAGGGAAACACTAGCCTTAAACAAGAAAAAAAGGTTTATTAATGACTAAACTAAAAGTTCTAACTTTTGCGGTTCTGTTACTACCCTGTATTACAAAAAACATTAGCCTAATAGGTGGTATTGCTAAATAAAGTCCTTAAATCAGGATTAAAACTTTGCTACACACGATGTTGAAGGTTCGTGAAGTTCACTTCACGAATTATCAGTTCAATACGATGTTAAACACATTTAACTACGGGAAAATAGGTCTACGGATGGATATTCTGGTGACTTACGGTTTTCCTACGAGCTTCTAGGCCTGTCCCGGTGGGATGTTCAAAACACAGATGTTTCCCTCTTGGTTACTTCAGTTCCCTTTAGGCTACTAAACTTTTCTTTGGCCTCTAAAGGTCTGGAAATAAACCGGATTTAAAGAAAAAGGCCTTAAATTGAGCACTAGAACCGTTTTGATACTACTCCATCACTAATATCAGTACGGCTATTTGATAGTGAAAGCCTACCGGCAACTTTCTAAAGAAAGAAGCCCTTACTTTGGCTGAGAAAAAGAACCTTGATCCATGCCATCCGGACCCTTAAATATCCTTCTCCCTTCCGTAATAAATCACGTCTTCAACATGGCTACTTCCCGGATACAAACATCTAGTCAATCGACGTGTTAGAAACAAATTTAATATACCCAGCGGAAAATGCGCACGGCACACTGCAATATAAACGATTCAAAAATTCGAGTGAACTACACTGCTTAAAAGTTAGTAAACACTGCCTGATATAAAAATGGAAAAAAAATGTAAATTATAAGGAGAAAACAGTAACATAACATGATCTTAAAATCTAAGAAAAAATGGATGTTACAACTTCACAAAACACATCCTAAATGAGTTTTCAACAAAGTTTGTTTCCGATCTTGTTAAAGGTAATGAACTCGTGATAATTTTCGTTCAGAGAGAGAGAGAGTAGAGAATATTCCACAATTTTGTCAAAATTTTTTGACCAGTACTTTTCTAGATAAGGGGGGGACAGCGATTTTTGGCAATTTTTTAAAAATAATGCAAAGAAAAGCGTATGGAAGTATATATTTTTGAACTCGTATTTTCACAAGCTTTCATTTGACACCCCACTCGATGATCTGGTAAATTAAAATGTTTTTCACTCCCGATTTCACCCCCAAAACTAACCCTTTAAGTCAAAATTTAACTTTCAAAACTACACGGCTCTAATGGGGCTATAAATTCCAATATTTTATTTATTAAATAGAAGCCCTTATTTGCCCCTTATGTATATCTTAATTTTTGAGAATGGATTAAGTGGATATTAATACTGATAGAGCAAAAACTAGATATAAGCTAGCTCGTTTTTTACTGGTAGAGTACATGGAGATCGAGGTAATTTTTGTACGCCTTTTGAAAATAGTCTCTACAGTTGTTTAAAACTTGGTTGTACAGTTTTGGGCACCATTCATTTTAGAATTAAAAGAACCTAAGTTCAGCTCAAAAAATGAAAAAATACTGAAGACTATTTAGTTGTTAATATAAAATTGAGTTGTGTACAACCCTTACGTCCTGAAAGAAAGAGCAGGAGTTTAGTGAGACACTACACATTTAAATAAAGAAGGGTATATTAACAAAATAATTTCTATTCTACGCCAAATAGTTTCGGAAAAAATCGGGTGTGAAAGACGGACAGACGTACACACAGATACCGAAGTGATCTTATAAGTGTTCCATACAGAACACAATTAAGGGATGTTTTGAAATTGTGAAAATTTACTATTGGGAATTTTTGAAATGTGCAAAAAATTTTCATTAAATTTTCTCTTAAAAACAAAATTTTGTATTCGATACGTTAAAAATGTAAGAAAAATGTTACAGTGACTAATGTTTAGCAAGACCAAAAGTTCTCAAATGGTACAAATCATTTAAAGAAGGTAGCAAGGCAGTTGAGAACAAGCCACGTTCTAGAAGACCAGCGACTGCAACCTCCGATTTTGTAAGTAGTAATTACAATTTAAATATTACCTTACTGAAATAACAAGTAGATCAATACAATCGATTTTGGAGAATGATTTAGGCTTGTCTCTCATAATAACTACTAAATTTCCTTGAAAAATATTGTTACATCATGGTCGCTAAAGAGATCAAAATTGCTTATGCAACTCTTATTGCAAATACGTATGTGATGAAGCATAGTAGGATTAGCTTGCGTTCGCAGTAAATAATTTAATTTTTGTGACTTCTTATGACTTTTAATAATTTAATATTGCGAATCGTATAGAGATGCGACTTAAAAAGAAAGCAAACAATACTACTGGGGTAACTATTAAAATTAAATCCATCCCCTTCAGTTCCAAGCCTTTAAGTTATTATTTTAATATTAAAAGAATTCAATGTTGCGATACTCACCCAATAATGACATGTCGATTTTAAAGGCCTTGAAATCAGTTTCAGTTATCAAATGCCAAACTGTGTAATGTTTTAAAATGTTACCGATAATAAAAATCGAATTTTATTCCAAATGATTATGCTGCTATTATTTACTGTCTCTCAATGAGAAATATTCTTCATAATTTAAGTCTCTCTCTCCGATTTTACCTTGAGTTACAGTTAGAAACAACTTTTTCCTGAGGGATGGAACATTTAATCTTCTATATCTCTGACAGTTCTGGCGAGTTGAACTTAACCGTTGTAATGGCTGTAAACCACAGTGGATTGGTTTGTATCCAGTGTCGTACAAAAAACAAACATAAATATGATTACTTTTAAAAGCATTCTAATAATGAAAACAACTAGTCAAGTGCAAGTTTGACTAGCGCAATTCATGTTCAGTACCGTAATTGCTTTTAAAATGAAATAAAGTCCTTACCTAGGCTAAGTTAATTAGGTCCCTGATATCTTAAGATCCAATATGGTATGTATTTTCACGGTTTTTTTAGTTAATAATGTATGATAGTTAGAGCATCTCAGTTACCTAATATCCAATAAATGAATCTAGCTCAATCTAGAATCTAGTAATAAACCTTCACCATGCGTCAAAAAACATAGTTTTCATAGTTTTTTTTTTGATACACAATTTTTTGATCAGTATTTTTCGAGATAGGGGGGATAACTATTTTCGGCATTTTTTTAAAAATAATACAAAGAAAAGTGTGCGCAAATACACAACTCATGTTTTCACAAGCTTTATGGAGAATATTTCAGGATTTTCTCAAAATTTTTTGAACAGTTTTTTTCAAGAAAAGAGGGGTAGAGCTATTCTTGATAATTTTTTTGAAATAATATCAAGAAGTGTGTGCGCAAGTATTACATCATCTATATATATATATATATATATATATATATATATATATATATATATCAGCTTCATCATCATAATCATCATTAGCTTATTCCATCCATAGTCGGATGTAAGCCTCCCCAAGTTGTCTCCAGTAAGCTTTGTTGTTTGCTTTTTGCATCCAATCGTGTCCTGTTAGTCTTTTTATGTCGTCCATCCATCTTGTTTATGGTCTACCTCTTCATCTTTTGTGCTCTCTAGGCCTCCATTCAACTCTACGACGTGTTCTGTTATCATTCATTCTTGCGATATGCCCCACTCAATTCCCCATTAATATATATATTCGTTGTATTACATCTGTTACGTTTGATCTTCTTCGTATCTCGATGTTAGGAATACGATCTTGGAGTCTAATATTTAGCATTCTTCTCTCCATTGCTCTTTGGGTTACCTAGAGTTTATTTATTATACTTCTATTTAAAACCCACGTTTCACTGCCATATGTTAATACCGGCAGTACATACTGATCGAATACTCTGGCTTTTATTGTATTTGGGATGTCTAATTTAAATCTAGATTATAATTCCCCGAACGCAGTCCAAACTAACGGTCTCTTCTATCCAAGTCAGCCTTTAAATTATTTTTTTGGATATTTCGATTTTTTGTCCTAAATATTTTCCTTAATATATGAATGTTTGTACCTTTTCTATTCTTTCACCTTTTATTAACAATTCCTGGCTGTTATCTTCACTTCTGTTGTTCAAATATTTGCTTTTGGTGAAGTTTATTTTTAGAGCTATTTCTCGAGACTTGTTATTCAACTCTATCAGCATTTCTTGCAATTCTTCCTTTGTGTTGGCGATCAGAGTGACATCATATGCGAACCTTAAGTGATTTAATCATTCACCGTCCATTAGTATTCCTTTATTTTTCCACTTTATCGACTTGAACATGTCTTCTAGAGTCAACGTGAACAGCTTTGGGGATATCGAGTCGCCTTGTCTAATTCCTCTTTTAATTTTGATTTTATTTGTTTTTGCTTCAAGCATTATTTGTGATGTTACATTTTTATATGTTTTCAAGAATCGACCCTGCTGTTACTTAAGGCGTTAAGGACTGCTCATATCTCTACAGAGTCAAGTGCTTTTTCGTAATCAACCATTGCTATCCCCAAGGTAACCTTATATTCATTTGCTTTTTCCACTAGTAATCTAACTGTTTAAAGATGGTCCAAAGTCCTGTATCCCCGTCTAAATCCCGCTTGTTTACGGGGTTGATAACTGTCTAATTTGTTTGTTAATATATATGTTATGATTCTAGTGAGGATTTTGTATAGTACCGACAACAGGCTGATGGGTCTCTAATTCTCCAATTTAAATTTGTTCCCTTTTTTAAAAATAAGCACAATTACGGCGTTAAATAGGGCTTGAAGAGATTGTATTATCGATGTCCCTCCATACTTTCTCATTTCTATAGTTATTTCATCGTCCCCTGGTTCTTTGTTGTTGTGCATATGTTGTAGGGCGTTCATTATTTCATCCGTTGTTGCATCGGGAATTTCTTCAGATCCCATATTTCTTACTATCACTCTATTTTTTTCTTTGTTTCCGGGCGGTGGCAATATATTTGTGTCATATAGGGTTTGATAATATTTCTCTGTAGCTTATTTTATCTCTTAGTTATCGTTATTTATAAGTTTTATTATTTGATGTCTCCCTTCATTCATTTGTTTATTTAGATGTTTTAAACTTTTTCCCTCTTTCAGAGTTACTTCTGTTTTCGAGTTTCTGTACTGTCTGACGTCTTTTTTGATTTTTATCTTTTTTTTTGTCTATTTTTGCTAATTTTAATCTGCCATCTATACGCTCATGTCTTAATAGTCTTCTCTGTTTCATAAGATTTTGTGTCTCTTTACTTAATTTTTGTGTTTTCTCTTTTTTTCGATGTTGCTAGTTGTTCTGAAGTCATGAGTAAGCTGTTGGTTACTTGTACGTTTAGTTTATCAAGTTCTGTTTGGTAGTTTATGTGTTTTATATGATTTTCCAATGCTTATTAATATTCGTCTGTGTTTTGCTTTATTATTTTTGTTGGTGTCTTTACCTTTGTATGCATTATCAATTTACGTCTCTCCTGCTTCAAATTTATTCTTATTTTTGCTCTGAGCAGTCGATGGTCACTATCAATGTTTTTCGTGGTTAGGACTGTCGTGTCGATTAAATATTCTTGTCATTTGATAAACCATAATCAATTTCGTTTTTTTGTTATACCATCTAGGCTTTGCCATGTCCATCGTCTATGTTCTGGCTTTTGGAAAAATATATTCATAACTTACAAGTTATTTTCATTTACATATATATATATATATATATATATATATATATATATATATATATATATATATATATATATATATATATATATATATATATGTATATTTCAACTCATGTTTTCACAAGCTGTCATTTGATACCCCACTCGATGACTTTAGAAAAAAAAAAATCAGTTTTCCCTACAAGCTAACCCCTTAAGTCAAAATGTAACTTTTAAACCTACACAGCTCTGATCGGGCCATCAATTCCTATATTTGTGCCAAATTTTCAACTGTCTATGTCAAATGGTTTCGGAGAATATCGGACAGACTGTCACACACCGAGGTTATCCCATAAGTGTTCCGTACGGAAAATTAAAAACAATCGTTTGTACGTTTTTTTTTTTGTCAAGGAATTGATGTTATTCGTAATTAATGTTTCGCTAACAGTTTATTTTGAGTAAAATTTAAATATGGCATAAAAAAATAGTACATTAATATTTTTAAGGAATTCTCTATTCAAATCAAAAATATAATAAAATAACACTTCACTCGATAAAGGTAAACTTTTGTATTTAATTTTTCGTTTCAATTTAGTCGCTTATACTTTAAATATAAGAAATAGTTTATTATATACTACTGTGATCAAAAAATAGTAAGACTTTTAAATTAAAATCGCCTGAGCATTTCCAAATTGGATTAATTTTTTTTCGTTAGGTTGGTAGGACCTTAACTGCCATCTGTCCAATTTTAAGACCATAGCGTCAGTAGTTAATAAGATTCGCTTGCATTCGTTCAACAACAAAAGTGCGTTTTTCGATTTTTAACATTTGAAATGATAAAAAAGTCATTTAATGATGATGCTCTATCCAGAGCAAGTGTTTTTGATTTGTATAAATTGTTTAAAAAAGGCAGAGAACGGGTGGAGGACGATGAACGTCCTGGTCGTCCTTCAACATCTACCGATGAGAACCACGTCAAGCAAATCAAGGATTTGGTGCTCAAAAATCGTCGAGTGATAATTAGAGACCTTGTTGACATCACCAACTTATCATTTGGATCAATACAATCAATTTTAAAAGACAAGATGTCTTTCAAATGATTGGCCTCAAACGCTCTCGTTTGGTATCAAAAACACTCAATTTTTTCGATAAAGAGCGTCGTGTTAATGTCTGTGAAACCATGATTTCTGACTATCAAAACGTCATCAAGCGCATCATTACGGGAGATGAGACATGGATTTACGCATACGATCCGTTAACTGCCGACCAATCAAGCGAATATCGTGCTAGAGGTGAGCCCAGACCGAAGAAACCACGCCAAAGCAAGGCGAAAATAAAGGTGATGTTAACAGTTTTCTTGTTGTTCATTATGAATTCCTTCCGCCGGGCCAAACTGTCAACAAGGAATATTATTTGAATGTTATGCATCGTTTGCGTGAACCTATTCGTCTCAAGAGGCCGGAATTATGGGCCGATAACTCTTGGTTTTTTCATCACGATAATGCGCCTTCTCATACAGCATTGATTCTTCACGACTTTCTTTCATGAAAAATTCAACTCATATCATTCCGCAATCGCCCTATGTTTTAGCTTCGTCGGATTTCTGGCTATTCTCTAAAATCAAAAAACCGCTTCGAGGACATCGTTTTGAGTCGTTCGAGGAGATTAAAACTGAATCGGGCTTTAAAGGCCATTCCAGAAATCGAATTCAACAACTGTTTCGAAGACTGAAAAAACGTTGGCATAAATGCATTGTATCCAAGGGGGATTACTTTGAAGGGGACGAAATAAATTTGGAAAAATAAATAACCCGTTTGCGTTTTATTTCAAAAATCTTACTATTTTTTGATCACAGTAGTATAAAGAATATTTATCAGGATTTTAAATTTAATGTTTTCACTTTTAAAATATAATATAGTACAAAATTTTAGAAAATATAAAGACCGAGCGTAATTCTAATTCTAACCTCCAACTTCGTGATTTCAAAGAGTATTTTATTGATGATCACATCTAGAGTCAGGTCACGCGTTACGAAGCCTTATTGGCTATAAATAGGAAAATGTTTAGCATCAGTAAACTAATAAAGAGGTTAGACTGTTCTAGGAGAGATTGTCGAGAAGCTTTCCTGCTGTACGGGAAGGTCCCAGTATTTTTGACACGGTAGACAAAGTAATTTTCGACTGTTCACATCATGTCGCCCTATATATAAAACTTAATATCTGTCTCTAAGTGTATGTACGTATAAGTATGCATGTGTTCTGTTATAATTCAAGAATACATAATCCCATTTTCATGCAGTTTCCTTTCGCGTGTAGGTGCATAATCTGGCCACTGTGGTTGATTGGCTCAGAAGCAAAAATAATATGGAAATTTCCTTTTCTCTTATTAAAAGCTCTTGAAAATCGCGACCTTTATGAAGCTATTTTGAAATTTATGAACAAAATAGTGCTGACTCCTGTAAAAGAAAAAGTAAAAATCGTAATCAAATATAACATAGATGGCGAAACGTCAAGTATACCAACAGTTTCGATAATCAAGCGCTGAGCGATTAGTCTGAATTGGTCGTAGAAACATAGATAATAGGATTTCTGTGACTTTTTTATATCATTTAAAACTTCAATGATGTAAGTCGTAGTTTACATACTACAAAACTTAAAATAAAATTGCTCCGCCACTGAAATTACCTACGCAGAATGTGAAATGCTAAAGGTATCGCATTAACGCGGCGCTTTTGTGGGAGAGAAAATCCCGATAAATTAAAGTTTTATATTAATCGTACCATAAAAGAAGATTTAATGTTAGAGAGTATTTAAACTATAGAGAATTACATGTTCATGCATGTTTATTATTATACTTCATTAGTTTTAATATGTAACGCTTTTTAAAACTTAGCTTTTGTTAATAGTACATAAAAGTTTCTAATATAAAATTTCATATTCTTTATAGAGGGTGCCTCTTTCAGAAGAATCCCTTTTAAATAAGTCGAAAACAAATCATTTTTCGAATCATCGCAACGCACAGAAAAACATTTACTAAGGAAGACATAGTCAATTTGAGGGTTCTTCGTACTCTCTCTCCCCCTGTCAGTCTATAAGTAGTATTTAAAAAAATCAATTAATTTGAATGTTCAAGTACTCGGTACTCATATGAGTTGAATAACAGATTGATATATCAAATATCCAGGGATTTTTCAACCGGAATTGAACCTCACTATGAGTGGTCCTTCACTTGTAATCCAGTTTCAAGAAGTAATCGATTCAGAGTAATTCGATTTGTTTGTTTATTTTTGTCTGTTAATGCATAGAAAAAGTATGGAATTTCGTCATATGCTTGTTGCTGTACGGTTACCAAATATTAAATATATATAGGTGTTACTTGATCTTACCAAAAAATATTCATGTATTTCTAACACTTGAGTTCTCACAAAAAAGGTATTTCAAAAACTGGACAGCTAACAAATTTAAGTCGTAATCGGCTTTTACTAAACAATTCTTATTTTTTTAATTCATGCCTATAAAGGTATTTAATAAAATAGATTTAAGAATATGCCGTTCATTTACAGAGATGAATTTTCTCAGTAAAAAAAATGTTCTTTGTTTTGTGTCTTTGACCATGTGACCATTGCCGTTATTTCCAAAAAAATAAAAGCATTTTGCTTAAATGGAATAAGTTTGTAATAGGTTGAAGGATTTGTTTGCTTAATTAATTACCAAATAATTTATCAATCTTTTTATTTTGTTATTCTGTGAATTTAAAAAGTTTATTGTTTAATGAAATTGTGTAAATACCTTGGGTTATATTTATTTTCGTTTATATAAGTTAATATACACACACACACACACACACACATATATATATATATATATATATATATATATATATATATATATATATATATATATATATATATATATATATATATATTTATAATACATTTAAATTCCGGGTTTGAATCCGTTCGTCTAACAATGAATTTGCACGACGCGACGTTTATTTTAATTTGTATATGTACAATTTTTTTAGAATAAATAATAACATGAACAACTGATGAAGACTAGAGTGCATGGTGCACCATCCCAAGACGCGTTTCACCCCATCACGGCTCATCAGTTGGGCTAGGTTCAGCAAATAAAAAGGACACAATTTTAGTCCTTATTCAGGTACTAACGGAAAACCATGACAAAATAGATGCTTATACTGCACTCTGTCGGTGACTTATTTGTTGGATTTTTGTTTAGAAAGACTTTAAATAAGTCACCGGCAGAGTGCAGTATAAGCATCTATTTTGTCATATATATATATATATATATATATATATATATATATATATATATATATATATATATATATATATATATATATTGTAAGGTGGGAACTTGCCCGCTCTTTTGTACCCTGTGAAAAGTTGTTTTTCCCACGCTTGGGCGCAATTTTCTTGCAACCTCTTTTTAATTTCTGATAATGAATTGAGTGGATCCTTATTTTAAAAGAACTAAAGAAATTAAACACACACTAGCTCAGTTTTCCTTGGTAGAGAGATATGGGTAAGAGATAATTTTTGTACGTCTTTTTGAAATTATTTTTTCTTACTTTTTAAAAAACCTCAGCTGTACGACTTTTGGGCACCATTCATTTTAAAATAGAAAGGATCTAACTTCAGCTAAAAAAAATGAAAAAATACTGAAAGGGTGTACAGTTGTTAAATAAAAAAACAGTTTGGTACAGCCGTCATTATCCTGAAATGTAAGATAGGTATTCAGTGAGACACTAGCTTTAATCAATAAAAAGAAAATTTATTCATGATTTTAAAATAAAAGTTCTAACCTCTGCGGTTTTAAGGATTACAAAAAATTCTAGCCTAACGGGTAGTTATTATTATTAGAGTCCCTAAATCAGACATTTAAATTCTAAAACCTGACTACCCCCGAAAGCGAAGAATCGTGATTTTCACTTCACCTTTTGTCAGTTCAAATTGCTATTAAGTCACTTACTTCGGGAATAGGTCTATTGATGAATGTTCTGGTAACTTACGGTTTTTATTTGGGCTTCTAGGCCTTCGATGGAACACAAAACCGATTTTACACTTTGTAGGAAACACTTATAGCCCACCACGGCTTTACGTTAGAAAAAAAACTCGTGCTTTACTTGGCTCTCATAATTGTTGCTATGAGCCTCTACTGCGGCTCGGTCGAAGTAAGCCTGGCTGCGGCTCGATGGAAATTAGCCTACTTGGCGGCTCGGTCGAAACAACCTACTTGGCGGCTCGGTGGAAATAAGCCCCTCTTCCTGTCCACCGGACTCTTAAATAAACCGTGGGCACTCTCTCGGTAATATGGCCACACCGGAACCAAAACTCCGGATACAAATCTTTGACCAATCCCGGCGTATCGAGAGATTCGGTCGCAAACCCGCACAGCACACTAATATACCGAGCGGCTAGCAATTTCTGATTAATATACTGCTCGATACAAAAATGAAAAGAAGTACAATTTAAAGTGAAAAATCAGTAACATTACATGGTCTTAAAATCTAAGAAAAAAATGAATGTTACATTTACCCCCTTCCAAAAAGAAATAGACTACACTAGTCTATTAAACTAAGGCTACTTATGAAAAGGTACAAAGTGGTACACTATCACTTACTACTAAGGTCAGAACTTAAAACAAAATTACAAACTTCGGACCTTACTACTAGACTTAATTCAATTAAGCACTAATATTAAGTACAATGAAAACCAAATGAAAATCTTTGCATGTACACAAGAATCTTATAACTAGACTTAACTTAATTAAGCACTAAGGTTAAGTACATCAAAAAGTAAATAAAAATCCTTGCATGAACATAAGAAATACCTTTCCAAAGTAACAATAGTGGTCTTCTTCTATAAAAGAATCAGCTCTATTATTGTTACCAAAACAAAAAAAAAATATAACTTTGTCTAGACTCTTGTCTAAATCAAAAAAAGTGAACTGAAACAAAATATGAACACCCCCCTTAAAATACGAGGCATGTTTTTTAAGTAAGTACCGTTTTGGAATTAAAAAAAGACGTGCAAAGATATCGCTATAATTTTATTTTTACATGAAAGCCTGTACCTTAATCTACTTTTCTACATAATTTCCGTGAATATTGAGGCACTTGTCATAACGTGGCACCAGTTTTTGAATACCCTCCTCATAAAATTCTGCCGCCTGACTTGTTAACCACTGTATCACAATGCGATACAAAACACTACGAGAATATTGAGGAAAGCAGTCGCACAATGATGAAATTGTAAAGCGTCTGTTTTCTCTCACCTTTTCGTCCACTTTCTGCACCAAATCTTCATTAACGACCGAAGGACGCCCACTCCGTTCTTCATCATGCACATTTGTGCGGCCATTTTTAAATGCTCTCACCCATTTCCTTACCATTCCATCACTCATAATGTTTTGTCCGTAAACTTCACAGATCTCACGATGAATATCGATCGGTTTTACGCCTTTAGCACTAAGAAATCGTATAAACAGCCCGTACTTCACAATCGGCGGGACTCACGATTGTCGGAGGCATCTTAAACACTCAGTAAACAACGTATACAATGAAGAATCAGACTGTAATGGCGTCAGTGCGTAGACATGAGATGTAGGTTACCAGCGCGCATGCGCGGAACGCCGACCGTATCGCTGCGGCGGCGGAATCGCAAAACGGTACTTACTTAAAAAAAACATGCCTCGTAGTTTAAGGATTGTCAGGAAATTTTCTATTTCAGCAAAAGAAATTTAGAAAAATTCTTAAATAAAGAAAAATAAAAAAAATAAATGATTCTAGTGCAATCATTAACACTAAAAGGAAAAAGTCTTGTCAGACCATTTAGCACGAGGCCAAAAAAAAAATATCTGGATAAATATCCAGACAAACGCTCGGGAAAAATTCCTATCACTGCTCTAGCTCATCCCTAAGAGAACATTCCAAATCTAGTATCACTACTAGTCGCATTCAGAAAATAATCGCACTCTACATCGCAATGTCGACGTCCTAAGACATCCAGACATGCTAAAATCGCTAGGGAAAACGCTACATCGCGCAATGTCGACGTCCTGAGACATCCAGACATGCAAAAATCGACAGGGAAAAAAACGCTCTGGTTGATCGCCAGAAAACACGTCAGCTCATCGCCAACAAAACTCTCTGGTATATCGCCAGAAAAAAAACTCGGCTCCTCGCCAAGAAAACACTCTGTAAATAGCCCTCGACTACACAAAGTCCGCGTTCTTAAAGAACAATCTCGCCATTAACATAGTGAGCAGCTATAAAAGCTAACAATATCACTATAGGCACAGTGAATAGCTATAAAAGCTAAAATTCACCCTAAACACAGTGAATAGCTATAAAAGCTAAAATTCACCCTAAACACAGTGAATAGCTATAAAAGCTAAAATTCACCAAACTGAATGATCCTGCTTCAAAAAGCAATGTTCACTAAGAACAGAATGATTAGTCTGCGCACAACTAACATTCTAGGAAACATTCCCAATATAACTGTATGAGACAGCAAGTCTCGAAATAGGACCTCCCTAAAGTCATAACCCTATATATAGGAGTCCATAAGCAAAACGACTCAAAATCACGCATTTTGAGCACATGCCCTCAGGCAACCAACATACAGAAATATATACAGAACTATATACAGAAATATATACAGGAGTTCAAATCCCAAACTCTTGGTCATGGTAACTCCATATCAAGCTTGGTGAAAGCTCTTAGCAAAAGCTAAATAAATCTTCGGCACATCGCACCAAAGTGGCAAATCTGCCTAGAAACATGAGCCAGAAAAAAACGCCCTCCGTCATTCTTCAGGGTGGCTACACAGAGATATAAAACTTAACCAGCATTGCGCTTCTTCAAGTTGCATGAAGAACCCTCGTGTACTGGTCTCGCCCTAGAACAACAACGAAAAGAATTCAATCCATCCCACATAACAGGAGACAAACACCTCACCACGATATACTGAAAGGTGGAGACAATAAAATACGGAAATGGTGACCCTGGAGTCCACCAACTAAAGGGAGTAGATTATAGCATCCACTAAACTAAAACGGTGTCTACCACACCACCATAAGTCAAAAAAAATTAATCAATAGGGTGTTCCGAAACACACTACTGCCAACAGCCTGTCACCACTAATAGGCTAATTGGAACTGAGGTCGACTACAGTAGCTAGGCTCTCCTTTGGCTCAAATAGAAATAACCATTGAGTAACAAAACCTCTAAAGGTCCCAAAGGTCAAACGTTCGCCCCCCATAGACTACCCTTCCAACCAGTCTGTTCCTCAGGAAGATTAACTCCTTGCCAAACGTCGTAACGGCTTCTGTTAGCACCCGGTGCATCACGGCCTGTAAAAACAGATAACTCATGGGATACAACCTAAAAGGTTTACAAGGTTGACTTAACCAAGCTTCTAACGGAAATTTCCAAAAAAAGGAAAAAGAGCTTAAAAAGCTACATGAAGCAAAAATTTCTCAATATTTCGGCGGCAATGCTACAAAACTTTTGAAGACGACAAGAGCTTTTCCAGCTTAATCAGAAACAAGAAGAAAACATCGTTGACAGCTAAAATATTCGATCATGGTGTTAATCGTCTTCCTAGACAATAGCCTCTAGAAGAAACTGCTACAGGTATCAGGCATAACCGTTTTCTGTCAGCCCAAACTTCTAGATTACCTCTTGGAAATCTAAAAATTCGGTTAGGAATCTTCCTTCACTGCGCTTAGCCTCTCTTAACAAGGTTCTCATCTCGGTATCAGATTTTGATCATTTCTTTGTGAATCGACTGTCTTACTCTGCTCTCATTTCCTGTAAATGATCAGCCTTTAGTTCTCCTGCAGGACTTCAATTTCCTATCAATCTGATAGTATACCGAAAAAACTCAACATACGCCTATGAGTCCATGCAAAAAAAATTTTAAAAAGTTTGTGACTCAAAGGTAACGTTTAAACGGCCCTGAAAAGAAAAAAGTATACCCTCAGTTTGTCAATTCAGAAGAAGGTCTAAATCAAAATAATCCAAGCCTTAGACTTACTGGATAAACCAAAATCAATTTACTCTTAATTGCACCCAACATATACCACTAAGGTAATAGAAATACACCCACTCGGGTAACAAACTTTGAAATTGCTCATAAAAATTTTGACTCAACATCATACCACGCGAGCTACATCTTGCGCTTGTCCTAACTCAAGATCACCTTGGATTGCCTCTAATCAAAATTTCGCTTCCAAGTGTCAAGAACTGGATATTATTTGGGGTCTTAAGCAAATCAAATCCCGCGACCACCGACATACCAGTCTTATGATATATCCAGAGTATGACTCCTTCGCAAGCTCGCAACAGCTGAGTCGATGCTAAACATCAACCACAATCAACCTAAGTTTGGGATATGGCCAATACCCAAAACCTTAGCATTAAACAATAAAAGTAAGCTGCTCAACTTTTATAACAGTCAAAAAAAACGAGGTCGTCACCTCCACAGAGCAACATCAGAAAATAAAGTAAAGCAATTAAGATAATGTAAATATAAATTATTCTTCTTCTGACAAACTTTCATTAGGGTTAGGTCCTTTGAATGGTTTTAAGTCTTTAATATGCCATCGTCCTACTTTAGTCCCATTTAAATTAACTAAACCATAAACTAAGTCTGAAATCTTTTCTCTTATCACGCAATGCACATACTTAGGTACCAACTTAGATGTGAATTTATCTGCTGCACTGGAAAGAATTTTATTTTTTCGCCAAACGTGATCTCCTATATTAAAGGCAAAATCCCTTTTTCTAAGGTTGTAAGACTTACTGTTCCGTTCATAAGCCTTATGTATCCTACTACGCACGTCAGTGAAAATATCTTTTAAACCCTTTAAATTTTCGGCGTACGCACCCCTGTTACCCGGAATTATTTCGCTGTCAACATTGACATCCAAATCTAAATTTTTATAATACGATCCAGATAGAGGTATATGTCTGCCGTAAACTAAGAAAGACGGTGTGAACCCTGTTATTTCGTGTCTTGCGGTATTTATTGCTTGTTGAATTTTGGAAATATTGCCATCCCAAGTGTCATGTGAATCAACGTAACTTCTTAAAGCGGTCCCGATTGTTCGGTTATTACGTTCGACAAAATTACATTGTGGAGAGTACACGGGATTAAAACGGATATTAAAACTATAAGTTTCACTTAGGCTCTTAAAACTCTTAGAGGTAAACTGAGTACCGTTATCACATATTAAGAGCGATGGAACACCGTGGATTAGAAAGACATTATTTTCCAAAATTCTCTCTATATGTCCAGCTTTAGAGCTTTTCAAAGGAAATAGCATGGTATACTTTGTAAACCAGCAAGAAACCACGAGGAGCCATTTATTTCCCTTTTTTGAACGTGGAAAATGGGCCTACTAGATCAGCTGCTATGACTTGAAAAGGGTAATTAACCGTTTTCTCTTTTCCCATCAGCCCCATAGGTAGTGTATTTGGAGATTTCTGCGCTCCACATACTTCACAAGTCCTCACGAACTTTAAGATATCAAAACGCATTTTTGGCCAATAATACTGTTCCTGAACCCTGTAAAGAGTTTTATAAAAACCAAAATGACCAGAAGTAGGAGGAGTGTGACACAAGTCTATAATTTCCCCTCTCTGCGGTTTAGGAACTAGTATTTTCCACTCGGGTACATTAACTTTTAAAGGCAACTGGTTTGGGATAAATTTGTACACGAAATCATTTTCCACCTTCCACTGCGGAAAATTTTGAGGAAATTCTTTAATTTGCTACCGCAAATTATCGTACCATGGATCAATGCGATCTATATCAACTGTATCTATTCTTACGTCAATTTGTGCATTAAGACTGTTTTCGTCCACTGTATGATCTGGGATTCTTGACAAAGCGTCAGGAATAACATTGTGGACTCCTTTTCTATGAATTAAATTAAACGTATGTTGTCTCAACCTAATCGCCCAACGCGCTAGTTTGCCACTAGGGTTTTTAATAGAATTAAGCCACAATAAACTATAATGATCTGTTATGACCGTGAAAGGAACACCTTCTATGTAAGGTCGAAACTTTTTCGATGTTAAAGAGTACTGCTAAACATTCTTTTTCAACAACCGAATAGTTACGTTCAGCCTTTGATAAAGTTCTACTGGCATACGCTATCACTCTTTCCTCACCATTGATTTTCTGTGTTAGGACTCTCAGACGAATATCCGCAGACAGCAGGAAGTCATTCAACTTAACAAAGACCTGGCAGAAATTCTATCTTGGGGTGACAGTAACTAAGTGGAATTTAACGCTACAAAAACCCAGGCGGCAGTTTTTTCTAAAAAAGTTAACGTTGCTGAACCCGACATAGTTATGTCGGGGCACTCCATTCCTCTGACATCGTCACTCATGAACATGTTGCAGGTATAGCAAGGAGAGCTTCTCAGAAGTTGGGAATATTATTTAGAACCAGAAAGCTTTACACTTCACAACAACTGTTAATTCTTTATAAAGCTCAAATTCGACCAACTATGGAATACTGCTCCCATGTTTGGGGCTCCGCCTCCAAACATACACTGCATTTGTTAGATTCTATTCAGAGAAGGGCTGTTCGTCTGATAGGAGACCCGGAACTGACAGGTGGCCTGATTCGCTGGAACATCGAAGAACGGTTGGCAACTTGAGCCTATACCGGTATTAGAAGCATCACTAGAAATATAAAACTGTTGGGAAAAAATCTGGTTGGGATAAAATGGGAGCTGAAACCAATAGCTCTTTAATCTTTATAAAAGATTCTTCGGCTGCCTTTGTCCAATCTATCGATTGTCCTTTTTTCGTCCTTTCAAAAGATCATTAATAGGCGACAACAGGGTAGAAAAATTCTCGATAAAACGTCTGTACCATGAACACATTCCTACGAAGCGCTTAACTTCCGTAGTATTAGTAGGTCTCGCATAATTAACCATGCTTGCTACTTTATCCGGATCGGTACGCAAAGAATTTGAGCCTATAATATAGCCTAAAAACTTTAAAGAAGTTTTGAAAAAATCACATTTGCTCAAATTTATCGTCAGTCCGGCCTCTTTCAATTTATCTTTTACTTCTTTAAGTAAACGTATATGCGATTCGAAGTCTTCCGATGTTACTAAAATATCATCTAGATAGGTAAAAATATGTGGCTCATATTTCGGACCAAATATAGCGTCCACTAAACGTTGCTGAGTTTGAGCAGCGTTCTTTAGACCAAACGGCATAGTGACGAACTGAAATAGACCTCGGCCTACTACTGCAAAAGCGGTCTTTTCCTTTGAGGATTTGTCCAAAGGAATTTGCCAGAATGCCTTTCTAAGATCTATCGAGGATACATACTTAGCATTCCTGAGTGATGTCAAAATTCTATCGATGTTCGGTAATGGATAGTTATCAAATTTGCTGACCTCGTTGAGCTTTCTTCCGTCAAAGCATAGACGATACTGTCCATCGGCCTTTTTCACCAATAAGATTGGAGAACACCAGGGACTGTTTGATTCTTCAATCACTCCGAGTTTCAACATTTCGTCTAACTCTTTATTTAATACTTTTGACATATACGGAGACATGGCGAAGGGCCTTGTCTTTACAGGACTGGCATCAGCCGTATCTATAGACATGGTGATTTTATTCGTTCGGCCTAACCTATCTTTACTACTTATTTCTTTGAAAGAGCTTATTACGTTTTCTGCGTTTAAGCGTTCCGTCCGCGAGAGATCATCTAGGGTACATAGACGCGAGAAAAGGTTTTCTAAAGAATTTTCTGAATAACAATCTTTAAAACTTGTTTGAGAATTGACTTCTAGGGACTGTGGATACCACGAATTATTTTTAAAATTTACTAAAATTCCGAATTTTTGTGCAAAATCACATCCTAAAACCAAAGTATGTGATAGAGAAGGTACTACTAGAGCAGAGATTACTAAACAATGACCATTGCAGACTAGCGGCAACTCAACCGTACCTAAAACTTTTAGACGGCTGCCATCTGCAGTGGTAACACTTCTATTTTTGACGTGGCATATTTTTATACTTAAACGACTTAAAATTTTAATACCATTCCGACCTACAACGGAGGCATTTGCACCAGAGTCAAATAAAGCCGAGAAATGGGCACCTAATAGATCTATCTTTATATGCGGTCTATTATCTAAATATTTATGCACGAATAAAGGAGACATGTGACCATTTGGAGAAGCAGGAGTTTTAACTTGAGAAGGAGGATTTTTATTAGACTTAAAAAAAATCAGAAACTTTTGTAACTATTTAGTCCAATCTGATCTATCGGATTATTTCTTTACTTAAGATCCTCGTTGGAATCTTTCTTTTATCCGCGACCGGACGGAAAATACGACGGATTTTCATTTCATAGTCTAAACTCATATTCCAGTAAGTGATTGACTTTAAAATTGAAAGTTTCCATGATAAATGAATACAATTTAAAAGAATTGTTTAAAAAAGTCGTGAAAATATTTCTCCTGTGCTCCCAATAGTCAAAATAAAAAAAAATATGTAAAGGCACTTAAAATATGTAAACTTCTTTACCAAACATTAAAAAAAAATCTTCAACAATTTCAAAAAAATGTCTAAGTATCGCCTTGTATTAAAATTCCTTTACTAGATATCTTAAGAATTTTCAACAAAAAAAATCTCCAAATACCGTTTCGTATCTGCAAAGTATTTTTAATATTCATGCAAAACAGCAATGAGAAAAAAAGTACAGTTTTTTCTTCGGTTTACCGCAAAATAAATCTAACACTGCAAAAATTAAAGTAAACCAGCACATCTGCTAATCTGAACTATAAAAGTAGCTTTTAAGAAAAAAGTAGGAATGTCTTATCTTAGAGTCGATTAACAAAATTCAAATATCTATACCACCATCAGATAAATTGAAATAAATAATTCTACAAATTTCCTGCTTTTGTCTTATTGCTATAGTGTAGTTTCGTTTAATAAATGTTATGAAATAAAAATATCTGAAAAGTTAGAGCTTTTACTTTGTTCGATAGCTAGTACACTGAACCCTTTAAAAAATAAAATTCCAAAAGCCCCACGTTGGGCGCCATTTTGTAAGGTGGGAACTTGCCCGCTCTTTTGTACCCTGTGAAAAGTTGTTTTTCCCACACTTGGGCGCAATTTTCTTGCAACCTCTTTTTAATTTCTGATAATGAATTGAGTGGATCCTTATTTTAAAAGAACTAAAGAAATTAAACACACACTAGCTCAGTTTTCCTTGGTAGAGAGATATGGGTAAGAGATAATTTTTGTACGTCTTTTTGGAATTATTTTTTTCTTACTTTTTAAAAAACCTCAGCTGTACGACTTTTGGGCACCATTCATTTTAAAATAGAAAGGATCTAACTTCAGCTAAAAAAAATGAAAAAATACTGAAAGGGTGTACAGTTGTTAAATAAAAAAACAGTTTGGTACAGCCGTCATTATCCTGAAAAGTAAGATAGGTATTCAGTGAGACACTAGCTTTAATCAATAAAAAGAAAATTTATTCATGATTTTAAAATAAAAGTTCTAACCTCTGCGGTTTTAAGGATTACAAAAAATTCTAGCCTAACGGTAGTTATTATTATTAGAGTCCCTAAATCAGACATTTAAATTCTAAAACCTGACTACCCCCAAAGCGAAGAATCGTGATTTTCACTTCACCTTTTGTCAGTTCAAATTGCTATTAAGTCACTTACTTCGGGAATAGGTCTATTGATGAATGTTCTGGTAACTTACGGTTTTTATTTGGGCTTCTAGGCCTTCGATGGAACACAAAACCGATTTTACACTTTGTAGGAAACACTTAGAGCCCACTACGGCTTTACGTTAGAAAAAAAACTCGTGCTTTACTTGGCTCTCATAATTGTTGCTATGAGCCTCTACTGCGGCTCGGTCGAAGTAAGCCTGGCTGCGGCTCGATGGAAATTAGCCTACTTGGCGGCTCGGTCGAAACAACCTACTTGGCGGCTCGGTGGAAATAAGCCCCTCTTCTTGTCCACCGGACTCTTAAATAAACCGTGGGCACTCTCTCGGTAATATGGCCACGCCGGAACCAAAACTCCGGATACAAATCTTTGACCAATCCCGGCGTATCGAGAGATTCGGTCGCAAACCCGCCAGCACACACACTAATATACCGAGCGGCTAGCAATTTCTGATTAATATACTGCTCGATACAAAAATGAAAAGAAGTACAATTTAAAGTGAAAAATCAGTAACATTACACGGTCTTAAAATCTAAGAAAAAATGAATGTTACAATATATATATATATATATATATATATATATATTTCAAGGTCATCAGTTTTCAATAAAGAGTAAAAAACAAACTTTGTTTGAAAACTCATTTGGGGTGTTTTGTGAAGTTATTGATCATTTTATACCCCCGTAACAAAAAAATCTTATACTAAAAGCAATCAACATACAGAACGCTAATTGTGCAAGTCCGACTTGCGCTTGACCAGTCATTTAGTTCTTACTCAATGATTTTTGCTTATTTTTAGTCCTAGTTTTCCTACTTTTTTCTGATATATACAACGAAATTTATTTACCAAAAATAAAAATAAAAAACGTCTCTTTTCAACATTAGAGAAAATGCGGATAGAATATACATATTTTTTTTGTTTATGTTTATTTTATACGTCTTCAACTGAAAATTTTTATTACAAGAATGATTTCTGTTTAGTGACTGAGCGCACGCTATTTTGTCACCTGAAAGTCAACTGGCTCTATAGACGAATTTAACGAGATAAAACCCAAATTTCAATACAAACTCATTCAAGGTATTTGCTAAGTGGGAACATTTGTGTCAAATTCTATTACTAACCAAAATAAGTCATTTCGAGGAGTAAAGCCTCCTTTTTTTGAATAAAAAACCTTAACAATGCGATATTTGAGTGACATACTTTTACTTTTGTGCAAATGTAAACTATCGAAAAATGTGAATGTAATAGAAGAAGTAATGAAAGTAAAGTAATGGATCGATTCAATTGTTGGTAATGAAACCTGTTCATCTTGCTTATTTGAAGAAATAATAAAGTATTAAGTAAAAAAAGTAGGTAATAAGCACCACAAACTTGCTTTTTTGTCAAGAATAATACCTTGTTTATTTTTTAGATATTTACACCCCACTGTCGGTTCTAAATCCTTTTTATGTAATAAGTTCCATACATAAATTAAATAATTTTCAAAACATAAGTCTTATTTTATTTTTCATTTTGGTAGGCCATATCCTAAAAAGTACATTTTGGAGCAATACGGCTATCGCATTCCGATTTTAGTTTCTCAGTCTGTACCTGAATTTAAAGTATTAGATTTCTGAATGAAAGTTCAGAAATTCATGGTTTCCATTATATTACATCCATTATTTTAAGATTAGGTATAAAACTACAATTTTACTTCAAAACGGATCGTTTAGATAATTTCCCCTACCAGAGTGTAAAATTATATAGGATAATTTATCCAAAAGGTGTTCTTAAAAAAATAACATTAATCGCTCCTCTGCATTTTTGTCACACTTTGTATATAGAATAACTAGTTAAAATCCAAATATACCTTATTAGCTACAACTGCCATTTCTAAAACTTCTATTTCTTAAAATAAGCAAAATAAAAAGAGTGTTCAAAATATAACCAGTACACTTTAAGTGTTCTTCAAAAGTTCATATAATTTGAAAAAAAAAAATATATTACTGGTTTAGTTAATATTTAGATTTGTTCCTACAATAAAAAGGAAATATAACTTACTTGACAGTAGTTATGTTACTTTATATATATATATATATATATATATATATATAATATATATATATATATATATATATACATATATATATATTATATATAATATATATATATATAATATATATATATTATATATATATATATATATATATATATATATATAATATATATATATATATATATATATATATATATATATATTTCTATAATAAATATGACTTAAGTTGAGAATGTGGAATCTTTGGCACAATGATACTACTCAGTATATATCACCACTACACCAAACACTTTATTTTTGCACTCGACGCGCGTTTCGCTAACCATGTTAGCTTCATCAGGAGCGATGATTGACTGTAGTAAATATGACTTGGCAATCGCACGGCAACATAATCACATAAGAATAATCTACTATTTAAAATACTTTATTCTTAAGTGCACTGTTTAGACTTACTTAGCAA
>CM032453.1:64367106-64466254 GCA_019049505.1 Pachyrhynchus sulphureomaculatus | reverse complement strand
CCATTGCAGGACTAGCGGCAACTCAACCGTACCTAAAACTTTTAGACGGCTGCCATCTGCAGTGGTAACACTTCTATTTTTGACGTGGCATATTTTTATACTTAACGACTTAAAATTTTAATTACCATTCCGACCTACAACGGAGGCATTTGCACCAGAGTCAAATAAAGCCGAGAAATGGGCACCTAATAGATCTATCTTTATATGCGACGTCTATTATCTAAATATTTATGCACGAATAAAGGAGACATGTGACCATTTGGAGAAGCAGGAGTTTTAACTTGAGAAGGAGGATTTTTATTAGACTTTAAAAAAATCAGAAACTTTTGTAACTATTTAGTCCCAATCTGATCTATCGGTATTATTTCTTTACTTAAGATCCTCGTTGGGTAATCTTTCTTTTATCCGCGACGGACGGAAAAATACGACGGATTTTATTTCATAGTCTAACTCATATTCCAGTATGTGATTGACTTTAAAATTGAAAGTTTCCATGATAAATGAATACAATTTAAAAGAATTGTTTAAAAAGTCGTGAAAAATATTTCTCCTGTGCTCCCCAATAGTCAAAATAAAAAATATGTAAAGGCACTTAAAATATGTAAACTTCTTTACCAAACATTAAAAAAATCTTCAACAATTTCAAAAAAATGTCTAAGTATCGCCTTGTATTTAAAATTCCTTACTAGATATCTTAAGAATTTTTCAACAAAAAAATCTCCAAATACCGTTTCGTATCTGCAAAGTATTTTTATATTCATGCAAAACTGCAATGAGAAAAAAAGTACAGTTTTTTCTTCGGTTTACCGCAAAATAAATCTAACACTGCAAAAATTAAAGTAAACCAGCACATCTGCTAATCTGAACTATAAAAGTAGCTTTTAAGAAAAAAGTAGGAATGTCTTATCTTAGAGTCGATTAACAAAATTCAAATATCTATAACCACCATCAGATAAATTGAAATAAATAATTCTACAATTTCCTGCTTTTGTCTTATTGCTATAGTGTTGTTTCGTTTAATAAATGTTATGAAATAAAAATATCTGAAAAGTTAGAGCTTTTACTTTGTTCGATAGCTAGTACACTGAACCCTTTAAAAAAATAAAATTCCAAAAGCCCCACGTTGGGCGCCATTTTGTAAGGTGGGAACTTGCCCGCTCTTTTGTACCCTGTGAAAAGTTGTTTTTCCCACACTTGGGCGCAATTTTCTTGCAACCTCTTTTTAATTTCTGATAATGAATTGAGTGGATCCTTATTTTAAAAGAACTAAAGAAATTAAACACACACTAGCTCAGTTTTCCTTGGTAGAGAGATATGGGTAAGAGATAATTTTTGTACGTCTTTTTGGAATTATTTTTTCTTACTTTTTAAAAAAAACCTCAGCTGTACGACTTTTGGGCACCATTCATTTTAAAATAGAAAGGATCTAACTTCAGCTAAAAAAAATGAAAACAAAAAATACTGAAAGGGTGTACAGTTGTTAAATAAAAAAAAAACAGTTTGGTACAGCCGTCATTATCCTGAAAAGTAAGATAGGTATTCAGTGAGACACTAGCTTTAATCAATAAAAAGAAAATTTATTCATGATTTTAAAATAAAAGTTCTAACCTCTGCGGTTTTAAGGATTACAAAAAATTCTAGCCTAACGGGTAGTTATTATTATTAGAGTCCCTAAATCAGACATTTAAATTCTAAAACCTGACTACCCCCGAAAGCGAAGAATCGTGATTTTCACTTCACCTTTTGTCAGTTCAAATTGCTATTAAGTCACTTACTTCGGGAATAGGTCTATTGATGAATGTTTCTGGTAACTTACGGTTTTTATTTGGGCTTCTAGGCCTTCGATGGAACACAAAACCGATTTTACACTTTGTAGGAAACACTTAGAGCCCACTACGGCTTTACGTTAGAAAAAAAAACTCGTGCTTTACTTGGCTCTCATAATTGTTGCTATGAGCCTCTACTGCGGCTCGGTCGAAGTAAGCCTGGCTGCGGCTCGATGGAAATTAGCCTACTTGGCGGCTCGGTCGAAACAACCTACTTGGCGGCTCGGTGGAAATAAGCCCCTCTTCTTGTCCACCGGACTCTTAAATAAACCGTGGGCACTCTCTCGGTAATATGGCCACGCCGGAACCAAAACTCCGGATACAAATCTTTGACCAATCCCGGCGTATCGAGAGATTCGGTCGCAAACCCGCACAGCACACTAATATACCGAGCGGCTAGCAATTTCTGATTAATATACTGCTCGATACAAAAATGAAAAGAAGTACAATTTAAAGTGAAAAATCAGTAACATTACACGGTCTTAAAATCTAAGAAAAAATGAATGTTACAATATATATATATATATATATATATATATATTTCAAGGTCATCAGTTTTCAATAAAGAGTAAAAACAAACTTTGTTGAAAACTCATTTGGGGTGTTTTGTGAAGTTATTGATCATTTTATACCCCGCGTAACAAAAAATCTTATACTAAAGCAATCAACATACAGAACGCTAATTGTGCAAGTCCGACTTGCGCTTGACCAGTCATTTAGTTCTTACTCAATGATTTTTGCTTATTTTTAGTCCTAGTTTTCCTACTTTTTTCTGATATATACAACGAAATTTATTTTACCAAAAATAAAAATAAAAACGTCTCTTTTCAACATTAGAGAAAAATGCGGATAGAATATACATATTTTTTTGTTTATGTTTATTTTATACGTCTTCAACTGAAAATTTTATTACAAGAATGATTTCTGTTTAGTGACTGAGCGCACGCTATTTTGTCACCTGAAAGTCAACTGGCTCTATAGACGAATTTAACGAGATAAAACCCAAATTTCAATACAAACTCATTCAAGGTATTTGCTAAGTGGGAACATTTGTGTCAAATTCTATTACTAACCAAAATAAGTCATTTCGAGGAGTAAAGCCTCCTTTTTTTGAATAAAAAACCTTAACAATGCGATATTTGAGTGACATACTTTTACTTTTGTGCAAATGTAAACTATCGAAAAATGTGAATGTAATAGAAGAAGTAATGAAAGTAAAGTAATGGATCGATTCAATTGTTGGTAATGAAACCTGTTCATCTTGCTTATTTGAAGAAATAATAAAGTATTAAGTAAAAAAAGTAGGTAATAAGCACCACAAACTTGCTTTTTGTCAAGAATAATACCTTGTTTATTTTTAGATATTTACACCCCACTATCGGTTCTAAATCCTTTTTTTTTTATGTAATAAGTTCCATACATAAATTAAATAATTTTCAAAACATAAGTCTTATTTTATTTTTCATTTTGGTAGGCCATATCCTAAAAAGTACATTTTGGAGCAATACGGCTATCGCATTCCGATTTAGTTTCTCAGTCTGTACCTGAATTTAAAGTATTAGATTTCTGAATGAAAGTTCAGAAATTCATGGTTTCCATTATATTACATCCATTATTTTAAGATTAGGTATAAAACTACAATTTTACTTCAAAAACGGATCGTTTAGATAATTTCCCCTACCAGAGTGTAAAATTATATAGGATAATTTATCCAAAAGGTGTTCTTAAAAAAAATAACATTAATCGCTCCTCTGCATTTTTGTCACACTTTGTATATAGAATAACTAGTTAAAATCCAAATATACCTTATTAGCTACAACTGCCATTTCTAAAACTTCTATTTCTTAAAATAAGCAAAATAAAAGAGTGTTCAAAATATAACCAGTACACTTTAAGTGTTCTTCAAAAGTTCATATAATTTGAAAAAAAAAAATATATTACTGGTTTAGTTAATATTTAGATTTGTTCCTACAATAAAAAGGAAATATAACTTACTTGACAGTAGTTATGTTACTTTATATATATATATATATATATTATATATATATATATATATATATATATATATACATATATATATATATATATATATATATATTATATATATATATATAGATATATATATTATATATATATATATATATATATATATATATATATATATATATATATATATATATATATTTCTATAATAAATATGACTTAAGTTGAGAATGTGGAATCTTTGGCACAATGATACTACTCAGTATATATCACCACTACACCAAACACTTTATTTTGCACTCGACGCGCGTTTCGCTAACCATGTTAGCTTCATCAGGAGCGATGATTGACTGTAGTAAATATGACTTGGCAATCGCACGGCAACATAATCACATAAGAATAATCTACTATTTAAAATACTTTATTCTTAAGTGCACTGTTTAGACTTACTTAGCAATCGAAATAGTAGATTATAATCTACTATTTCGATTGCTAACTTAAGAATAAAGTATTTTAAATAGTAGATTATTCTTATGTGATTATGTTGCCGTGCGATTGCCAAGTCATTATATTTATTATAGAAGTAAAGATGTCTAATATTGATACGGTCACTATAAATGTTGGTAGGTAAACTAATTAGATAACAATTTATGACAAAGTTGCTGAACAGGTGCTTCCATAGATACTAACTAAAATAACTGATTTGGTTTTACATGAGATCTCACAACTTTTTGTGGTGGAAGGACTGCGTTGCGAGACATGGCATTTTTTACATTTTATGTTTTTTGATGGGATATATATATATATATATATATATATATATATATGTATATATATATATATATATATATATATATATATATATATAAACTAAATACAATTTAGCAAAAACCGGTAGGATCACCCCAAATTTATTAGAGGAAGAGTAATGAAAGATGTAGGGTACTCTTTATACTTTATTTATATTCTTAACTTCGAGCTTTCGGTAAACATTTGTTAGCTCCTTCAAGGAAATTCTGAAAAAAACAAACATTGGGATAAGGAACCACTATGAGTGGAACATGTCGGTTTTATTTTTAACTTACAGAAAACTTATAAAGTGATTCTTCAGAGAAACACAGCAGACTGGGAGATATATACTTACTCTTTGTTTATTCGGAACGTTTGCATGTTCATCTTTCCCTTGTTATACAGTTACGAAACAAACAGACCAATCTTATATTGAAAATGAAGGTATTATTACACTTATTAAGATACAGAAAATGTTTAAAAGAACACAGGATTAAAATAGTTAATTAAAACTTTTAAAAAATCAAAATTTAATTCTGTGTTCTTTTAAACATTTTCTGTATCTTAATAAGTATAATAATTCCTTTATTTTCAATATAAGATTGGTCTTATATTTGTTTTGTAACTGTATAACAAGGAAAAGATGAACATACAAAACGTTCCGAATAAATAAAGAGTAAGTTTATGTCTTCGAATCTGCTCTGTTTCTCTGAGGAATCACTTTATAAGTTTTCTGTAAGTTAAAAATAAAACCGATATGTTCCACTCATAGTGGTTCCTTGAAGAAGCTAACAAATGTTTAGCAAAAGCTTGAAGTTAAGAATATAAATAAAGTACAAAGAGTATCCTACATCTTTCATTACTCTTCCTCTAATAAATTTGCGGTGATCCTACAGGTTTTTGCTAAATTGTATTTAGTTTGTTTGTTACCAGTAGCCCCGTTACTGTCCTCCTATATATATATATATATATATATATATATATATATATATATATATATATATATATATATATATATATATATATATATTTATATATGACCATTTAACCCAATTTAACTTAGTCCAAAAATTCGTAATTTTTAAGATACAGGTTGTCCAAGTTTACTTTTATTTTAGTTTTTCGTAAGTAGCTTTCTTAATAGATGTACTATTTGTGCAAGATTCGGTGCTAAGGGGTTTCTTGAGATGAGAAATCAAAATAAGCTCACACTTTTGTTGTAGATTGTAGGGGGGCGTCACTTATTACACTGTGTATACCTTTAAATTGTCATACCTTTTTTATACCACTCTGTATGATATTTTTTAATTAAATATTTGTATTCTCCGCCTTCTCCTGCCTCTTGGTAAATGTTGCTCCGAGCAACAGTTTCTGAGATAGTGGGATGGGATGTTTGTTCCCATTTTTTAATTTTATTGTCAAATTTGCAAATGCGTTCCTTCACACTTCATCCAGACTTAAGACAGGTCCAAAAAGAATAGTCTTTGAAATTTGGAGCATGATTAAAGGCAAACAG
The DNA here is from genome assembly GCA_019049505.1 of Pachyrhynchus sulphureomaculatus. Taxonomy (NCBI): domain Eukaryota; kingdom Metazoa; phylum Arthropoda; class Insecta; order Coleoptera; family Curculionidae; genus Pachyrhynchus; species Pachyrhynchus sulphureomaculatus. The sequence goes on along the minus strand of CM032453.1, from coordinate 64,460,140 downwards.
GCTAACAACAATAATAAATTTAAAGACCAACAACAGTAAGAATGTAAAAACCAACTGGCTAAGGACATAAAAGATTACCCACAAATTAATAAATTCGAAAAAAGTTTAATCACTCAACTGAGAAGGTATTAGTTTCATAATAAATGTTCAATATGGCCGCCACCTTTATTAATGCATAAATTAATACGTCGCAGGAAATTTAAATATACTCTTCTTAAAATGTCATATATTGTCAAATATTAACATATGCCTTCATCTATTCTCTTATTTCTATTTTATTTCAATTACAACCAAAAACTTCTTTCACCATTTTAAATAATAGAAAATCACACTTAAAAATTGTGCAATATCTGAAGCAAAGTTTAGGGAGTTTTTTATTATTCAGAAAATGGTAGAAATTAAGAGTGTAACTTAACTCTGGAAATCTTATACCCATATTGTAACGAAGTTACATAATTTTTTGGAGCAGTATGCGGTTAAGTTGACCTTTACACACATATCACAAAAAATTGTTCTCATTTCAAGTTACTATGGTGATGATGATGATGATGTTATTGAGTCCGGGCGCATCGACTACAGAGGTCATTCAGCGCCCCACAGAGTATTGTGATTTATGTTTTAAACTCTGAAATGAATTTCTTGGAGGAAATTGTTGATGTTGCCTTTGATCTATTCGTAGGAATCTATAACGCGTTTTAGCTTTGAAGGTATGTTGTGTTTGTCTCTCATGCTCTTGTAATGCGCAGTCTCAAATATATGTAGGACAGTTAGGGGCGCGTGGCAGCCTGTGCATATAGGAGATGGTTCCCTGTTGAGAGGGGAGTGGGTGGCGTGTGTATGACCTATAGCTAGTCTTCTTCTTTGCACGTTGTCCTTTCTTCCCATGTTGGTAGAGTCAAGTGGGGGGCAGACTTCAGGCTTAATGGACCATAGCTTATTATTAGGCTCTTGTAAGTCCCAGTCTAGTTGAAACAGTGTTTTGTGGAAGGAACTAAGATACTTGTTGAAGTCCGAGTAGTGATTTTCTGCCATGATTGGAATGCCCCACTCGATGGCGCGTTTTACAGAATGGTCTGCTCTGTCATTACCTTTATTGCCGATATGACTGGGGGCCCAGAGTAGTGTGATGGTTCTGCGTTTCAGTGATGCGGTGTATAAGAGATCGTAGATGTGTCTGATATAGTTGTAATCTAAGTTTCTTGAACTGACGGCCGATAGGGCACTGAGGGAGTCTGAGGTTATGAGAATTGGTTTCTTGTAGGGTGTTATTAGCGAGTATTCGATAGCTTCTTTTAGGGCTAGTAGTTCGGCTAAAAAAATGGTACATTTTTATGAAGTTGTGCCAGGTGAATGCAGCGTCGACCCCATTATCGGACTTTGGGCCATCTGTAAAGATTTGTGTGTGGTTAGGATAGTTTTTGGAGATTGTTTCCAGCATTAGTTTATTAAGCGTTACATTGGAGAAATCAGTCTTAGTGTATTGTCTCAGGGTTAGATTTACAATTGGTTGTGGAGAGAGCCATGGCGGGAAGGTGGAGAAAACGGGGTATTCGTATTTTGGTTGGAGAAAATTGTATGATGTAATTAGGTTGCTGATTCTTTTAGGGACTGAATTTGAGGGGAGGTTTATGTTTGTTCGGTGGGAGTTAGTTAGGTTTAAGGAAATTTTGGCGTGCGCGCGGAACAGAGGGGATGAGTAGTATTTAAGGAGGGAGAGGTTTCTGGTATGTAGTAATGCGGGGGTGGCGGCAAATAAGCAACTATGCAAAAATAAGTTACTATGAATTAACAAGTTTTAATCGGCGTCCCGCCTTAATCATTTTCACAGCCTTTGCCAAACCCATATGATATTGCTGATATATGCTGTAATAGTTAGCGCACGTCTATGCAACCAGGCATCGCGCCCCACTACCGCGCAGTGTCTATAAAATAGCGATACCGCATAGTCTCGTAGTTGGTCCGGCAACTGCCAGAACACCATAGTAGGATACCAAATCGAGCTAAGCCGGGAAAGCAGAGCATTAAAGGAAACACAGCAGAATCAATCTAACATTACCAGCTGTTACATCTTTTTGTCTGTATCCTCTTACTAAACCCAAGAAAAGCTTCCAACAGAGCCATGAGGAGTATGAACAACTTCGTCGTCAGCGATTCTAACTACAAATACATCTCCAGAGCTGCTTACCGACTACAAATCTTACAGATAATAGTAGACAATTTGAAACCCAGCCCTTTTCAAATCCAGAATGAAAAATGGTTATTCGTTTACCTTCATTTGAAGGTGCGTTAGTCTGACATTTTGTACTGCTGTCAATCCACCCTTTTTGCACAGTGTCATGGGTATCGAACCATGTTTCGTCAAGGTAAATTATTGGACAATTCTCTGATCGATATTTTTTAATTTCTTGTAAATAAGTATGTCGCAAGATTCGTAATTTTTGTGACTCCATCACTACTTGCCTTTTGTTGATTTTACGGAACGTGAATCCCATTCTTAAGAGAATTCTGTGAAAGGTTGATCGGCCACAATGTATATTGGTCCCGTCCTGAACCAGTCTTAATTTTATTTTGTCTAGTGTCGGCACCAACTGCTCTTAATACATAGAATATATTTTTCTCCTGATGACGTCTTTTTTACAATCGTCTACATGATGCATTTGAAAATCTTTCCGTTTTTTCCTGTTTTTGAGTGATGGTTTTCCTACAATACCCTTAATCGTAGAAATTGGGGTTTTTGTTAGTTCCCTGGTTTCTTACAAAGCACTCTGTTTATTCAAATTTCTTTCTACCAAATTGTAGTAAACATTTTTTACTATTTGTTTAGCGTGAAGTGATAAATGTTTTCTCTTGCTGTCGCCACTATTGCAATTTTCCCACGGACGCCGCGAACATCCATTTCCCACCAAGAATATCGGACACCATAGTGAGTTATACTCGCGTTTTCCGTCCTCAGTAAATGTGTCGCCTAAGAAGGATAACTGATAGAAAGATAATCAATGCTTCGTGCCCCAGTTCGCAAAACAAGTTTTCTTCAGCTAACTTTTAGCAATTTTAACAAACGATCTCATTTTGAGTGGCAAACTAATAGAAGTAATGATACTACCCTCAGGTAGGTTATTTTTAATCTTCATTAAAGCAAAATCTTCAAAAATATTTTAATCTGTTAAAATACGTAGAAAGTCTTAACACCTCTAGAAAATATTATCCCATATAAAAAAAAATCAATCTATAATAATCCACATTACACTTCTGTGATTTATTAAACAAATATCACCTTACAACAACACTTTGCCACAAACATCAACCAAGAGCAAATTGAAATGAATAATAACTACTAGCGACACCTGTTACAAAACTAAATTGTTTCATTATTTATTTATATATCGTCTTTCTCCCTATCTATACCTAACATTACCCCAAAGACGTTTTAATAGAGAACCTAAATCTCCAAAATATGTGTTCGGGGTGCCTTTTAAATGCTGATATAGGAGTTAAAAGGAGGGCGGAACTTCGTCGACGCCAGGGAGGAGAAGATACACACAATGTATATTTTATATGAGTTCTCGAATCTGTATAGCATGTTTACAGAAAGAGAAAGATGTGAAAGGGAATTCAATATAATGGTTGAGATGTAAATATAATACATTAGGGAAATAGAATTAAAATGTAAAATAAATCTGACAAAAGCACATCGACAAAAAAGGGCATGGATAACAATTCAGTGAAAAAATCTATAATCACCGAAAGCATGGAAGTTTTGTAAAATCTATCAGAAGTTTTGTAGAGTTTATTTTTATAATATCCAGAGTTAGTATAACTCTACATAGTTTTTATGTAAATATTAAATTGCCTTGAGTATATATCTTTTTTAGAATTTTACTATTACCTCTTTGTGCTTTCTTCACATATATTTTAGTTAGTTTATTACATTTTCAATTATTCACAATTTAGTTAAGTTCTTCTTCTTCTTCGAGTGCCACTCCTATCGGAGATTAGACATCAACACAACTACTCTCACTTTATTTGCTGCTCTTCTAAACAGCTCAATTGAGCTGCAGCCAAACCAGTCGCTCAAGTTACGCAACCACGATATCCTTCTTAGTCCAACATTTCTCTTCCTTTTAATTTTGCGTTGCATAATATTCCGCAACAGTAAATACCTTTCTCCCCTCAACACATGTCCCAAATATTTCAACTTCCTTTTTTTAAAGTGTTCATTAGTTCTGGGGCTTTGTTTAGTCTTTGGAGAATCTCGTTATTGGTTACCCTATCAATCCATGACACATTCAGAATGCGCCGATAACACCATATCTCAAAAGTTTCAATACTTTTAGTATTGTTCTGCCTCAAAGCCCATGCTTCCACTCCATAAAGAATCGTTGAGAAGATATAACAACGCAACATTCGTAACCGCAGTACCAGGTTTAGATCTCGATTGCAAAAGAGTGTTCTCATTCTATTAAAGCTTGAACTTGATATCTCTATTCGGGTTTTAATCTCCTCTGTCTGATCTGTGTTCTCGTTCAGCCATGTTCCCAAGTATTTGTAGCAATTGACTTTCTCAACACCAGAAGACGATCCTGGTTATTTTGAGATTTTGCCATCACCATAAATTTTGTTTTCTTTAGATTTATCTTTAGACCAAATTTATTGCAGCTGTTATTTAACCCCAAGATGTTGTAGGTCTTCTAAACTTTCTGCTAGCAGAACTGTGTCATCGGCGTATCTTACATTATTCAGGGTTTTACCGTTTACCGTTATGCCTTCGTCTAGCTCAGACAGAGCTTCCTGACATACACTCTCGCTATAGATATTAAACAAAAGGGGTGACAGTATGCAACCCTGACGTACTCTCCGGCGGATCTCTATCTTTTCCGTAATCATGTTCTCCACTTTTACTCTCGCTGTCTGGTTCCAATATAGATTGCATATGATGCGGATATCTAGATAATCGATATTTTTATTTTTGAGGATTCTCTTTAATTTTTAATTAAATAGTTAAGTTTTAGTATTATTGTTTTTTATTTCTTTAAGCATATTCAAATAAGCTATATTAGAGTCACATTCCAGTTTAAATTAACTAACGTATTTTAGCATGTAGAAAATGTAATTGCGAATTTTCTTACTTATTTCTTTGTTTTAGAACGTACGGCGTGGAGGGTAGATCTGAGTTCATATTGACATATACCTTCATCTATTCTCTTATTGTTTTGACCTATTTTTTGCATACATATATATAATTACACCTATTAAACTAATTCGGCAATGTCTTCTGGTAATTCTTTTGAAATTTAGTGTCTCCTGTCAAATTCTTCATTTCCTATGTGGAAACTATCATGGAAAAAGGTATTAATTTTTTTCTTTTTGCTTTGCCCATTTTTTCTTATATCACTCACAGCACTATGGTCCTGTCACCCTGGATGAGAATAAATTTTGCTAATTCGCGACACTGTTTCGATTTAAGTTACGTTACTTTCTTCTACTAAAATTTATTTATAATAATGAAAACACCCCTTTTTTCTCGTTTCTCTAAAAAGTTATAGAATGCTCAACAGAAAAGTATGTAAACTAAATTATAGATATTTTTGCATTGCGGTATCTGCCAAAGCAAATACATACTTGATTCATTGTATATCCTGTGTTACAAATTATATTTTACTATTAACATATTACTTCTGAACATCGAGATTTTCTTTTGCATGTAGAATTTTACACGGATTAAACTAGAGATGTTTCACAGAATTCTATTTCGACTTCTTGTTTATTTTAACTAAAACCTTTTTCTTTTCTTGTTATCAGTTTTTTTAAACGTCAACATCATTTGTGATCTCCAGAGTTTTCCATTTTTTTTTTTTCCGCCTCGCCCGGTATATAAACCGTATCAATTAATTCAATTTTAGGAAAATCCATAACTATTACCTTCATACGTCACTTACCACAAATTAAATTATTTTTACTTGCTTAATAGACATGTCAAAATTTGACAATGCCTACATTTTTGTTTTGTCTTGGCAACTATGATGTTATAGCGTAAGTGTATTAAAAACCAGGGTAAAAATTGAAAAATTCAAAATAAATCGAAAACTATTAGAAATATGTATATGACATACTTAATTTTTTTTTTTTTTTATGGGTCTAGCACACGTGCTACAGGGAAGTCCCTAAAGCGCTACACGTGTGCGGAGAAGGCGATTCACGTTGTTCTTGAATCGCTGTAGATTGTACTCGGTGGGAAACACAGTCCTGGGCAAATTATTCCAAAGGGATGATGTTCTCCATATAAAAAGACTGCTTGAAAAGTGTTGTACGGGGAGTAACAAGCTGAACCTCATACGGATGTGAAGAATTAGCGCGACGTGTACTTCTAACAAGCACCGCTCTGGGAGGAATTAAGCGGGCCACATCCTTCGAACACTTTCCATGAAAGTACTTGTAGAATAGGCTCAAGTCGCCAACCGTTCTTCGATGTTCCAGCGAATCAAGGCCGACGGTCAGTTCCGGGTCTCCAATCAGACGAACAGCTCTTCTCTGAATAGAATCCAACAAATGCAGTGTATGTTTGGGAGCGGAGCTCCAAAAATGGGAGCAGTATTCCATAGTTGGTCGAATTTGAGCTTTGTAAAGAATTAACAGTTGTTGTGGAGTGTAAAGCTTTCTGGTTCGAAATAATATTCCCAACTTTTGAGAAGCTCTCCTTGCTATGCCTGCAACATGTTCATGCCAGGACATATTTGCTCCCAAATTAACGCCCAACAAATTGAGTGACGCTGTTAGAGGAATGGAGTGCCCCGACATAACTATGTCGGATTCAGCAACGTTAACTTTTTTAGAAAAAACTGCCGCCTGGGTTTTTGTAGCGTTAAATTCCACTTGGGTACTAGTAGTATAACAAACGTGCTTCTGGACCACCTCGATGGCCACTTTTTCCTTCAGCAGTGGTCCATGACCTCTACTTGACCTTTTACAAGAAGTCCTGAAAAATGTCCTGAAATCTGCAAGAAGTGCTGAAATCTGTGCAAGAAGTAGTCGTCAATGACGTCACAAGTCCAGTGGCTGTTGAACAGTGCCCTTTTGGCATATTTCGTGAACCTCTTGAAGAAGTGTATACCTGTTTACCTGTTTACCTGTATACCTGTATACCTGTATACCTGTATACCTGTAATTTACCTGTAATTTACCTGTAATATCTGAAGAAGTGTTCAATGACGTCACAAGTCCAGTGGATGTAGCTCAGTGCCTTTTAGTCATTGAAAGACCTTGAGGACTTAGAATAAATGTGTGTTAAATGTTGTGTATTAAATGAAATAAGTTAAAAAAAGTCATGTCTGTAGTAGGATTTGAACCTACATAAGTTGGTTTCAATACTGCAAAACCTGGGGACTTATCCTACTTAACCAAATAGGATTCGTAATAGAGAATGCAATTGTTGGGATGCCATAAAAAAAGGAATGTTGAAAGCTGTGCAAGAAGTAGTCTTCAATGACGTAAATTGTCCAGTGGATGTTGAATCAGTGTCTTTTTGGTAAAATAAAATTTGTCTAAGAGATGTTTTAATGTTAGATGTGAATTTGTGTAAGCTTATTAGTTAAGAAAGTGCAAGAAGTAGTCGTCAATGAGTTAAAATTTGTCAAGTTTAGATGTTTGAAAATGTCTTTCTAGAGGTAGATAGTCTGCAAGAAGTGTTCGTCAATGACGTAACAAGTCCAGTAGATGTGGAAACAGGGTATCTTAACTTCATTAAAAACTTTGTAAACTTTCATTTGAGGAGAGTTGCATTAGTTTAGATGCTTATTGGTGTGTTCTTATCAGAGTAGGCGTAACTAGATAAGAAATGTTGTATTTGGTTGGTTGAATGTGTAAAATTAGATAAGAATCTGTGTATTTGGATAGGTGAGCTGTGAAAATGGGTGTTGTCTATTGGAAAAAGGCATGTATTTGATAGGTTGTTGTGTAAAAGTTGCTAATAAGAGTATAAATTTGATTGGTTGAAGGGTAAAAAATGTGTGTTATCTATTCGAAATTGTGTCTGATAGGTTGAATTGTAAAGGCAAAGAAGTAAATGTATTAAAAATAGCAATGATAGAATGTAAAATCTTGTAATTTGAGCGAAACCAAGTAAACACTTTGGCGAATTATTCTAAAAAAATAGAAATGACGTGATAGCTAGAATGTTCTAAATGGTCTGATAGGTCACAAAATAGATAAGAAAGGTCAAAAATAGTTGATAAGGATATGTTTTGAATGCATACAAGTGTATTAAAATTGATGAAATTTGTTAGCAAGTAAAATAAGTATGAAATGAGCTTATTGTGAGCTCGTTGAAATGTTGTGAACTCGTTGGATTTTGCTATAATATGTTATATGAGATGAAAGCAAGTTAAATAAGTAATATTTGTCAAGAATCGTAAAATAAGTACGAAATGAGCTTAAATGAATCTCAAATGAGTTTTTGATTTGTAATAATAATAATAATAATAGTAAAATATTAAATGAGCCTAGCCTTTTACCGTATAAGAGTAAAAGTTGTTGTTTGTTTTTCACAAAGAGTTAGTTTTGTTGAGCTTAGTTTGGTCTCGTTGTATTGTAAATTTTAGTAAAATATATATGTAGAGAGAGATGATCCTAGCCTAGTCTGTACTCGTATTATGAGAGGAGAATAAAATACAAGTATGAGCAGATATTTAAGACAATATATTAATAAATTCTACAAATTGTTACTAAAATAAAGTAGATACAAGAAACTATAAAATAATTCATTCGAGTCATCTGTTACTAGTTTTGTAAAAGGTTTTGTTGAGCCTAACAAAAGTATAATTTGGTCTCGTTGTATTGTAAATCTTAGTAAAATATTTGTTAAAAATGAGCTGAGCCTTTGACTCGTTGTGTGGGAACGAGAGGAGAATAAAACATACAAGTATGAGAACACAGATTTAATAAATATATTAATACCAATGAACAAAAGAGCCTCGTCTAATTTGTTTAAAAATCTTTACAACTATTCTTCTATACCTTGGAGAAAATTTGAAAAAACTACTTACTTAAATACTTAAAATATAAAATCTCTATAAAACAATAAAACTAACTAAAATCTTAAGATGTAAATGTAGAGCCTGGTACGAAATGATACAAAAACCTAAATTAAATGAGAGAGTTCAACAAATTTGATAAGAAAGATCAAATATTTGTCGATAAGAGGATGTAAAATGTATTGGATAAAATATAAATTGCAATGTTATGTTTTACTAATAACTATATATTTGATTAGAAATATTAAATAAATGCGAGAGAGAGTTCAACAAAAACAGATAAGAAAGGTTAAAATTAGTTGATAAGAGGATGTAAAATGTATTGGATAAATTAATATTTTAGATTCTTACTTAAATACTTAAAAGTACAAAAATATACAATAAAACTAACTAAAATGTTAAGATGTAAATAATATGTTGCCTGGTACGAAATGATACCAACAAAAACCAGTTGTTAAGAGAGTTCAACAAATTTGATAAGAAAGATCAAATTTTTGTCGATAAGAGGATGTAAAATGTATTGGATAAAGTACAAATTGCAATATTATATGCTTTACTAATAACTATTTGACTAAAAATTATGAAATGCTTATTAGTATGTATAAATGAGAGAGTTCAACAAAAACAGATAAGAAATGTTAAAATTAGTTGATAAAAAGTAGATTCGAAAGCATTAAAAATAATTGAAAGACCAATAAATTTACGATATTTCGTTGTAGGTAAATGTAAACACGTAAAGGTTGTTTTGTTTCCAAGTTACTACTATCACTACTTAGTTGATATTTGTATAAATCAAAATTTGTTTCCAAAAGAACAAAGATTTGCCAAAATCTTTGGAACTGCTGTTGTTGCTACTGTTGTTGCTACTGTTGTTGCTACTGTTGTTGGTAGAAGACATTTAGTTAAATAGAGAGAAATTTCTTTATTTCCAACAATTTCGATAATTATATAGTAGTTTTAATGCACAATGCCATGGATTAATATCCTTATGAAAATAACATTCTGGAATCATTTTAAATTGACTTAATTTAGGTTCTTGTTCAATGGGAATGTTGTGTATATAGTCCTCATTTAAGAATTTCTTTAAAATATTCACTTTTGCATTTCCCTTGACGTAAATTCGATATGGAGTTTGATAAATTTTCAATACATCTTGTAAAATGGGTTCGATATCGTTTATTTCAACAAATCCATTTTCCCAACATAGTCCGTGATATTTGTCTGACCAATCAATCAATTTTTGATCTTTAGCATTAGATATCATAGTTCTCGAGAATGGTGGTTTAAATAAATAATTTGCACAACGATGACCATCATAAATTGCCAACTCTTTGATTACATATCCAAAAGAACAATTATATCCTTGAATGTCAATAAACACATCTGATTCAATCATATTGATATCGAATGACTGACTAACTGAATAATAATATTTTTTGTTCAAGTTAAACGTTTAAACTGATGACTATATTAATAAATAATTCGTTCTATTTTATATTTTAAACTTATAGATTTGTTTTGCTTAATTAGTTTTTGCTTTATTGCAAAAACAAGTCAATTAGTCTATAAAAAAATATAATGATACGAGATAAATCTCGAAAAACATGTTTAATAACAAATATTTTGCATGATGCAATCTTATATTTTATTTCAAGAATATATTTTTACTTAATTAGTTTTGATTTATGCAAAAACAAAAACAAATCAATTAATCTATAAAATATAATGATACGAGATAAATATCGAAAAACATGTTTTTAATAACAAATGGAAATTTTCCAAATTAAACTATTTTGTTGAATTTATACTGATAAACGTGTACAATTAGTATATATTTTCTAAAAATGTATATCGGATGATTAATATCCTGTATTTAATATATAAACACCCATCTTATACCGATTCAATTACAATTTTGTTTGTTTGTGTAATACTCACTAGTTTGAAGTTAAAAAATGCTCTTTTTCGCAGTCGAATTAATAGATGATGATATATCATTAGATATGATATATGTGTTATTAAAAGAGTTATTCAAGTGAGTATGAATAGTAAAATTCACCTTTCTAAACTTTTACTTGTTTCTTGTCTAACATATTATTATTATTGATTTTCAGAGATATTTTGTTTGAAATAAGAAGAGGACAGTACATGATTCATGTGTGTTTGAAGGAGGAACCGACACGAGAAAAATGGGAGGAATTTGACAAGTTACCTGTGAAATTTTTTTTTTATGCTGAAATTCTTAATTAGTCTTTAATAAAATACAAATATCTTATAAACATTGCTTTATTTTATAACCAAATTAACAAATTACTAGAGCTTAAACTTATGAATATATACTAATAGATAAATCTTAAAAAACTAATAATAGATAAATATAAGTTTCTAAAAAATATCAAATGATTATCATATGATTAATATCCTGTATTTAATATATAAACACACAAGTCAAGTACAAATAGAGAAGAAGAAAGGCAAGTTGATATTGATTCTCAAGAATTGTTCAAGAGAAAAAAATTATACCATTTTCAATTTTTATATTAACACATTAGAACGCAAAAAGCAGAAGAGGAAAGTCTGATCAAAGTAGCAGTTTTTCGAGAAAAAGAACCTTTTGTTTGTTGTGTGTAAAGATTCTAGTTAGTTTGAAAGCAAAAATATGATTTTAATATTTGAATCTGAAGATTTGAATGCCTTATCGACAAATATATTATTACTCCAAGAGTTATTCAAGTGAGTATGAATAGTAAAATTCCTAAATCATCTTACTAGCAATATATTTATTTTTCAGAGATATTTTGTTGGAAATAAAAAGGCAAAGGAGACGTATTCATGTGCATTTGGAGAAGGAACCGACACAAAAAGTATGGGATGAAATTGCGAGGCTTCCTGTTAAAAAAGTTTTTTGTATGAAAAGGATGTAGTCTTTAAATAAATTCCAAAATACCTTATAAATATTGTTTTATTTTATAACCAAATTATTCCTAGGTTTAAACTTTATATACTAATAGATTAAAAAAACTAATAATAGATAAATCTAATACAGTTTGTACTATAATAGGTAAAAAAGACTCTTAGAGGTACAACAACAGCAAACGTAAAATTATTCAGAATCGGAAGAATCTGAATAGACTAAATTTTTAAAACATTGATTAAATTCGGCAATGTCAATATCTGTTTGCGGTTGTGCACAATATTGTCGTGCACCCAAGAATTGAGCAGCGGGGAATCTTATATTTTCCCGAAGAACCAAAATTGTTTGATTTTCTGATAACACTTCTCTTTAGAGTCGTAATATTTCTTTCGATCGATGCATTTACCAAAGGACATATAAGTAATTGAGCAATTTTTCGATACTTTTCCAATAAGATATTTTCATCCGATATAAAATAAATAATTAGAGGTCCGTTATAGGTTGCATCTACGATACCTGTTCGTATAGTTCCTATAGAGTTTTGTAGAGGATCTCGCAATAATTTGTCCATAGAATCCTATAGGAATATTTACTTTTTCAATCAGTTCAATCTTTGTAGCTTTCCCTGCGGGACAAAATGTGTCGTGTTTAATACAAAGATCGAAACCTGCATCTGATTTGTATGCTTTCCAACAAGAATTATTTCCCGGAATAATTATTTTCGAGTTGTCATCATCGTCGTCATTAATTATTTGAATTGCTCTTTCTATACGTACATACAAGTCGGAAAAGTAAGTTTTATCATACATTTGTGGATAATGAGGCAAAAAGACATATTGGTTGAAAAGGTTGTATTTGGATAATAAGGTGAAAAATTTAAATTGAGTCTTTACATATTTTACGGCTGAAATTAAATCTATCTCTTGTATTTGCATACTTTTCCAAATAATGTCCTTAAGATTGTACTTATTAGGGATAACAATTACCGATGGAAATTGTTCAAATATTTCTGTTGGAATTTCCTTTAAACAGTCAATGATATTCTTTTCATCAAAATTTTCAATCGAGTCAAATATTAATGAAAAATACAATTGAGATAGTGGTGAACGTTCAAATAGTCTATAATTTTGTTGTTGTTGCATTTTATTCACAATTGTTAATGTGTGCAGGTTTTGTCTAAAAGTCTTTAATGATTCCCTACTATTTTCATGTTTAACATCATTATAAAGGTGTACGTTTTCAAATCTCTTGAGAAATTTGAGTAGTCCCATATGTGTAAGACCATCCAAAAATATATTTTTAGCAAGTGGAAATTTTTCCTTAGGAGTAGTAGTAGTAGTAGTAGTAGTAGTAGTAGGAATTGTTGTATCCATATCAATTATTAGATTAGATGATGATGATGTTGTAGGTATGGTAGATTCAACGGTTTATAGAGGACATACTGCAAACAACAACAATTCAAATTAGATATGATGTATAAATAATAAAACCTGTTAAACTCACCTGTTTAAGTAATTACACACACAAAACAAAATATAAATATGTTGTGAGAGAGGAAAACGCAGACAATTGCTTGTATTTACCAATTCAATCTTTTTATAACATAAAAGAGAGTTCAAAACAGATAAGAAGGTTAAAATTTACCAGATAAGGAATAAATTCAAATACATTGAATGTACAATATAATTAATATAACTCGTGTTTTATGCAATGATAAAAGTATTAGCAGTATGTAGTTAAAAAATAACAAAAAAACAACTTGTACGAAAAAAGGTTTTATTAAGTATAAAAGAGAAAACTATAATGATTTAACAACAACAATTTTCAATTTGATCAATGTAGGGTTTCATTTCTTGTAAAAAGGTGGGGACTGATTCCTCGTTGAAATTTTTGAATAAATTTCCAATTAACTCGTTCTCTATGTCGACGGATAAAATCTTCAGTCAAGTTTTGATGGATACTGATGGCATTCCAATCCAACATTCCGGCAAATTCCTCCATAAATCGTTCGTTTAATTGCTGATATTGGGAGATAAGTTGCCAATTGACTTTATTGATACAAGTTCGTATTAGATCTTCGTCTAAATGTTGTTTTCGTGATATGATGTTCCAATTGACAAAATCTTGAAAATAAATGATAAATTTCGCAGATAAATCGGGAAAATTGGATATTTCATTCCACCAAGCTCTTAGACAAGCCATTATTTTATAATGTATGTGTCAATAGCAAGTATACAAATAATATGATTGTATTTTGATGTATGTTTTTATATATAATTAACAGGAAATGGATGCTATCTGTTTCCTTGTCTTGCAGCAGCCTCTCTCTCGATTCCTCGTTCTTCTTTGCCAAAGGAAAGAAGGTAAGCAGGTACGTTCTTTGCTCCATCGTTCTGTTTGATTCGATCTTTGACCACACATGACAAACATTTTTGATTTCGTATTTCACTTTCACCTTTACATTGTGGACATTTTACTCGTACAATAACTGGCATTTTGAATGAATATATGATGTGTGTATTAATGAAATGTTTTATACAAGTTATCTCTCCCTACTATTTATAGTTGTAATTGATAGAAGCATGGAAATTAGGCTATTTTTCCTATATACAAAATTAATTAAACAATATGTACAATATTTACGTATTCTAACTCGATCTCGATAGTAACTATTTATATTTTTTGTTAACTTTACATCCACATTTTAAACAGTTAAATTTTACATTTTCCATATTTTTTAGAGACTTCAAGAGGTTCTTGGGAGGAGAACACGATCTCTATAAAAACAGACGCTAAATAAGTTTTTGATTCATTTATCATTCGCTCATATTGACCACACTAATGTTCTCTACCTGTCTATTGTTTGTTCTCGTTATTGTTGTTGTTCAAAGTACAAACAACTACGATGCTGATGTCAATAATTCTTGTAATCAAAATTACGAATATTTATTAGAGGATTATCATTCACTTTATAATACCAGTTTAAATTTGTATCAGGAATGTATTAAATCCCTGGACAACTATATGGATTTATACGATAATGAACAAGCTGTTAATGATATTTGTATGGGAAAAATTCTAGAATACGAATACCTGGCTGCGAATTTAACAATGTCGTTAAATTATACGAAACATATTGCTCTGCTCAAGAAAAATATCAAATTGGAATCGGATTTGTATTTATTGAGAACCAATCTAACGGAAACATTGCAAATTTGTCAAGAAAAATACAAAGTAGCATATGTCGTAATTGCCGATTTAAAGGAGGAAATTGAAAATTTTAAAAGTAATTTGACCGATCTGACTCGTGAAATCTATCAGTTAGATAACGATGTGTCCAAATGTCAAAAGGATTTAAAACAACAGAGGAAAGAAGAAACGAAAATTTTCGTAAATCTAAAAGACTGCTTAGAACGAGAAGAAGTACTTTTGGACTCGAAAGACAAATATATTATTCGACTGTCGATGTGTAGAAGACAAAATAGAAAATTGCGAGAAGGAGAAAGTTAAAATTTAATTTGGTGCATTTGAACTACTCATTGCATAGTAATATAATTTATCATTGTATGTGCTACTCTTGACATTATCTGCATGGAATTTTTTACTTATTTATGTAGTAGTTGTTGGAGAGAAACACACAGAGTTCCATATGCAAATTATCAAAGACCTCGAACTCGAATACGGGTTTATTGTAATCAGTGTGCTCGTATAACTATGTGGTATCTTCTTGAGGAATAACAAATCAGTATCTTGGAAATAGTCTTAGAAATAACAATTGCTGCTACCATGAACTTTACTTATTTATGTAGTGGTTGTTGGAGAGAATCGAAAAGTATACCTTTTCAACCACATATAGCTCAAGTAAATTTAATCATTAGACGTAATAATTCTGTTCGACAACTTCGACCTCGACTCAGATTACGAGATTATTGTTATAAATGCGAACGAACGACTATTTGGTATCTTATCGAAGAATAATCTCAGATTTATGAAATCACATAGTATGTAATTAGTTAATACATGCAAAATTGTATTCAGTTATAAAATAGACGATATGTTTAAGTAATAACATGTTTTTTATTAAGTTTACTAAATAGTACAAATAAATAAAACACATCTATCACATTTTATGATGATTCAATTCGGTCTCTTACAGATATGATTATTTGGCATTAAGTTAGTAAATTGATTCTTGGTTTCATTTTCCAATTTGTTCTTTTTTCTTTCCAAAGTATCTTTTGGTATATATCCTAGACTACGTACAGTTTGCCATGAAGCCTGATTAATACCGAGTACAATTGGAACAATATGTATTCTGATTATAAGATTTATGACCCAAATAGGTTATTTTACTTTGACATGAAGGACAACCTGTTGAGGAATTCATTCTTTATCGATTTCTATCTCGTTTTCTATTAAACTATATTATTATTAAAATTATTTCATTTAAAAACCTTTTTGATATAACGAATCAAGACAAATTTTAAGATTATTTTATTTTACTCCTACTACCCAAGTCATTTTCAGTTGAAACCAATATTAAAATGAATAACTAAATACTTTCATGTATCTTATATCTAACTATTATTCGTAAATAAAACAAAGGTAAATGTTTTACAGTTTATTAGTAACTTGAAAACAAAAACTTTTACGTTTACAAAACTATAAGGTATATTTATTATTTAATATATAGGATTTTATCCCTGGATACTTTTGGATTGCATCCAAAAATGTCTTTTCATCCTCTGCACTTTCTGCCTCTACGTGTAGATACTTTATCGGTAATATCCAGGTAATTTCTTCCAATTTGGTAGTTGGTACTTCATCCCCGTCCAAGAATACATTAATTTGATTAGTATTATTTACAATTTCAATTTTATGCACACCACGTCTGTGAAAGAAATAAAGGATATATTAATTAAATCAGTCATTAAAATCAAAGCTAAATATATAAGTAGTAAATTATATGAAACAATACTCACACGAATAAGTTTTTTATTAATATATATAACGTTTTGATAGGTAACACTTTAATGTCTTCAGATTCAAAAATTATCAACATTTTTAAAAGCAACTATTTGTTTCACTACACAACAAATAAATTTGACTCTGAGTAAGAAATTTTAATGCTTATATAGTAAATACAGTAAAAAAATAAATCACGTCATTTGATATTTGGAAAATTTATGTGACTGGAGCAATAAATTAATGATATCTTGTTTACTTAAAAACCTTATCAGACAACATTTTTACAGACAAAACGACTCCACTAGTTTACATATTTGCTTATTTATATTTTTAATAGACTAATTGACTCTCATGACGACTATGTATGATGTGATTAAATCCCCTATATAATAGGTGTATAGAAAGGTATTAAAATCAATACAAAATTCATTCGTCTAATAGTTACTTGCTCCAATACTTAATAATGCCGCTTTTTAATGAAGAAGAAGTAAATGCCAACAACGTTATTAAAAGAAATATAGAGTTACTAAGACTACTGGAATTAAGGCAAATGGAAATTGCCGAAGAAGAGGAAGAACATTTACCCTTAAATTTATTAAGAGAAAAATTACTACAACAAAAAGTTCAAGTTGATGAAAATGATGATGATGATGATGATGACAACGATGATGAAATCCCACTTAGTAAATTAAAAGAAAAATGGTTTAAAGGAGAAAATGGATGAGGATGAAGAGATGATTGAACAAACAGAGAGTGAAATGGATGTGGATGATGGTGATGATGATGATGATGATGATGATGATGATGATGATGATGAATATTTAAGTTGGGAGGATATAATTAAATTAGGATACCAGATATTATAGTTTAGATGTTAGATATTTTATAAATACCTTTAAGAAGAAAATAGATATTATTATAGTTTAGATGTTAGATATTTTATAAAATACCTTTAAGAAGAAAATAGAATAGTTTAGATGTTAGATATTTTATAAAATACCTTTAAGAAGAAAATAGATATTTCTCTCGTATAAAACTTTTGTTTTAATAATTTAAACTTTTCTAGAGACCTAACTATTTTTTATTCCATTCCCTAAAAATACAAAAATAAGATTAATATTGAAATCAATTCAGGTAAACAATTTTTGTGGAGAGGTCATATTATATATATGTTTGCTTTGTAAAAGTTTTATTAGTTGTAAAGTAACTGTGACACGATGAAGTTGGCTGTTCTCGATATTCAGGGATTTAACTTTTTATTTGCTGCCGATGATGATAATCATGATGTGTATGTGGAAGAATTCCATGCTAAAGAAATTACGATATCAAATGGTTTACAGACAAGTCATTATGTATTGAAACCCAAAATACCCTTTGCTCAATTATCTCGACTCAATAAAAGAGCTGTTTGTAAGACTGAAAAGGAACTTGGTTTACGATATTCTTCCGGCTATGTAGATTACAAGCAAGTTGGAGAAATTTTAGATAGAGTACTGGACAATATTGATGTATTGTATGTAAAAGGAAAACATGCTTTTCGATTCGTTCAAGACAACATTGCTGCTTCTACTACTAATTTGCATACTAATCCCAATTTCAAGATGATTGATATAGATACTTTAAATGTATGGAACATGCCAACATTTAAACCTACAAAACCTTCCTGTTTAGATCATAATCTAATTTACAATGCTAAAGTTCAATGTAGTACTACAAATTGTATGACACTATTGGCATGGCTATCGATATTCATCCCATAATATCAACATCATATGTATTTAATAAATTTTTTAAGGAATTTTTTCCAATGTTAACTGAATAATTTGTAGAAAAATTATTGAAAGAGCGAGCTTAATAAATATTTTCAATTTCAAACATGTGTGTTTTATTATTTCCTATTTAAATTATTAAAAGTATTAAGAATATAAGGACTTTATACTAGAAAAAAACAAAACATTAAATATTTAAGGATATAAGGACTTTATTAAGACAAATATACATATATCTATTACTTAAAAAAATAAAAGGTAATAAGAATTAACAAGGAGTTTCTAATGGTTGCCTCTTTGTTCTCGTTGTCGTTGTTGGTATTCTCGTTCCCCAATCGGTCTTGGAATTATTGATTGTACATGTTTATCTATAAGATCATGTGTACCAGTCTTCCAGATATCCTGACATTTCGAATGCATTCCTTGTTGTCCCCCTGAAAATAGGTCGTTATCACGAACACCACATGCTATACATCCTCCATTTTGATATAAACCGACTCCACTTAACAATTTACCAGGTGTTAATTCGACAGCATTACGATTAATCCAAAGTCCATTTCTTTTTGTTACTACATATAATTGTTGACGATCTTCACTCATTGTTTATTTGATTTTATGTTTATCAAATACTGACTACTAACCAAACATATCCATTTAAATATACATATCCCTTCTCAATCGTTCTTTTTAACCTTATCATCAAGAATTATAGGAGAATCTCAGTATAACACATTAAATTGTCAAAGATTTCATCTTATTTGCAAAATGAATTTATTCAGTCAAGATGATTTAGTATATAAAACTTGTAGAAAAATTGATGATTTTGGCAAGAAATTAGCATGTTGTTGTGAAACAAGGATTCGACTAATATCTTATCGAGAATATTTAACACCTTTTATCGATCGCAAACAAGTTACGAATAATTTAGAAACACATTACGTATCATGTGTATGGTCACATCCTGGAGTTCGAGAAGGACCCGATACATGTGAATGTTTCCACGTTAATATGGTACTAAGACGTGTCAATGAAGAATTGTCAGAGTTGTCGACATCAAACAAATGTATCCAATGTAGTATTTATTGCAATCATAATAAGAATAATAAGTTAATTGGACAATTATCTAAACTAGTTGTAAATCTATCGAGCTGTTTTAAAAAATAAATTTTAATACAATGTTAAATAAAATTGCCATCTAAATATATATTTATAAAACTAATATAAAATTTCTCTGATACTTTTACTGTTTTTTTTCCAATCACCAGATTTTGTTATTATTATTTTTATATATTGCAGTTTGTTTTTAAGTAATAGCGGTAATTAAGTCATAGCAAATTTTCCAATCACTTTGTTATTATAAACATGTTTTCGACATTTATCTCTTTAAATTAGTTTTTTGTTATTTTTGTCTATAGCGACTAGTCGACTCCATACATCATTATTTAGATAAGTGGTAATTTTCCAATTTAAATTGCATTTATACTGATAAAAAACGTGTATAATTAGTTAGTATATGCATATCAGATGATTTGTATTTATTATATAAACACATACATGTCTTATGTCGAATCAATTACAAGTTATCAACATAGTAACATATAACTGATTTAATCTCTTTGGAAATTTTATTAAAACAGAAAATTGTCAAATCATACACGATGACAAGTTCTCAATATTCATATAAGCTAGTACTAAAATGTTCACGAAGTGGTGCAACGTTAAAATTTTGTTGGAGTGCTGAAATGGTACAACTGAAGAGCTGGTCCCTGATGTTAACTCAATTAAGTAAATCAAAGTGTAAAAATTGTCTACAACCTTTAATTATGCAAACTTATTATAAAAACAAGCCTTGTGCATTGGTCAGACCAGTCCACGAAAATCTGTTCATAGGCAAGAAAGAATATGAATGGCTCAGGGACACACTACTTCATATGGGTCGCAAATGTTTTCGATATACGAATAGAATTAATGTAATAGCAGGAATAAGCGGTCCGTATTCAGCTAAACTGAAGATGGCAGCCTCCACTATACGTAAACGTTCCCACCAGGATGATTAATGTATTTTAATAATTTTTGTATTAAGATATTAGTTAATTTTATATAGAGATTTTATTTTTTTTTAAGTATTTAAGTAAGTCAATAATTTAAACCAATTTGCTTTTTAGTAGACAAATAATATTGATATTATATTTACAACCTATTTCTTAGTTTATTATTAGTCAAATCTTTGTTCTTTTGGAAACAAATTTTGATTTATACAAATATCAGAATTACTAAGTAGTGATAGTAACTTTAAAACAAACAAAACAGCACAACCTATTTCTTAGTTTATTATTAGTCAAATCTTTGTTCTTTTGGAAACAAATTTTGATTTATACAAATATCAACTAAGTAGTGATAGTAGTAACTTGGAAACAAACAACCTTTACGTGTTTACATTTACCTACAACGAAATATCGTAAATTTATTGGTCTTTCAATTATTTTTAATGCTTTCGAATCTACTTTTTATCAACTAATTTTAACATTTCTTATCTGTTTTTGTTGAACTCTCTCATTTATACATACTAATAAGCATTTCATAATTTTTAGTCAAATAGTTATTAGTAAAGCATATAATATTGCAATTTGTACTTTATCCAATACATTTTACATCCTCTTATCGACAAAAATTTGATCTTTCTTATCAAATTTGTTGAATTCTCTTAACAAACTGGTTTTTGTTGGTATCATTTCGTACCAGGCAACATATTATTTACATCTTAACATTTTAGTTAGTTTTATTGTATATTTTTGTACTTTTAAGTATTTAAGTAAGAATCTAAAATATTAATTTATCCAATACATTTTACATCCTCTTATCAACTAATTTTAACCTTTCTTATCTGTTTTTGTTGAACTCTCTCTCGCATTTATTTAATATTTCTAATCAAATATATAGTTATTAGTAAAACATAACATTGCAATTTATATTTTATCCAATACATTTTACATCCTCTTATCGACAAATATTTGATCTTTCTTATCAAATTTGTTGAACTCTCTCATTTAATTTAGGTTTTTGTATCATTTCGTACCAGGCTCTACATTTACATCTTAAGATTTTAGTTAGTTTTATTGTTTTATAGAGATTTTATATTTTAAGTATTTAAGTAAGTAGTTTTTCAAATTTTCTCCAAGGTATAGAAGAATAGTTGTAAAGATTTTTAAACAAATTAGACGAGGCTCTTTTGTTCATTGGTATTAATATATTTATTAAATCTGTGTTCTCATACTTGTATGTTTTATTCTCCTCTCGTTCCCACACAACGAGTCAAAGGCTCAGCTCATTTTTAACAAATATTTTACTAAGATTTACAATACAACGAGACCAAATTATACTTTTGTTAGGCTCAACAAAACCTTTTACAAAACTAGTAACAGATGACTCGAATGAATTATTTTATAGTTTCTTGTATCTACTTTATTTTAGTAACAATTTTGTAGAATTTATTAATATATTGTCTTAAATATCTGCTCATACTTGTATTTTATTCTCCTCTCATAATACGAGTACAGACTAGGCTAGGATCATCTCTCTCTACATATATATTTTTACTAAAATTTACAATACAACGAGACCAAACTAAGCTCAACAAAACTAACTCTTTGTGAAAAACAAACAACAACTTTTACTCTTATACGGTAAAAGGCTAGGCTCATTTAATATTTTACTATTATTATTATTATTATTACAAATCAAAAACTCATTTGAGATTCATTTAAGCTCATTTCGTACTTATTTTACGATTCTTGACAAATATTACTTATTTAACTTGCTTTCATCTCATATAACATATTATAGCAAAATCCAACGAGTTCACAACATTTCAACGAGCTCACAATAAGCTCATTTCATACTTATTTTACTTGCTAACAAATTTCATCAATTTTAATACACTTGTATGCATTCAAAACATATCCTTATCAACTATTTTTGACCTTTCTTATCTATTTTGTGACCTATCAGACCATTTAGAACATTCTAGCTATCACGTCATTTCTATTTTTTTAGAATAATTCGCCAAAGTGTTTACTTGGTTTCGCTCAAATTACAAGATTTTACATTCTATCATTGCTATTTTTAATACATTTACTTCTTTGCCTTTACAATTCAACCTATCAGACACAATTTCGAATAGATAACACACATTTTTTACCCTTCAAACCAATCAAATTTATACTCTTATTAGCAACTTTTACACAACAACCTATCAAATACATGCCTTTTCCAATAGACAACACCCATTTTCACAGCTCACCTATCCAAATACACAGATTCTTATCTAATTTTACACATTCAACCAACCAAATACAACATTTCTTATCTAGTTACGCCTACTCTGATAAGAACACACCAATAAGCATCTAAACTAATGCAACTTCTCCTCAAATGAAAGTTTACAAAGTTTTTAATGAAGTTAAGATACCCTGTTTCCACATCTACTGGACTTGTTACGTCATTGACGAACACTTCTTGCAGACTATCTACCTCTAGAAAGACATTTTCAAACATCTAAACTTGACAAATTTTAACTCATTGACGACTACTTCTTGCACTTTCTTAACTAATAAGCTTACACAAATTCACATCTAACATTAAAACATCTCTTAGACAAATTTTATTTTACCAAAAAGACACTGATTCAACATCCACTGGACAATTTACGTCATTGAAGACTACTTCTTGCACAGCTTTCAACATTCCTTTTTTTATGGCATCCCAACAATTGCATTCTCTATTACGAATCCTATTTGGTTAAGTAGGATAAGTCCCCAGGTTTTGCAGTATTGAAACCAACTTATGTAGGTTCAAATCCTACTACAGACATGACTTTTTTTAACTTATTTCATTTAATACACAACATTTAACACACATTTATTCTAAGTCCTCAAGGTCTTTCAATGACTAAAAGGCACTGAGCTACATCCACTGGACTTGTGACGTCATTGAACACTTCTTCAGATATTACAGGTAAATTACAGGTAAATTACAGGTATACAGGTATACAGGTATACAGGTAAACAGGTAAACAGGTAAACAGGTATACACTTCTTCAAGAGGTTCACGAAATATGCCAAAAGGGCACTGTTCAACAGCCACTGGACTTGTGACGTCATTGACGACTACTTCTTGCACAGATTTCAGCACTTCTTGCAGATTTTCAGGACATTTTTCAGGACTTCTTGTAAAAGGTCAAGTAGAGGTCATGGACCACTGCTGAAGGAAAAAGTGGCCATCGAGGTGGTCCAGAAGCACGTTTGTTATACTACTGACCCCAAGATAGAATTTCTTCCAGGTTTTTGTTAAGTTGAACGACTTCCTGCTGTCTGCGGATATTCGTCTGAGTAGCCGATGTCCGAGCGTTCAAAGTGAATGAAGAGATAAGTGTACTGTCATCTGCAAAGCTGTAGATTGGATTCTCGGTCTTTTCCAGCAGATCGTTAATGTAAATGAGAAAAAGAGTAGGAGACAGTATGGAGCCTTGAGGTACACCGGCGTTGATAGTGAAGGTGTTAGAAAGAAATCCGTCGACTGCCACTCGTAAAGAACGCTCTCTGAGGAAACATGAGAGCCACAAACAGAACTTTTCCGACATACCATAAGAACGTAGCTTAGCCAACAGCCCATCGTGCCAAACACGGTCGAATGCCTTGGATATGTCCAGAGCAACCGCTCGAGATTCTCCAAAGTGTTCAATTGCATTGTTCCAAACATGTGTTACATAAGTCAGAAGATCTCCTGTTGATCTGTTTTTACGAAAGCCATATTGGTGATCGCTAATAATGTTGAATCCTTCAAGATATTTTAGAAGATGCTGATTGATAGCCTTTTCCATGACTTTCGATATTATTGAAAGCAGTGCGATTGGTCGGTAGTTTTTTGGCAAGGTCTTCTTGCCTTTTTTAGGTATCGGCTGAACTATAGCGCATTTCCAGCAGGAAGGAAATATTCCTTTTCTGTAGGATAGGTTGAAAAGTCTACAGAAAACTGGTGTTAGTTCCCTCGCACAGATTTTAAGAACTATGGCAGGTATTCCGTCAGCGCCAGAAGCCTTTTTGGTCTAGCTTCATCAGAATACGCTTTATAATATGCTGTCTGAAGACAACATCGGGCATCCTTGACTGCACTATGGGAATAGTAGGTGGTGTTTTTCCTTGGAAATCGACAGTAGAATGTGAAGCAAAGAGTTCAGCCAACAAGTTCGCTTTCTCAACAGGTGTCATTGCAATAGAATTATCTGGCCGTGTGAGTGGTGGTATGGTGGATTTGGTGAAATTCTGACTAACTGCCTTAGCGACCGACCAAAAGGACCTTGAATTGCCGGGAAAGGCGAGAAGTTTGTTTCTAATCCGTTGATTGTGTACCTCCTTGGTTTCGTCGATAATTTCTTTGCATCTGTTCCTGCACGAACAAATGTGTTATGATTTATGGTGCTAGGATTTTCGCGCCATTGTCGGTATGCAAGATGTTTAGAAGCAACAGCTTCTTTGCATTTTCGGTCAAACCAAGGCTTGCCGTTGGAAGGGCATTTCTTCGAAAAAGGGATATAAGCCTCCATACCGGCCAAAATAACATCGGAAACCTCCCTGGCGCAGTCAGATGGGTCGTCGCATCGAAAACAAACGTCCAACCAAGGGAAAGTTCGAAAATATTCCATGAGATCTTCCCATTTAGCAGACTTGTAGTGCCAAATCTTGCGCGGTTTTAGGCGCCTCTCTGTCATTGATTGGTAGAATACTCGATGTCGAAAGTAGTTTATGGTCGGAAGAACCTAACGGCGGATTTACACTGACTGTGTAAATCTCCGGATTGGTGGTTAAAAAGAGATCAAGAAGACTGGCAAACTTACCAACTTAATAAAAGTTGGAGGGTTTTGTAAAATCTATCAGAAAAAATAATAATATACAGGGTGTGCCATTTAAAAAAATTGAGATTTTTCAATTTAAAATAGTCGCTCTTATCAATTATGAGTATTCCACCTTCATAAACAATGGCGCTACTGACAATTTTTTACAAAACTGAAAACTAGTATTTTTTTTTTAAATTAAAATATTAGAAATACTACTAGGTTTAGGTATATAATATTATTAATAAAAAAGTTGTAAAATTTTACGCAAAATTTAAAAATAAATTAGAAAATAAGATGTTCCATTAAAAAGAGCATATTTGTTACATCGGTCACACTTTTTTGAAGAATCCTGTATACTCAAAAATAATTTTAAACTGTGCACCTTAACGTTCCCTAAAATTATTGTATTTAACATTTTTTTGTCATTCCCGAAACAAATGAGATAATGAACTTTACTCTATCGTTAACTCACCCTGTACATTTAGCCAACCAAACATCGACGCTCTGTAGGACTCACAATCAATGTAAGATAAAGCAAACTTCTTTCAGTTTCCATTTCCTATTAACAAAATATCGAAATTTACAAATATCCTAATAACACCAAAGATTTAGGAAGTAGGAGATACAGCGGACACTGTTCACTGTTAATCTTTTGTTGTTGTTGTTCAATGAGTAATACACAGGGAGTGAAACGAACATTTGGTATGGCCTGGCTATTTCATTTGCCAGTTTACTTTTACTACGTCTACCACATTCATTATTTACTCATCCATTTGCTAGTTTACTTTTACCATATTTGCTAGCTTTGCTACGACTGCTTCATTTATTATTTTACTTCTGCTATAATTGCTAATTTTGTTACGTTCGCACATTTATTACATTTACAATAACTGCAACTACCAGAAGTACATTATTTCATTTTCTTGATTACATATTCCTGACATGTACTGAGTTTCTTTTAAAACAATTTGACTGCACTGAATTTTACTTCGAGTTGATTTTTTACCCCATACTGAACTAAAATAGGCTGTTATGTATTTTTATAAGTAATAGCTTGGTACAGTGAATCTGATTTTAGGGAACTTCAGTAAAATTAAGCGACAGCTGGTTATTGTTGGGCTATATTGTATAGCTGGTGGCGCCGCCTGTTTCCTTTCTTTATTTGAACCTACTCCACGCCGACAGGATTCGTCAGACACATTGTCTCCTTTCCTTAAGGTCAGATATTGTAGTTATGATTCATTGGGGGTATTTTAACATAAAAAGGACTTTAAGGCACCAGATGTAGATACAATTTTGTTTTTAATCGTCTTATTTCCTTATTTTGTATTCTTTCCCGTCTGGAAACTCCAGCTGCTCCTCGAAGGTAATCCTTTTTTTGTAGATAAAAGTTTTCTAGCCATATTTTTCTTAGTCTGTCAGACTTCACTTCCGTAAGATAAATTATTTTTCATAATGGTATAATACTTGTATATTCTTAATTTTCTTTTCTTTGAGATATTTGTTTTGAATTGAGGTGAACATTCCAATTATCTTTTTTGCATTAATTACTCTTCTTTGGTTTTTTTTTATCGTGCCTACCGTCCTGTGATACTTTAACGTCTAGGTATATATACTCATCGCATGGTTTTATTGCACTGCCTGCTTCTATATTTAATCTCCAGTTTCTTCAACTACGTACAGATGTCCTGTTTCTTGAAGGTCAATTTCTAGTCCCCACTTTAGATATTCTTGGTATAGCTTTATTAATAATAATAAATTTTGCGTCTTCATGGCCGTATACTATTACGACCTGATCATCTGCGTAGGGTGTATGTGTGAATAACGTTTCATTGTTACCGAGTATTCCCATGAATTTACAACTATTTTTCTAGAACTCAAGCACGGTATCTAAATAGATATTGAAGGGGAACATGCAGCATCCTTATCTTAGACTCTCTGTAATTTTAAAAGTATGTCTGAGGTTTTTACTTACTTAAGATTCTACTCCTTTATATAAATCTTATATGGCTTTTACCACAGTGGCATTGATGTTGGTTTGCTGTAGTACTTCAATTAATCTATTAAGTAGTATCGTGCCGTACGCCTTTGCCAAATCAATATAAACTAAAGGTGTTTCTCTATTTTCAAGTAGTTGGATAATGCAGAAGATATTATCAATTATCGATCTTCCCGATCGAAAACATAATTGTTCTTTAGACTGATAGTATTGATAATCATTTAGTACTAGCTGATCCAAGGTTTTGCCATACAAACGGCTAAATGAGCAGATTACAGACAAGTCTCTATAGTTTTAGAAATCATATTATGCGCTCTTCTTATGTAGTGGGTTAATTGACGCTACTTTCCATTCAGGCGACAGGTTTTCTCCATTGAAACATCTTTCTATAAGTACACTTATCATTAATAATAATTTTTGTGAACCATATTTGATTAATTCAGAGGGAATTTCACTGAACTGGCGGCCTTTTATTTTTCAGGTTTCTTCCAGCTGCTTTTAAATGTCTTCTTCCAATCGCTGCCCTGTTATTTAAACATATTTAGTTTCTTCTGTTGTAACATTTATTTTTTCTTAGATTTTGAGATCATATTACGACACTGTTTTTGTTTCTATAATTTATTTTTTATTACATTTATATATTTGATTAGGCAGTGACTTCAATGGCTGGGCAGTGTAATTCAACCGTGTATAATGTGTTGCTGACCTAACGTATTTAGTTTGCATTGATTTTGTGTTCGGGAAGTGAGTCATTTTAAAGACGTCACTTTGAAGAAGGGGCGAAAGATATATAAACGCCCATATGGAATTTTTAAGGGCTTTTTTCCGCCAGTATGCCGTAATGGCTTTTTTCTCCAGCACGCCGTAGTGGCTTTTTATTTTTCTCCATGATGCAGTAATAAGTAACTGTTTTTTTATCATCAAGTGGGTGTCGTTTCAAGCTCTCAAGGCCTTCTTCCGTTCTTAAAATATCCTGCTCATCCTCAGGCATTTCGGGTCAAAAAGTGATTACCTACCCAAAAAAGAATAGGAGAGCAGTGGCTCAGACATTATTTTTGATGAGAATCTCGCCAGGAGAGGTCAATCAGCTTATGAAAAACCCACGAGGAGAAACCATTCAGTAAGTCAGTAGTACACCAGTTTAAATACCTTACTTCCTGTCTACAAGTGTGTTTCCAACGATTACTCAACACGTGCAATCCACTTTTAGATCGTGTATGTTTAAAGCTTTTTGTTTTTTTTACACTTAGGATCAGTAATTTATAGAACTCTAGTTTAAATGTGTACACTATCATAGCCTAAGGGGTTTTTATTTAGTTAATGTAATTTTAAGAATGCAATATCTGCAAGGATTTTTAGTTTGTCAATATACTTTTCCCCGTATTAACGCAGCCTTTTACTGAATTACCCGCTTTATCTTTCAGGACGCAACGGTTGTACCCAATTCAATTTTATTTCAACAACTAATTAACTCTTCAGAATTTTTTCCACTTTTAGAACTGAACTTAGAATCTTTTTATTCTAAAATGAATGGTGTCTAAATCTGTACAACCAAGTTTTAAACAACTATAGAGACTATTTTCAAAAGACGTACAAAAATTATCTCTTATCCATGTCCTCTACCAGAAAAAAAAACGAGCTAGTTGATATCCAAATTCTGTCCTCTATCATTATTAATATCCACTCAATCCATTCTCAAAATTAAGATATACATAAGGGGTAAAATAGCGCCGCAAAAGAGATGTTATAAAATGAAGCCGCAACGTGAGGCTATACTCTGTTCTTGATTCTGTAAGCATATTCTCAAAGTAAGTTTTCCATCGGTTCATATTTATTGGATTAATTTTAACATTACTTTTATTTGTCCATAGTGTTCTTAAAAATTTCTATGTTTCTGTTGTCCTTCTTTCACCTATATGTGTCTCTAATTCTTGACATTTTTTCTCCCATTGTTCGTTTTTCTTATTTCTTATCTTATCCTTGAAAGCCCTCCTAGCATTTCTGTATTCACACTTCTACGTCTCTTTCTGATATGTTCTGTAACCATTTGTTATATAGGTTTTGTTTATTAATTTATTGTTAATTAAAATAAATATTCTTATTTATTTCCATTTTTATTCTATTATTTGTATGATAATGTATATCGGAAAATTATTAAATTTGGAAAAGAAAACTAAAGCAGACCAGGTACAAATTTGATACAAATTTTGACCTGTCGACTAATCGTCTGCCTAGTTGTTTATTCTATCGGACGAGTCAAATAAAAGCCAAAAACGGTCGTTTTTCACTGAAAAAGCGGGTTTAGCTTCGTCCTCCGGTATTGGCGGCGTTCGCCTTTTGCAGGTTCCCTCTTATTTTATTAAGAACAAACTAAATTTATTGATTTTATATGGTTAAATGACAGTCCATTTTTAGATCAATGGCCCTAAAGCTAGGTCCAGTCTCGGCGGCGACTGCCCTTTGGGGCGCTTGACTTTTTAGTGTCAACAAAGGTAATGGTGCTTGATTCAAGAGGTTAAACGACAATCCATTTTTGGATGTAGCATTTTGAGCCTTATCTGTGCATTCCAGGGCACGTAGACCGCAAAATCAACGTTGAAGGCTTTTATTCGACTCGACCGATAGAATGAACAACTAGGTCGCCCTCTTGGTCTATTAGGGTTAACGAGTTGCTGTGTATATGTACTTTTTTGGTTCTTAGAGTCAAGTAACCTAAAAATAAAGTTATTTTTAGTGTTCCGTACGGAACACTTATAAGATGACTTCGGTGTCTGTCTGTCTGTCTGTTACACCCGATTTTCTATTTGTCACAGAAAGTTGAAATTTGGTAATAATATAGGAATTGATGGCCTCATCAAAGCCGTGTAGTTTTGAAAGTTAAATTTTGACTTAAGGGGTTAGTTTTGAGAGGTGAAATCGGAAGTGAAAAAATTTTTTTACTAGGTTATCGAGTGTGGTGTCAAATGAAAGCTTGTGAAAACACGGGTAAAAAATATATATATAATGTAGTACTTGAACTCACTTTTCTTTGTATTATTTTTAAAAAGTCGCGAAAAATCGCTGTCCCCCCACCTTATCTCGAAAAGTACTGATCAAAAAATTTTGAAAAAATTCTGGAATGCTTTCCACGGGGTGTAGATTGAACGAAAATTATTACGAGTGCATTACCTTCAATAATTTATTTAGTAAAAAACAAAAATTTCAAGGTCATCAGTTTTCAGTAAAGATTGGAAACAAACTTTGTTTAAAACTCCTTTGTGGTGTGTTTTGTGAAGTCACTGATCATTTTCTACCACCGTAACAAAATTTTTTATTTTAAAAGCAATCAACGTACGGAACACTAATTGTGCAAGTTCAACTTGCACTTGACCGGTTTTTTACTATTGCGACAGTCTAATCTCTAAAGCCCTACCATAAAATATCTATCATTTAAAACACTGAGTTGTGAAGCCTAGATGGATTTATCCTTAGTGTGAGAAAATAAAATTCAGTGTTAATTGTAAAATTATAACAAAACAACATAAACAACTCCGATATAATGTTACCAAAATGCAGGTTAATTGAAAATGTTGTTAGTTATGTAACCATAATTTGCAATAAAACTCAGCCAAAGCGAGACCTGAGATTTAAGACCTTGTTTACCGCATATAAATTTTATTGAGGGCGGCAACACAAAACCCATGAATATAATCGGTAAAAACACAGAGCTTTTGAGGTTAGAACAATATTTATTTTGCCAGTTTGTTTTACCGAAACGAAGTGAAGATAATATTTTACTATTTTGATTGTAGACCACCGCTTTTGGCAAAATAACCTCCCTATTTTAATTAAGAATTTTGTTTTTGCTGTAATTACTCATTTTATAAAAAGTGTTTTGTAAGTTGGGAGATTACTAGATGGTTATAATACTGACCAAATAAAGTCAGCTAGATTTATTTTGTGATGTGGTTCAAAAATCTCGTACTAAAAAATGTATGTATTTATTCCTACAGAAGATAATGCATATCCGTAGGGATTTACAAATATTTAAGATTGAGAAGAGAGAGTAGAATTTTGTTAAAAGTCTTACTACTAAGGCAAAGAGGGTTTTTTCATGAAAAGATGTATGATGTGGTATCGAATAATACCTAGCGTTTGCCTATGAAAAATAATAGAGGGAAAGGAATCTTTCGGCAAATACTAACGATGATTTAGTAAAGTAACTAACTAGATGATGTTCTATTAAATGAAGGTATTTGAAATTATTTTAATTGAGTTTAGAATATATACTACATTGAATAAATTAGGTCAGGTAAGTATTATAGTTTCAAAATCTTCTATTTTATATTATACTAGCCGTGCCAGCGGCTCCGCTCGTGTGGACTTGATTCAGTATTATCGTCATAGCTTATTCCTTATGTTACTTACCGTAATAAAATATATCCTATAACCTGGCCAGAGAACATATGTATAAATTAAAAAAAAAACACATAAATCGGATAAGTGGTTCTCGAGTGATAAGCGCATTAACTGACAAACAGACAAAGAAACGTTGCATTTTACATATATTACAGATAATAGATTATTAATATTATTATATAACCTGGAAAGAGAGCATATGTATGAATAAAAAAACATCTAAATCGGATAAGTGGTTTTCGAGTGATAAGCGCACTAACGAACAGATAGACAGACAAAGAGACGTTGCATTTTATATATATATATATATATATATATATATATATATATATATATATATATATATATATATATTATTCCTTGTTGCATGACATTGTTCCATATTTAATGGTTTAGGCAGTATATTGCAAGAGAATGCGCTAGCCGCAAACTTTTTACCGACTTGATTCACTATTATTGTCACTGCTTATTCCTTATGTTACCTAACGTAATAAAATATATCCTGTAACCTGGCCAGGGAACATATGTATGTTTTTAAAAGAGAAGCATGTAAATCGGAGAAGTGGTTTTCGAGTGATAAGCGCAGTAACGGACAAGCAGACAGATAAATAAGCAGACAGAGAGACGTTGCATTTTATATATATATTATAGATAAATCCTTGTTTGCTAATATAACCCAGTGGTCAGAGGTAAATTTTGACTAAAAGCTCTCATTAAAGGTTAACAGGCCACATTTAGGCATACAGATAGTGTTGTGGGATCTAGAATACGAAAAAAAAAGTTTGCTGCTCTAAAGTGTACGCTAATCTTACAAAATCGAAAATAAAATTAAAAATTAGGTTTTTCGCAAATATCTCGAAAAAATATAAAATATTTCGAAAAAAAATAGCACCATGTGAAAGAAAGGGAAATTTTACAAAAAAAACAGTATATAGATTTTTTTCTAGTTTTACAATAATTTAAAAAAAAAATGTTTAAAATAAAATGGCTGTTTTAACCCCAGTTGTAGTGGGAATCATGCTTCCAACCTCATTTATGAATGAATTTATTTTTCTGTATACCGCTAAATATTTTGAAATTGGCAATTAAGGGGTTTCTCGGGGTGCTGATTAAGAATCCGATGACAGATTTGAAAAATTCAAAATGGCGGATTCAATATGGCGGCCAGAGGATACGTAAAACATTTAATTTTCCATTTTTCTTTTTAAAGCATCTACTAAGGCGTTTTTTGGGGTGCTGATTAAGAATCTGAGGAGAGTTTTGAAAAATTCAAAATGGGTGATCCAAAATAGCAGTCAGCGTATATAAAAAAACTAAATGAAAATATACTTGTTTATATAAAAAATGAATGAAGAATAAATTACAAAAAAATCTATAACAGAAACATTTACAAAATAATAAACATTATTTTTTAGTCACTTTCTTTGTTCACAATTTTCATCATCACTATTCTCTTGTAATGATGTAAGAATAGGTAAATTTGTGCAGCCTTCTGAAGAAAATCAGAAGCCACAGGCTGAAGAGCAGACAATCGCAGTCCTGCTCTTTTGCACTTTTGGAGCTACAATTTTTTTCACAACTTTTCATTACAAAACATCATTGCTAACAGGGATGCAGGAGCTGACATTTTTGTCATTTTCATAGGTGTTAGTATTTTTGAGTTGGTGTCCTCCATTTTCCAACCACAATTGTTTGGCAAGAGTTGATTAGACAACCATTGTTCTTGCAAATACATTATACAAACTACGTGAGCGTCGTATAGATAATAGAAAACAGATCGGGTTGGTGGAGCTGCGCGCGTTTCTTCTCCGATCGCCATTAATAAAATTCCTTCGAGTAATTTGGAATTTTTGTGTTTTCAATAACTGTTTTCTTTGTACCTGGATGTTTAAATGAAATATAAATACTTTTTAAATAACACAGACAATGGGGGTATTTTTAATTATTCTGATATTGAAACTTAAGGTATAACATATGCACAAGGACTTTTGTTTCAATACTATATTTTATTAAATATTTTTATTGACTGTATGCCCGTTAAAATTATAGAAATAAAAATAAAAATTATAAAGCAACAAAAATAAAAATTATTAGTATTATCGGAAAGCTGAAAGTTTCCTCTTCAAAGAGCTATCTTTTACTTTTTTTTACCCTCTGAAAACAAGTAACATCGATTACACAGGGCAACAAAAAAATATTTTTGTTTTGGTGCCTGGGATTTTAGAGCTGATTTTAACTATATTTGGGACGCTAAATCTATACATGCAATCCGTTTTTCTCTATCAGCTCTACTTTTTTAGATACATCAACTTATCTACCAATGTGGTTTTTATTCAGTATATTCATTTATGAGAGTTCTAAAATTATTATATATTCATTAATGTAGGTACAATGGTTTTATTGTCAGTCTGTAATTGAGTAAATTCCAGGTAAATTTATAAATAGTGGAACCATTGCCTATCAGGTACCTGAACTGACCCTTTTAATCACCTAACTCGGGTAAGTCTCGTCAGTTTGTGCGTTCTTACTAATGAGAGTAGATCGAATTCGGCGTGTTATTTTATGTTAAGAAAAGAGTGTTTTGTGTTATTGAACAGAATTAAAATGAGTTCAGGTTCCAGTTCAAGAAGAAGTTGTGTAAATCAACCTGATGTGTTTTGCTATATATGCGGAGAATACATGTTTCAACAAAACAGACAAACTATTACTGACTTTGTAAAGCGAGCGTATCTTGGATACTTTGGAGTTAAGCTTGGTGATCAGGACAAAACGTGGGCCCCATATGTAAACATATGTAATGTCATATGTAAAACTTGTACAGAGCATTTAAGGCAGTGGACTACCGGGAAAAGAAAATGTCTAAAATTCGGCGTACCAATGGTTTGGAGAGAACCAAAAAACCACTTCAATGATTGTTATTTCTGTTTAGTAAATACTAATGGAATCAATCGAAATAACCGCAGTAAGTGGACTTATCCCAATTTAGACTCGGCAATACGCCCTATCCCGCACTCAGATGAAATACCGATTCCAACATTTCATCAGCTACCACATATCTCTGATGACGAATATTTTCCCTCTGATCGCTCTTCTGATGCTAATAAAAGTTCTGATGCTAATGAAACTAACAGTGACTATGAGGGGACGTCATCAGTTCCTCAACGCTTCAATCAAAATGAATTAAATGATCTCATCAGGGATCTCAATTTATCGAAAAAAGCTTCTGAAGTACTGGCTTCTAGGTTGAACGACAAAAATTTACTGGAACAAGGAACCAAAATTACCTTTTACCGTACAAGAGAAAAAGATCTGCTACCATTCTTTTCTCAAGAAGACAATCTTGTATTTTGTCACGAAATTAGGGGACTCATGAAAGAAATGGGACTTTCTGAATATATTCCAGATGATTGGCGCCTATTTATTGACAGTTCAAAGCGAAGTTTAAAATGTGTCCTTCTACATAATGGGAATAAATATGGTTCAATACCACTAGCTCACTCAACGAAACTGAAAGAAGAATATAATACCATAGCTTTGGTCTTGCAGAAGATAAAGTATTACGAACATCAATGGATGATTTGTGTAGACTTAAAAATGGTAAACTTTCTTCTTGGGCAGCAAAGTGGTTACACGAAATATCCGTGTTTCTTGTGCCTCTGGGATAGTAGGGACAAAACACACCACTGGGTTAGAAAAGATTGGCCTCAGAGAGAAAACATGGACGTTGGGGAAAATAATGTCATTAACGACGCTTTGGTTGAAAGAGAAAAAATCATACTTCCTCCGTTACATATAAAGTTGGGCTTAATGAAGCAATTTGTAAAGGTTCTTGATAAGAATGGGTCTTGTTTTGCATATATAGGGGTAAAAATGCATCAGTTGAGCACAGAAAAACTCAAAGCAGGGATATTTGACGGCCCACAAATAAGACAATTAATTAAGGATCCTGCCTTCATAAATTCAATGAATCAAGTTGAACGAGAAGCTTGGACATCATTTGTTGCAGTTGTAGAAAATTTTCTAGGCAAACATAAAGCTCAAAACTATGTTGAAATGGTTAACAAGATGCTTAATAGTTTCAAATCCTTAGGGTGCAATATGAGTATTAAAATACACTATTTACACAGCCACTTAGACCGTTTTCCAGAAAATTTAGGAGAC
Organism: Pachyrhynchus sulphureomaculatus; assembly: GCA_019049505.1. Taxonomy (NCBI): domain Eukaryota; kingdom Metazoa; phylum Arthropoda; class Insecta; order Coleoptera; family Curculionidae; genus Pachyrhynchus; species Pachyrhynchus sulphureomaculatus. The sequence goes on along the minus strand of CM032453.1, from coordinate 64,424,013 downwards.
ATGAGTGAGGAACAAGGTGAAAGATTTCACCAAGATATTAAAGTTATGGAGGACCGCTACCAAGGAAGATGGGACATGCACATGATGGCAGATTACTGCTGGAGTTTAAAAAGGGACTGTTTAAAAAAACATTCAAGAATGTCGCGGAAAAGAAGCTTTCCAAGTGTTGAGTGACTATTTCATTTCTTCAATGTTTTTTTTTTTGTTTGTAAGTACGACATAATATTGTATTTTGTATAACTAAAATAAAAATTTCGTATCTACTTTTGTTTACTACACTTACGGATTTGAGTTACAATAATGTAACTTATATTTCTCTAAAATTGTATATCTTAAAAATTTGAGCTCCTAGGTACAAATGAATACGTTATTTGAATTCAGGACATCAAATTGATATAGAATCAGCTCAAAAAACCTCGACACCAAAACAGCTGTTCCCCTGTGTTATCCTTCAAGCGGTATGAGCAGACTTTCAAATTAACCTGTTTGGCGCACTATACTTTTTAAATTACCTATCCGAATTTTGAATAAATTCTCACGCTAATAAAAAAAAAAAACTGGAAAGAAAATCTATATACTATTTTTTTTGTAAAATTTCCCGCTCTTTCAGGTGGTATTATTAGTTTTTCGATATCTTTTTTATTCTTCGAGATATTACCGAAAAACCGAATTTTTTATTTTATTTTGGATTTTGTGGGCTTAGCGTACATTAAACTTTTTTTATCGTGTTCTACATCCAAAAAACTACCTGTGTGCCAAATGCAGCCTGTTAATATTTAATGAAAGTTCAATGCTATCCTGTTTCGTTCAATAGTTTCAATTATTCATCGTCTTCTTGCTTTGCTTTGCTTAACTTTAAACAAAACTAAACTAATTTGTATTTCAAGTCGTCCATTTCATTTATTCAGATTCTTGTTTTCAATTTTCATGCTTTTAATTAAGCTCATAGTTTGATTGAGTAACTTTTTGCCGGTCATTAACTAATACTGCTTTCATCATATGCATTATTTGCGTTTACATATCTAATAACTCATCATTAGTTAGAACTTTCACAATTTTATCTGGACTAACAAGTCAGCTTGTTCTTCCTATCTGTGTTTTTTGAAGAACCGATAAAATAAGTTTTAATTATTGTATACGGGATAATGTAGAAAACTGCTTAATATAATATTTACGTGATACAATATATATATATATATATATATATATATATATATATATATATATATATATATATATATATATATATATATATATATATATATATATATATATATATATATATATATATATATATATATATATATATATATAGATTTATATAGTTGCACTTAGCCTGGAAATAATAATAATTTTCAAAAATGACTTATTATTCGATACGGTTATCATCTCAACAAGAAGATGTTATTTTCGTATTTAATTTACACAACTTGGGTGGATCAAAACTACTGTACAATAAGAATATATCTTGTCTTCCTTCTTTCACAGGCTTCCTCTGATCCAGATCTATCTGAACAATGACAGTGTTTCCTCTCTTAATCGCATTTTGGAAAATATAAAATTTCGCATTCTCATTGCTACACAAGACCAAAAAGTCCATCAAATTTTACAATGTAATAGGTGAGATCTTTTAGATAATTCGCTTACAAAAAGTGGATAAAATGAAAGTATATAGACACCTTCATCTCATGGTGACAATCCATTATCATAAATCTTTGGAATAGGCTCAAATTATTACAAAAGAAGACATATTTAACAACAATTGACAAAACTAAGAACTAAGCTATGAAGAAGTAAAGAAGACAATAAAAACACTCAAAAATAATAAATCTGCAGGGCCTGGAGGTGTGGTAAATGAAATGATTAAGTACGGGTCTAATAAATTACATCGAATGCTGAGAAACATGTTCCACGGAGCGATAAATGGAGAAAAAATACCAGAGGAATGGGTCAAAAGCCTATATAGTATCTATATTTAAAAAGGGAGATCGCAGAAAATGCACAAACTATAGAGGCCTAAGCATAATATCGAGTATGGGACGTTTGTATGGAAAAATTATTAAAAATATCATAGAGGAAAATATAAAAGGAAAAATTGGAGAAGACCAAGCAGGCTTTACGGCCGGAAAATCATGTATAGACCACATATACACTATAAAACAAACAATGGAAAAAAAACTGGCAAAGAATAGAGAAGGTCACCTAGCCTTCATAGACATAAGAAAGACCTATGACTCAGTACCAAGACAAAGATTATGGAATGCAATGAAAGAAATAGGCACTGACAAAGAACTAATACACGCAGTAAAAGCTCTCTACGACGAAGACAACACAGTGAACATAAAAATAGGACATAAAATAGGGAAGAGACTCCAAACATCAAAAGGCCTATTACAAGGATGCTCTACATCCCCAACACTATTCAAAATATACCTCGAACAAACATTAAAAAAATGGAAATAAAAATGTAGTGGAATGGGAGTGCCAATACGAGAAGACTACTTATATACTCTAAGTTTCGCAGACGACCAAGTAATCATAGCGCAAGATGAGGAACACCTCAGTTATATGGTAAGAAAACTGAAAGAAGAATACACTAAAGCAGGATAAGCAATAAACTTTGATAAAACGGAATATCTAACAACAAAGGAGGGAAACGTGGAGAATCTAGAAGTCGATAACGAAACAATAATCAAAGGAACCGATAGATTTAAATATTTAGGAACCATCATTTCAAAAAACGCAACATCAGAAGAAGAGATTAAAGCTAGATTAGGACAAACGCGGACATGCATAAGACAATTAAATTCGATCCTGTGGGACAAACACATTACAAAAAGAAACAAAACACGCATATACAAATCAATAATACAAAGCATAATGATATACGGGTCAGAAACATGGACGATCAACAAAAGAAATAAATCTAAAATTAACGCGGTAGAGATGGAGTATTGGAGAAGATGTTGTAGAATGACACGTATGGAGAGAATAACAAATGAAGAAATAAGAAGCAGAATGAACATCAAAGAGAACGCAGAAAATACCATTGAAGAAAAACGATTAAAAAGATATGGACACATAAGACGGAGCGAAGATAATAGGTGGATAAAGAAAATAACGGAGTGGAGCCCTATAGGAAGAAGAAAAAGAGGAAGACCCAGACGATCGTGGAGAGACGATGTGGACGAGGCTATGGAGGACAGGGTTCCAACAGATGGAGACTGGGAAGATAGAAACGGATGGAATCAAAGGCTGAGAGAAGGAAGACAGCGTCAGTTGTAGAAAATACGTGATATATATATATATATATATATATATATATATATATATATATATATATATATATATATATATATATGATAAAACTGCCGGTAATTTACCGTTTTTGGTAATTTAATAATACAATTTGAATCCTATCGATAATTTTAGAACTCCTAGTTTTTTTACAAAACATTTATGTCGCTCACCTACGAGAATGCAATTCATTATTTTACCACAAAATATAAAAGATGCATACTACAGTATTAATTCGTTCGGAATGCAGAACCGGAAATGTTATTCCTGTAAACGCACACACTGTTTGATTAACTATGGTTTTGTTTGTTAAACAAACAAAATACAAATTTGTAACCATTTTAATGTTTTTAATATTAAATTTCTAGCAAAAACACAAATTTTATTTCATGTTAAACTACCAGTGGTGGCGAAGTTCTGGATGACATGGTTCTCTACTAATAGCATGTTTGGCCATAGAAAAACAGATTTAATAGGATTTTTGTGTTAATTGTACCTAATCACCATCATCATCCAAGGTCACCACCACCAAGGTCAGTTCATCGACCAGCACTGTCCAACTGTCTTTATCTGGGTACGACTTCTATTCCCGATTTAGGCGTGACTTTAGAATCTGTCTTTTTGTCAGAAGCGATCTCTCTTGCCAACGAGAAGAGGCTCTGGAGCCCCAAATAACGACTCAACAAACCACAAGGTTCATCTGTATCCTCTATCGACCACCAAGTGTTACTAACTTTAGAACACTTTTCGCTTCTCTTGCAGACACCATCGATTATTTACAAATTAACTGTCCAAATGCCGAAATTGCCATCCTGGGCGACTTTAATGTCCACAACATCAATTGGTTTAAATATTCAAATACTACCGACGAACAAGATCGTGAAGCTGAATCATTCTCAATTAGTTATAGCTTAACTCAGCTTATTGACGAACCAACATGGATCCTTGATCGAGACGGGGAGTTCGCCAGTCTTGTTGATCTGTTTTTAACCACCAATCCGGAGATTTACACGGTCACCGTAAATCCGCCGTTAGGTTCTTCCAACCATAAACTGCTTTCCACATCGAGTATCCTACCAATCAGAGACAAAGAGACACCTAAACCGCGCAAGATTTAGCACTACAAACCTGCTAAATGGGAAGATCTCATTGAATATTTTCGAACTTTCCCTTGGTTAGACGTTTGTTTTAAATTCGATGACCCATCTGACTGCGCCAGGGAGGTTTCCGATGTTATTTTGGCTGGTATGGAAGCTAATATCCCCTTTTCGAAGAAATGCAAAGAAGCTGTTGCTTCTAAACATCTTGCCTACCGACAATAACCGCTATAAATCGTAACACCTTTGTTCGTGCAAGGAACAGATGTAAAGAAATTATCGACGAAATCAAGGAGGCATACAATCAACGAATTAGAAACAAACTTCTCGCTTGTCCCAACAATTCTAGGTCCTTTTGGTCAGTCGCTAAGGCAGTTAGTCAAAATTTCACCAAATCCACCATACCACCACTCACACGGCCAGATAATTCTATTGCAACGAGACCTCGTTGAGAAAGCGAACTTGTTGGTTGAACCCTTTGCTTCACATTCTACTGTCGATTTCCAAGGAAAAACAACCACCTACTATTCCCATAGTGCAGTCAAGGATGCCCGATATTGTCTTCAGACAGCATATCATAAAACGTATTTTAATGAAGCTAGAAACCAAAAAAGCTCCTCGCTGACGGAATACCTGCCATAGTTCTCAAAAACTGTGCGAGGGAACTAACACCAGTTTTCTGTAGACTTTTCAACCTATCCTACAGAAAGGGAATATTTCCTTCCTGCTGGAATTGTGCCACAGTTCAGCCGATTCCTAAAAAAGGCATTCAATAATATCGAAAGTCATGGAAAAGGCTATCAATCAGCATCTTCCAAAATATCTTGAAGGATTCAACATTATTAGCGATCGATCAACAGGACATCTTCTGACTTATGTAACACATGTTTGGAACAATTGAACAGTTCGGAGAATCTCGGGGGGTTGCTCTTGACATATCCAAGGCATTCGACCGTGTTTGGCACGATGGACTGTTGGCTAAGCTACGCTCTTATGGTATGTCTGAAAAGTTTTGTTTATGGCTCTCATGTTTCCTCAGAGAGCATTCTTTACGAGTGGCGGTCGACGGATTTCTTTCTAACACTTTCACTATCAACGCCGGTGTGCCCCAAGGCTCCATACTGTCTCCCACTCTCTTTCTCATTTACATTAACGATCTTCTGGAAAAGATCGGGAATCCTATCTGCAGCTTTGCAGATGAGAGTACGCTTATCTCTTCATTCACTTTGAACGCTCGAACATCGGCTACTCAGACGAATATCCGCAGACAGCAAGAAGTCATTCAACTTAACAAAGACCTGGAAGAAATTCTATCTTGGAGTGGCAGTAACCAAGTGGAATTTAATGCTACAAAAACCCAGGCGGCAGTTTTTTCTAAAAAAGTTAAAGTTGCTGAATAATTTGTTGGGCATTAATTTGGGAGCAAATATATCCTGGCATGAAAATGTTGCAGGCATATCAAGGAGAGCTTCCCAAAAGTTGAGAATATTATTTCGAACCAGAAAGCTTTACACTCCACAACAACTGTTAATTCTTTATAAAGCTCAAATTCGACCAACTATGGAATACTGCTCCCAAACATACACTGCATTTATTCGATTCTGTTCAGAGGAGAACTGTTCATCTGATTGGAGGCCCGGAACTGACCGGCGGCCTTGATTGGCTGGAACATCGAAGAACGTTGGCGACTTCAGCCTATTCTACAAGTATTTTCATGGAAAGTGTTCGAAGGATATAGCCCGCTTAATTCCTTCCAGAGCGGTGTATGTTAAAAATACACGTCGTGCTAATGCTTCACTTCCGTATGAGGTTCAGTTTGTTACTCCTCGTACAACGCTTTTCAAGCAGTCTTTTATATAGAGAACATCATCCCTTTAGAACAATTTGCCCAGGACTGTGTTTCCCACCAAGTACAATTCATAGCGATTTAAGAACAACGTGAATCGCTTTTTCCGCACACATGTTGCTCTTGTAGCGCTTAAGGCGTTTCCCTGCAGCACGTGTTCTAGACCCATAAAAAAATATATCATCACTATCATCATCATCATCAGCTTATACTGTCCACTGCTGGACGAAAGCCTCCTTCAAGTCTTGCACTTCTTTCTGTTCTGGGCCGCATGTACCCAATTTCCGGCCACACAGTGGTCTACTTCTACTCCGATAGGCTTCGGATCTTGGTCGCTACTCTATGATTCTCTTTGTCCATCGCCCATCTTTTAACCTAGCAACATACCCAGCCCAGTTCCATTTAAAATGTAGAATGAAGTTGACTGCATCTTGTTCCGTCGTTCTCTTTCTGACAATGTGATTTGGGATGTGATCTCTAAGAGTAACGCCTAACATTGACCTCTCCATCTTTAGTTGCATGATACATATTTTATTGATGTTTTTCTTCGTCATTGTGAGAGTATTCGCTGTAAGAACCGGGAGTATGCATCTGTCAAATACTACAAATCTTTTTAAACACATAGGAAGGGTAGATTTGAATAGTTATGCCAGTTTGCCATACGCAGCCCAGGAGAGACCTATTCGTACCTAATAGTCCAAGAATATTTATAGTTTTTCTTAGTGCTGTATTTTTCCCAGGTAAACAATACCTAAATTATCTGGTGATTCCGTCAAAAAACCGTTTTCCAAGATTCAAAAAGTTTCGCTTCTGAGTGGCCAAACCATATGCCGTTTGTTTGCTCGTCTTAAAAGTTGTCTTACGTGTCCCTTGTTTGCTTTTCGATTTCTTTACGAAGTTTTTACAAAATTTCGCAAGTAGTAAATCATTACCCATAGTTACTGTTGTATGTAGTGCGCGAAATGATACTTTGGTTGTCGAGAATAAAACTTTTGTGATGAGACGCAGCCAATTTCAAAATTGAGATTTGTCGTACGAGCTGCAAACAATTTTTTTCTACAACCGTCGTATTTTAATATAAATATTATAAGGAATAGTCAATCAAATACAAATTTTTATTTCAGAACAAAACATTTTATATTTTAACTAGGAAAACAATAAGGTTTGATTTGATAGTTTTATAACGAGATTCTGAAGTGACGTTTGCTCCGGTTTTTGCATTTCGTATTAGATATTTTTGGTTATAGAATAGTGGAAATTATTAATGCGAAAAGGCAGTACGTACTAACCTTACTAAGGTTATGTTAAAAAAAAAATTTATGGTTTTTGTTTATTTGATTCCTGAAGTCACTGTAATTTATTTATTTTTTGTGTTCTGTATAGTCTATGTCTTTGTTACCTCTAGTAAATATTAGTTTACCAGTTGTCTTTTTTTTTGTAATAAAATGGGGACGCTAGAGTGTCCCTAAAATTAATAAAATAAGAACCTTAAATTACGTGCTATAGGGTAAAAATATTTGATAATTATCCGTGCGATAGTTGCGGTGTTACTAAAATCATCATTTTTAGTGTTCCCTACGGAACTTTTATAAGATCACTTCGGCATCCATCCGTCTGTCTGTCTGTCTGTCACACCCGATTTTTCTCCGAAACTGTTTAATATAGAAAGTTGAAATTTGGCGATGATATAGAAATTGATGACCTCATCAGAGCCGTGTAGTTTTGAAAGTTAAATTTTGACTTTAACATTTCGAGAGTGAAATCGGAAGTGAAAAGGAAAAATTTTTACTAGGGCATCGAGTGGGGTGCCAAATTAAAGCTTGCAAAAACACGAGTTCAAAAATATATAAAATATAATAGGCGCCCACTTTTCTTTGTATTATTTTTAAAATATTATAAAAAATCATTATCTCGAAAAAAATCTGGAATATTCTTCACATACACAATTATCAAGAGTGTTTTACCTCTGATAACACAGGTATATAAAAAAAATAATTCTCTGTCTTTTAAATGAGAGACGTGTTTTCTTTAGTATTTCTTTATCCTAAATCCAAAAAAAAAACATGAGCAAAGACATACACCGTGAGATTTTTCAGAAAACAAACTTAAAGTTGCCAGAAAACTATTAAATTGAAAAAAATAGATTTTGATAAAAAGTGTAAAGCTGTACAATCATTAAAATTATGGAATAAAACTATTATTTCAGACATCTTTAAATGTTCTTAATCTACATTTATTACAACAACTTAAAAATATTAGGTTATATGAGAATTACCATGAGTTTAGCGGTATACTACTAAATATAGAAGATAGACGAAATTCCGTCCTTTTAAATATTCTACTGAATAAATCCAAGCTGCAATATACTCGTATATCAGCAATTTAAACAGTGATGTGATATAATAAAGCAAGGAAAGAAATAAGCGGGAAAATTGTTTGGCATATTTTGCGGAAAAGTTTAAAGGAGTGGTCAGTATATTTCATGCTAAAATCATCATTTGATATTAAGAGAAATGTTAATATTAAAAAGTTTACCAGATTGGTTATTGAAAAAAATGTCAGTTGAACACTATATAACACTATATAAAGTCTAAGATTTTAAGACCAGAGCAAATTAATCGATTTATGAGAAAAGCAGATATTGAAATTTATTTAATAATTAGGGTCAATATTGTCAAAATTTGTTAATGTTTCAGATTGTTTTAATTACGGGTATTTCGGGTTCTTGTCATCGTGTCGAGGACATAGAAGACACTGGTCTGTTTTAATTATGAAAATTTCTAATACAAGAACTAATACACAATACACTTTTACAGTTTACAAATTAGATTATATCGATATTTATCTATAATAATCCACTTTGTATCCAAATTATGTCATTAGCTGACGTTTATTTTTAAAATACCGAAACGAAAAAATAGCTGGAATTAATTTAGTTGGAGGAATACCTAGATTATTAGAAAAGTACCTGAAATTGTCAGATTCCCTGGTCTTGGTCATTGCTTTCTGCAAATGTCACCCAAACTTTTTGTCAATAAAGGGGGCGATATATCTAGTTTGAAGGGCCACGTAGCATTTAAATCTTTTGTTGTTGAAGGAGTCTGTGTGTGGGAGTATTTAATCAATAACTGTTAACTTTCAAATTCAAATGAGTTTAGGAATAAATATAGGTTTATATACAATTATTGTTAACAATGTAAATAATAATAATCAGAAAAATATTTGCTTATTTTCTTTATATTTGTTGGTGTATTGTTCAACTTTTATAAATTTAACAACTAAAAAAATAGAAAAAAATAGTGGTTTGATAATGGATTCACTAAGAGTCTAAAAGTTAGACTGATTTAGTTACGGAATCTAACACCTATAGCTGTTACGTTGGTTTTAACAAGGTAATAGTTATTCTTTCAAAAGACAATGCTGAAAGCGTTCCTACAGAGCTCCCAACAGCTATTTTCGAAAGGTCACTTACACTATCCTTAAAGTAAAAATCAAAAAAAAAAATCAAAATTTGGAAAAAATTAAAATTTTTTCGAACATTTCGAACCTAACTTTCATTAAAAACACCATTTTTTTCAGAATTTTATAGTTTGAAGCTTATAGCTTGATCTATATTATGGTGTTCAGTTTCGAATCGCGAAGTGTGTACATGTGAATCGAACGCCCAGCAATAGTCAACTCGTTCAACGAGCATTATTACAGTAGTGTTTCGATCTATTTAATTATTTTGTCGATTGCAAACGAGAGGGACTAGAAATAAAGCAGAGTGTAGTGTTAGAATTAAGATAATAAAAATTTGGAGGTTTATAGAATAATTCTGTGAAATTGTATGAAGCTAACGAAACGATAAGCGACGACCTTGAGGGTTTTACTGTTTACGGTGATAAGAACTATAAACAACAGTTTTTTTTTTCTTTTTCTCCCGTGTTTGAAAATGGAATATACGAGAAACACACGTAAAGTTTTTATAACAGAAAGAACAATGGATAGCGATGATTATACCTCAGGAGACTCGAAAAACAGAAGAGTCGAAGAAAAAGAAGAGCCAATGGGATTATTCAAGAAGAGTAAAAAGCTGATAAGAACACCACAGAAAAAGAAAAACGAAAGAGTACATAAGATAGACAATTTGATAGAAATGATCAGAGAACTAATGTCAGATATAAAGGATATAAAACAAGATCAGAAGAGATACCAACAAGAGTTGAAGGAATTAAGAAAGGAGAATAAAGTATTCAAAGAGGAAAATAAGATAATTAGAGAAAACATGAGAAATATGGATCTGAAGATGAATAGACTGGAAAAAGACAATGTAGGGAATGATATTGTAATACTGGGAATGAGATTTAAAGCGAATAGCCAACAAGATCTGAAAATGGGTGTAGAACATTTTATGGAGAGGAGTATGGACACAAAAGTACAGATTAAAGATGCGATAAAAATAGGAGGGACTATATACAAGATAGAACTTTGAAACACGGGAGATGAAGAAGCTGTAATGAAAAATAAAAACAAACTGAGACACCTAAGAGAGAGCGTTTACATTAACAACGATTTAACAAAAGAGGAACAGGAAATTCAAAGGAAATTGAAGCATATAGTAGAGAACGAGAGGAAGAGTGGAAAAGGGTGAAAATAGGATATCAAAAAATCGTAATCGAAGGAAGAAAATATAAATGGGACATTGAGGAAGAAAAACTGAAAGAACAAACAAAGAATACTACGACCATCAAGTCAAAAACTGAGAAAAAATAGGTAGATTGACGACGACCCTAGCAAAGATAAAGGATACGGAAGAGAGGATTAGTGAAATGAATACAAATAAGAACATCATCAAAAAAATAGATAGGAGGAAAATATTTATCGAGTTATTAGATCGAGAACACGGAATAATAGGGGTATACATGGAAAAGAGGATGAACTGATAGAAGAACAACAAATGCACTATGTAGGAATCACAGAAACAGAAAGGGAAGGAAATGTATGCAAAAAATCAGAAGAAAATGTCATAAAAGAAGATAAAATTATGGAAATAAAGAGGGAATACTATAAAGATCTATCAGATGGAAATGACGTAGCATTCAAAAATCAACATAGAGACATAATACCGGAACAAGGTACAGAACTCACACAAATAGAAGAAACAGGATGGAAGGATATAGAAGGAAATATGAAAAAGACAGATATAGAATAACTCAACTCCTAACAAAAGGGGTAGAAAGGCATAAGGATTAAGTAAGTAAGTAAGTAAGCTTGATTTATTGAACTGCGATGCTAAAATCATAGATGGCACCCACCAGCAAAGCAAATAATTTTTGTTTGTAACCATGCGGTTGACTGTTTTGCTGCTAAATTCATCTGTATCCTTATTACCGCCATCATAGCTTCTCACACTTGACTCAACTTCTCTTCCACTATTGCCCGTACTTTTCGCCCCCCCCCCCCCCCCCCCCCCCCCCCAGCCAGCCCAATATCTTTTTAAATGCATTCGCGCGTGAATATCCCAAGTCGACTTCGCGTATATGAGAGTGTTGCCCTCGTTCTCATCTACTAATCTCTGAATAAATTCTTTTCTGACGGCTTCGTTGGCGATGTTATTCGAAACTCTCAGTGCATCAGGGATACAGGTCTTAGCATTTTTAAAACGCTTTTGGAGCACTCCCTTCTTTCTGCTGTGCATGGACGATTTTTCAAATTTATATTGAACACTCGGCTAGAGTCCAAGCGTACATCCGCCTGGTTTAACTTCTCGACGAAAGTGCACTTTAGGCAGTAGGGTTTCTCCTAAGTGACTGGATGTTGAAGTAGGTGTTGTGTCCATTCCAGGAGTCCGAAGAGTACTGGGAGAGTCCGTTGTGGGTAGGTATGGTGGCAATAACAGATGGCGCAGATGGTTACAAATAAAAGTTATTTTCTTTGTTGGTTGACGCTGTTCATATTTCTAAATTAGCTATTTAGTAGACCAGTTATTATGTAAAACATAAAATTCTGAAAAAATAAAAAAATAGTCAAAATTAAAAAAAAAAATCAATTCTTACCGCCGGTTATATCTCGGGCAAAAGCAAAACTTTTTAGTGGAATTTTGTTACTAGGTTCTTGGACCAAGCTGAACTCACATACAAAATGTCATCAAAATCGGAAGCCTAGGTATGACGCTGAGACATCATTCATGCCAACAATAAATGCAATCCAACAAGAAAGTAAAAGATAGTTTTTAAAGATAACACCTATATAATTTAGGTAACTATATAATGTAGTGTAACCAATAAGATCCAAAAGCTGCAGCCAAGAAGGAAAACCGTTAAGTTTTTTCAACTTACCAATTAATCCAACCTCAATATGTTATTACTCAGCATATATCACCACTAACCAAACACTTTATTTTTGCACTCGACGCGCATTTCGCTAAACATATTAGTTCATCAGGAGCGATAACTGATCTCTGGCTGCTTCTGATGAAGTGCTTGATGTAGTGGTCATATATATTGAGTAATGTCATTGTGCCAAAGATTCCACATTCCCAACATAACTTAATATGTTACATGAAACTTATATGTAACGAAGTTATTACAATTATTTAGGAATTAAATTAATTTATGTGCGTTCCAGTGAGTACATTATACTAGTAGTGTATAGTTCATATGTAAAAATCTGTTACAAAATTAGCTTTTTAATATTAAGTTACAATATTCCTGGGTTTACATTAAAAATGTACAAGCTGCCTTCTGAAAACTGCAACATTTTTTGTGAAAAAAGCACACAACATTACAGAAACATAACCTACAATATTGCAGAAACTTAATATGGAAAATTAATTAGATAATAGTTTTATGCATTCAGAAACAATGTACACAAACTGGAGTAAAATGGTTTATAACTAATAGAATATGACATAAGGAAAAAGAAGAAAGATTCAAAGCAGGAATCTGAGCTCTGTATCCAAATTACAATTACGTTATGAGGAGGTTGTCATATGGTATAATTATTTGTTAATTGATGTCACTCTGATCGCTAACACAAAAGAAGAATTACAAGAAATGCTGATGGAATTAAATAACAAGTCTCGAGAAATTGGTTTAAAAATAAACTTCACCAAAACCAAATATTTGAGAAACGAAAGTGAAGGTAACAGCCAGAAACTACTAATAGAAGGGAAAAGAATAGGAAAAGTCATATACTCGTATTTAGGACAAAAAATCGAAATATCAAAAAATAATTTAAAGGCTGATTTGGATATAAGAGTCTCGTTAGCTTGGTCTGCGTTTGGAAGTTTACAAACCACATTTAAATTTGACATCCCCAATACATTAAAAGCCAGAGTATTCGATCAATATGTACTTCCGCTATTAACATATGGCCCTGAAACATCGGCTTAAAATAAAAGTGTAATATACAAACTCCAGGTAACCCAAAAATCAATGGAGAGGAGAATACTAAGTATTAGACTCCAAGTTCGTATCCCTAACATCGAGATACGAAGAAGATCAAAAGTGACAGATGTAATATAACGAATATTGTATATTAAGTTAGAACTGGGCGGGGCATATCGCAAGGATGAATGATAACAGACGGACACGCCGTATCGTTGGATGGAGGCCTAGAAAACATAAAAGATGCAGAGGTAAACCACGGGCAAGATGGACGGACGACATAAAAAGATTAGCGGGACACGACTGGATGCAAAAATCAAACAACAGAGCTCATTGGAAGGCTTACGTCCGACTACGGTTGGAATAAGCTAATGATGATGATGATAATGATGATGATAAGGAAGCTGTCATATGGTATAATTATTTGGGAATCTTCAGTGATCTATAAGCTATAGATTTATGTCGTTACAGAAACACATACTCCGCATCCTAGAAGGTACAAATTATACTAGTGTACTTTTTTAAACGACTTGTAGTAGTCACTATACATCCTACAAATGACAGTAAAAAAGTCGAAAATCGTAACAAAATTATCTACAGGAGAAATCGAAGATGTTCCAAAAAATAGATTACACGAATTACGACGTAGAATGCATATTTCTTGAATTAATAAAAAAGCAATAAAAAAAATGAGAGGAGGATATTGACTACAGCTGATAGTATTTCGCTTTTATATGAACTTTTTTTTCTTGGAGCCTACAGGAAAATAATCTAACAAGATTTTGCAAATATAACACAGCTGTGTCAAGTTGATGTCCTTACTCACTAATTTATTAATGCCTTTAAACCAAGTAATACCCCACACTGACAACTCTTGTTTTTTTTTTTCTCAGATTTTCTATGATTGAAACATTAAGTGTCCTTGACGCAAGGAAGGGAATAGGTCTTGATGGGCGCCCTTCCATAATTCTGTTTGTCAACCCTGGTTTATTTTATATAATAAATATATATCTCTTGGAACCCCAACTTTGGAGAATTGCACAAATCGTGCCTGTTGACGATAAAAATAATTAACGCCAATTAATCTATCTTCGGTCTTTTTAGTATAATTTGTAATCATTCATTTGGGAGTAATTTTTTTTGATGATTAGCTACACCAAATTATTTAAATTGCGTCTATAAAGTTTATTTAGTTCCCAATATACAGGATACCTCATATGTATGGGATAATGATTCCACAGCATTTATTAATCGGTGTATCAAAAAAACGTTTAAATAAAAGTTATAGGGTGCTATACTGCGCATATGCTGACGTTGACAATAAAATTCTAGATATTATTTGTCTAACATACCATATGTCTAAATTGAACTGTTTTGGAATTATTGTCATTTGAAATCTTCAACTTTTAAAATCTGACTTTAGATTCGTGATTAGTAACCATCAGCAACCTTTAACCTACAAACAATTTCATATCAGAATTACTAAAAATCTCCAACCTGAAAAAGGGTTAAGGCTTACCTCACTTGCAGCGGCCATATTGGATCAGCCTTGCTAGGAGATGAGGTCTGGCCACTTAAAAGTTACACATATCTTAAAAATATAAGTTTATAACGGCACTTTAGAGGCCTCAAGAACATGTAATATATCAAATTCTATGGGAATCAGAGATCTGATCAATTTTGAGGTCCGCCATGTTGGATCCGCCCTTTTGAATTCCTCAACAGTAATGCAAAAGCACGAAGGTGGATAGGTAAAATTTATAAATAACAATCTGAATGTTTTTTCGAATATTTTATAGCTGTTTTTATATAATATGTTTTATATATATATATATATATATATATATATATATATATATATATATATATATATATATATATATATATATATATATATATATATATATAACTTATATAATAATTTCTTTCGACGCATACCTTGCTTGTAGCCGCCATATTGGTCCCGCCATTTTCAGTAATCATATTTTGCCATTCAGCATTCGAAAGGGTTTTGTATTTCCAATAACTTGAGCCATCAAACATTATTTTCCGTATTTTGGGCAGATCTTTGTCTCGGTTGACGTGAAACGTCCAATATATATGTGTATATATATATATATATATATATATATATATATATATATATATATATATATATATATATATATATATATATATATATATATATATATATATATATATATATATATATATATATATATATATATATATATATATATATATATATATATATATATATTTTTTTTTTTTGGTCTAGCACACGTGATGCAGGGAAGTCCCTAAAGCGCTCCAGGAGCGGCACGAGTGCGGAAAAAGCGATTCACGTTGTTCTTGAATCGCTGTAAATTGTACTCGGTGGGAAACACAGCGCTGGGCAAATTATTCCAAAGGGATGACGTTCTCCATATAAAAGATTGCTTGAAAAGCGTTGTACGCGGAGTAACAAGCTGAACCTCATACGGATGCGAAGCACCAGCGCGACGTGTATTTCTAACATGCACCGCTTTGGGAGGAATTAAGCGGGCTACATCCTTCGAACACTTTCCATGAAAATACTTGTAGAACAGACTCAAGTCGCCAACCGTTCTTCGATGTTTCAGCGAATCAAGGCCGCCGGTCAATTCCGGGTCCCCAATCAGATGGACCGCTCTTCTCTGAACAGAATCCAACAAATGCAGTGTATGTTTGGGAGCGGAGCCCCAAACGTGGGAGCAGTATTCCATAGTTGGTCGAATTTGGGCTTTGTAAAGAATTAACAGTTGTTGTGGGGTGTAAAGCTTTCTGGTTCTAAATAATATTCCCAACTTTTGAGAAGCTCTCCTTGCTATGCCTGCAACATGTTCATGCCAAGACATATTTGCTCCCAAACTAACGCCCAACAAATTGAGCGACGATGCTAGGGGAATGGAGTGCCCCGACATAACTATGTCGGGTTCAGCAACGTTAACTTTTTTAGAAAAAACTGCCGCTTGGGTTTTTGTAGCGTTAAATTCCACTTGGTTACCGTCACCTCAAGATAGAATTTCTTCCAGGTCTTTGTTGAGTTGAACGACCTCCTGCTGTCTGCGGACATTCGCCTGAGCAGCCGATGTCCGAGCGTTCAAGGTGAATGAAGAGACAAGCGTACTGTCATCTGCAAAGCTATAGATTGGATTCCCGGTCTTTTCCAGTAGATCGTTAATGTAAATGAGAAAGAGAGTAGGAGACAGTATGGAGCCCTGGGGCACACCAGCGTTGATAGTGAGGGTGTTAGAAAGAAATCCGTCGACCGCCACTCGTAAAGAACGCTCTCTGAGGAAACATGAGAGCCACAAACAGTACCTTTCAGACATACCATAAGAGCGCAACTTAGCCAACAGTCCATCGTGCCATATATATATATATATATATATATATATATATATATATATATATATATATATATATATAGATATATATATATATATATATATATATATATATATATATATATATATATATATATATATATATATATACACACAGTAGAACCCCGGTTATCCGAGGTAACGTGGGGGGGCACCCTCCACGGATAACTGAAAACTCGGATAATGCGGATTTATTTTTTATTCATTCAAAAAATTAACACCAAATACTTTAATACCACCGCCGCTTCGTCATCGTCATCGTCATCTGATTTTTCGGTTTCCTGAAAGGCATTCGTTATTTCTTCAATACTCATTTCTTCTTCTTAATCATCTGCTATTATCTATTCAACAACATCTTCTCTTGTCACATTTTCGCAACCTTTTAATTTTTGCATTAATTCAAATGAACTTTTTTCTTTTTCTCCCAACTCGATGTCAAAATTTGAACAGGACATTTCTCCATTGCTTCTCAACTTCAAAGCTAATTCATTTAATGGAGTATCATCTTCACTGTCATTATAGTCCTCAAAATCAATAACTTTTGACCAAGATTTTTGAATAGTGGTAGTACGCACAGAATCCCAAGCTTGACTTACCCAGTAAATAACATTTTTCAGTGTAACCTTTCTCATCCCATTGATAATATCCTCTTTTTCTGTGTATTCTAACAGATGTTCAAGATATAAACGCCTATAATTTTTTTTAATGTTTTCGAGGACGCCTTGATCTATTGGTTGCTTTATGCTGGTTACATTTGGAGGAAAAAATTTTACAACAATTTCGCCTACATGAAGTCCTTCTCCAGAGTGAGAGGGGGCATTATCCATTAACAAAATTGCTTTAATAGGAAGACGGTTTCTGTTTAAAAAATTAGTCACAGATGGCACGAACTCTTCTTTAAACCAGTTAGTAAATAAGGTCGCATCCATCCATGCGCTCTTCCGACTTTTTTAATAGACTGGTAGGGCTTTGGGTGAGATGTCTTTTAAAGCTCTTGGACGTGCAGACTTCCCAATCACCATCAGTGGGATTTTGTGCTTGCCAGATGCATTGGAACATACCATTATAGTTAATCTTTCCTTACTTCGTTTGTGCCTAGGAGCTGATTTTTCCTGTCGAGATGCCAATGTTTTTGATGGAAGCATTTTATAATTCAGACCAGTTTCGTCACAGTTGTAAATGTGTATCCACAATCTTCGATTTGCTTTTTAAAGTTTTGCTTAAACTTCTCAATTGATGACACATCAGCAGAAAGTTTTTCGCCACATATAGTTAGTTGTCGTACACCGTACTGTTTTTTCCAGCGGTCAAGCCATCTAGAACTGGCGGTAAACTGATCTATCTCTGGGAATTGCCTACTAATCATTATTGTTTCCTATTGTAAAATTGGACCTGACAGAGGTACACCTTTTGATCTCTGTTGGTTAAACCACATGAATAAAGCTTCGTTAACCTTTTCATAGTCGCCGGTTTTCATTGATTTTTTTCCTGACGACGAGGAGGCTTGATTTATACACCATTCTTCTATTTTTGTGCGGTTTCTTTTCCAGTCTCCAACTGTTACCTCACCTACTCCATAATGTCGTGCAACAACTTTAATTGTCTCTCCTGCTTCAATTCTTCTGATGGCTTTTAATTTTTCTTCAATAGGAACGACGATTCTTTTACGCTTGTTTTGCTCCATTATAATACGACAAACAAAAAGTCAAACACAGCAGTTCGTATTAATTACACTTAACTACCAGAACCCAACCAAATAAATTATGTGAGTATACTCGTACTTCTCCGTAGTAAACGCTATAACGCATTGTATTCACGCAAATTTGTATGCTGAAAGAGTCCAAAAACATAAATAGGGGAACCCCTCACACGGGCCAGGGGGATGCCCCGAAGGCCCCGACGATTTTAAATGGAAATATGTACATACATATTTTAGAAGCTCGGTTAATACGCAGCATAGACGCGCGTACCTCGGTTAAATCAGGTTCTTAGATTGGCGGAGCTCGGATAATCGCGCGCGATATATATATATATATATATATATATATATATATATATATATATATATATATATATATATATCGTTCACCTCCCGCCTGAGTACGGATTTTGCTCTTTTTCATATCCTAAGGATATCGGCGATAATGTCGTAATACCCGTCAACGTTGTCACAGCACCTTTTAGATAACGCGGCAGTGCTGCCTCGGACGTTATTGCATTTCTGCGAACAACTACTACCTATGTACGTGGCCAGACCAAATATACTTAAATAATTTAATAAATAAGTATACCGACCTGTGGGATTGAACCCTCGACCTTCTGCACAGAAAGCAAGTTACTACACCACTGAGCCACAGACCGCCACAATATGTACGTATATATACATATACATATACATATATTTATATATATGTATATATATATATATATATATATATATATATATATGTATGTATATATATATATATATATGTATGTATATATATATATATATATATATATATATATATATATGTATGTATGTATGTATATATATATATATATATATATATATATATTATATATATATATATATATATATATATATATATATGTATATAATATAGAATTAAATTTAGAAATACCATTTATATTCTTTACACAAAATAAGTTGAAAATACCTAAAACTGAGATAGACAGATTTTCAGTTAGCAGTATATCATCTAGCTTAAAAAAAATCAAATACATATAGCTTTCAAAATAATTTTTAAAAATATTACGCGGGACTGGATTGGAAGAATCAGTAGTCAAAAATACATCGCCTGTGTCGATTAGTTTGTTACTCTTAGTTTTATTTACCAATAAACAATTTGTAATTGTTAATATTATTATTCTTTGATATATTAGTTTAAATATGTCATTTTGTATTGACAGACAATTTATAAGTATAACATTATTTTACATAAATATGCTACTTACGACTTTGCTATAGCGTTACCTCCGGCATATCAACTTACCTGCAAAAGAAAAGAAAAGAAAATAACAATAAATTTAAAAAGAAAAAAGTTAATGTGTAGAAGAAACGCAGAAAATATCAAACTAAAGTCAATGTTTATCTTTAATATCAACAGTATATTTATTCAACCTTACACATACACTATGAAATTCTAACCTACAAAGAGGGATTTTATATGTTTTATTTCCTTTTATTTTTCTCTTTGTTTGTACAATAAGAACGATTTTGTTGGCAGCTGCTTTCTTTGAAAACCCCTTGAGTTTGTCGACACGACTCCAGAAGCTGAATATCTTTTGTAGCCTTTTTATATATGTTATGAGATACTGTTTGTTTTTATTCATACCGATCAAATTTTGTAAACAGATTTGTGATAAAAAGTAGAAAGTTGGACAGATTGTATGATAAAATAAAAAAAAGAATCGGTCTAGTGCAAATTGGACTTGCGCAATTAGTGTTCCGTACTGTGGGGACTTTAAAACAAAAATTTTTGTTACAGAGTTATAAACTGATCAATGGCTTCACAAAACATACCCCAAATGAGTTTTCAATAAAAGAATTGAGTGCCCAGCTTACAAGCATGTCTAGTCTAGATCAGACCAACTAGAATAAGATAAAAAGTTCCTTAAGATCCATTACATATTTTCACATTTTTCCTTAGTCAATAATGTATAATAGTTACAGCATCAATAAATCAATCTGACTCAATCTAGAATCTAGAGGTAAAAGTATAAAACAAATATTTACTATCTACATATTTGTTTAATTATAAACAAATAAAATAAAATTATTTTCACTCGGTACCTAATGCTTAAAGCAGTAGCTGTTAAGTCACAACTTTCAACGAAATAAACCTTCACCATTCTGGCAGGAATCTAGATTTTTTATATTAGATAAATTATCAAACGTAATGAACACGTGATAATATTTGCTCAATCTACACTTTATGGAGACCATTCCAGAATTTTTCTAAAAATAGTACAAAAAAATATATATTTTTGAATTCGTGTTTTTTTTACAAGCTTTTATTTGACATCCTACTCGATGATCTGGTAAAGATTTTTTTCCCTTCCGATTTCACCTCCCAAAACTAACCCCTTAAGCCAAAATTTAACTTCCAAAACTACACGGCTTTGATTGGGGGGTGAGTGTGACAGACGAACAGACGGATGGACAAACAGACACCGAAGTGATTTCGGAAGTGTTCCGTAAGGAACACTAAAAAAAAGTATAAATTCGAGGAAAGTTGTAGTTATCTCATACTTTGAATGTACGAACAGCGTGGATCAAATTTACCCTAATGTGCTTTGTTAATATAATTATATTTTTTTAATGAAATTCTATTTAAATAAAATACAGCGTGTTTCATAAATAAGTTTAAAATGTGTAGTTTATTTTGTGAATTCAATGGGCGGAAAAGTGTGTTTTCCTTGAGCGAAGTGTGCTTTTTGTTTGTTAGAGTTTTTTAAACAATAATTGTTCCGCGACTATTACGAGATAAACATTTTGCGTTCAATATGATTTAAATAGCATAGGTTTAACTGATTAAAAATGGGTGCAGAAGGTTAAAGAAACTGGCTCTCTCTCTCTCTCTCTCTGTCTTCCTATAACAATGAAAAGAACGGTTTATATTTAGACAACATTATTTAAAAAATAATTTTTCAAGGAATAATTTGATACCAAGGTTTTTCAAAAAGTGATTTTTTTATTACTATATTTCCTTCATTCTCATTTCGAACCTCTTAGCAGAGGTGTGGTAACTGCCAATGACACTAAGTCCTTCCACTGGTTCCTATCGTCAGCAAGACGAACTGCCACTCTAACTCCGGTGAGCTCCTGAACCTGATCCGACCATCGACGTGAAGCCTCTGGGTATACGGCCGTTTACTTTTCCTTCTATGACTAGGAGCTCCATATCGTTATTCCGCCTAGCTATGTGGCCAAAGTTTTGCAAAATTTTTTCGTGGATGGTGTCAGTTATTTTATTAGCTACTCCTAGTTCTTCCAGAATCGAAATATTGGTTCTGCGCGCAGTCCATGGTATACGCAGTAGTCTGCGATAACACCCCATCTCAAACGCTTTGAGTCTTAAGCGGTCTCTTTTTTTAAGTTAAGTTAGTTAAAATAGAAAAAACTAGAGAATGAAGGAATCGAATTTTTGTTGTTTTAGATATATTGGTATCGCACCAAATTTTTGTCAGTTTCACGACAGCATGACGGGCAATCTCTATCCTTTGGAGTATTTCTGGCTCAGAACTTCCAGAATTTGTAATTAAAAGCCCAGATATGTAAATTTATCAATAACTTAATATTTAAAAACTTTCGTGATATTGGGTTGGTTATTGTTGGCTCTGTCTATGATCATAACCTTGGTTTTAGATTGATTTAACCGTAGTCTCAGCATCTCGCTTCCCTGCTGGAACTGGAGCATGATACGCTCAATGTCTTCGATGTTTTCGGCGAAGATAGCAGTGTCATCAGCATACCTCAGGTTTCTTATACGCCTGAAATGCCCCCATCGTAGTATTCTATAGTTCTTCTCACCCTGACAAACTTCAGAGTGGACTGGAAAAGGTTTCGATTTGACGTCATTCACCTGGACTTTCACCGTGCCCAGGACTCAAAGCAAATAAATCTGTACCCTTTTTTTATTACGATATTTACATTTTTAAAAATAAATAATAAAATAAATTCGCAGATATCCCCAATAAATCCGACCCTACTCCCGAGCATACTGAGAAAAAACCTCCTGCGTAATATCAAATAGAGAAATGCAAGTCCGAAAAGAAACGGTGTAGAGAATGCCTAATGGTCTCGCTTTATCCCTTAAGATATTCCTACTCAACTTCATTACAACAAAAAACATTTCCTAAATCCAGGCAAAACCCAATTATAACGCCGCTAGTTTCTGCAGGACGGAAATCCTCGACGGCCGAAATCCGTTCGACATAAAGTCGGAAGGTGTAAATCAAACTCGAGCCCGATGGGTCTCGGTCGCCATGTCTGTCTAATATTGGCCTAGCAAATGCTGCTGTGAGAGTCATTCAGGACTGATGATATCGTTCGTAAGGGTGGTCATTTGTTAAAGGTTTTTTTAAGGGCAGATCGAAGACCTAGTCATGCAGTATATTTAATTTGATATATTGAGACCTTGACGGTTTTTAGAGATGTATAATGATCGGACTTTGTGTTAGTAATTCGGTACAGAATTTAGGTTTTAATATAATGAATGAAGTAAGAAAATCTAATTAACCGTGAAGATATGTTTTGTATTGGACTACAAATAAAAGTCCCTTTTACAGTTTTCAAGAATATTTTTGTCTTTCGAAATCGGCATTTTTTTTCGTTTAAAATTCTCCTTAAAATTTATAGAATACAAGGCTACTTTCCTTTTTTACGAAATACAAACTTTAAGTTTATCTGCCGAGCCTTTTTCCAAGCAAGTACAATAACGCGCAGCCAACGCTCGAGCCTACCTTAGGAAGCATCAAGCTACGAGGCTGGTTTGAAAAGTCCGTGCAAAAATAAAAACTACTTATGTGTTTGGGGTAAACCTTTTTTATTTTTCGACATAGTCTCCTTTTAGACTTATACACTTCGTCCAACGATGTTCTAGTTTGTTGATCCCTTCCGAATAATAGGATTTGTCCAAGTCTGCAAAATATCCATTAGTGTCTGCAATCACCTCCTCGTTTGAATAAAATCTTTGTCCCGCCAGCCATTTCTTCAAATTGGGGAACAAATAGTAGTCCGAGGGAGCCAAGTCTGGAGAATAGGGGGGATGTGAAACGAGTTGGAATCCTATTTCCATTAATTTTGCGACCACTACTGCTGAGGTGTGTGCTGGTGCGTTGTCGTGATGGAAAAGGACTTTCTTGTGGGCCAATCGCGGGCGTTTTTCTTGCAGCTCGGTTTTCAAACGGTCCAATAACGATGAATAATATTCACCTGTAATAGTTTTACCCTTTTCCAGATAGTCGATGAGGATTATCCCTTGCGAATCCCAAAAGACAGTCGCCATAACCTTTCCGGCCGAAGAAACGGTCTTCGCCTTTTTTGGTGCAGATTCCCCCTTGGTAACCCATTGTTTAGATTGTTGTTTGGTCTCAGGAGTATAGTAATGTATCCATGTTTCATCCACAGTGACGAAACGACGCTTAAAGTCCTCCGGATTCTTCTGGAACAGCTGCAAACCATCCTTGCAACACTTCACACGATTCCGTTTTTGGTCAAGCGTGAGCAATCGCGGCACCCATCTTGCGGATAGCTTTCTCATGTCCAAATGTTTATGCAAAATATTATGTACCCGTTCAGTCGAGATGCCCACAGCACTAGCAATCTCACGCACCTTAACTCTTCTGTCATCCATCACCATATAATGGATTTGATCAATGATTTCTGGAGTCGTAACCTCCACAGGCCGTCCAGAACGTTCAGCGTCACTTGTGCCCATATGGCCAGTCCGAAAATTTTGAAACCACTTATAAACTGTTCTAATCGAAGGTGCAGAGTCACCATAATGTTTATCAAGCTTCTCTTTAGTCTCCTGAGGCGTTTTGCCTTTCATAAAGTAATGTTTAATCACCACACGAAATTCTTTTTCGTCCATTTCTTGAAAATCACTCGACTTCACGATTCACACGAATGCCAAACACAAAGAAATAGACCGATATGGCTGAAACTTGGTGTGCGTTCATTCAAGAGATGCTACTAACTAAACATGACCTCAATACGCGCCGGTGGTGCCATCTCTCGGACTTTGCACGGATCATTTCTTCGACCAGCTGTTAAGTAAACACTTAATAGAATGATTTGTGAGAGTTCTTCTGCACATTATTTTGGCAGGAACATTATGCTAAGCATCAGTTTTTTCACAATTTTTTTGTATTGAAAATATTTTTTTTTCAAAACCATGTTTTCGGAATTGGCATGCAGGATTACTCAAAAACTAATAAACGGATCGACTTGAAATTGAACATATACAATATTCAATTATTTGATAAAAGATCGTTTAAACAATTTTTTCTAGGTCATTTTTATCTTTTTTGTAAAAAATTGCTTTTTTCAATAGTAGAAAAATGTGAGTTTTATTTTTTTAATTTTTGCGTTTATTCATATAGAAACTGTGGGTATGTAGATTACAAATTAACTTGATTTTTTCAGATCAATCAGGGTGTTCGTACCGGAGGTGCTCCACGAGATGTGCTGTGTTCTTTTAGAGTTGTTCTAATATGCTAAAAAAATATATAAAAAAACATGTTTTTTCTTGCGCTGGACCAGGATGAGCCCCTAAACTGTAGGCCCCCTTTTTCTGTGAAACACTTAAAAATGCATCGATCATAGGCAAAAGGCGAGAGTGTGTCCTACTTCCGTATCGGATATGGCACTTCAAGAAGAAGGAGAAGAATATTCTACCTAAAATATCAAATTTTTTAGTTATTTCGTCATAGTAACCTGTAGAGTTTTGTACAAATATGAATTTACATTGTTTAAGCATTTTCTGGAATTTATAAAAATTATTTAGATTTCATTTGTTTGAATATTCTAAGTCAACGTCAAATTGTTGGAGGAACAGGGCCTGTTGATGCCACTAAATATTTGATATTGGCACATAAAATTTTAATTTCGTTAGTAAGTTATCATGTCAAAATTATAATTGCTTTAAAGCAACTTAAAAACAAACGAGAAATAAATTGCCAAACTAGGTGTATTATATTGTACAGTAATATATTTTTAAGTGTTTCACTTGATTTTCTATTCTCTTATTTAATACTACTAAACTTAGTTTTTTAGGAAAGGAATCAAATATGATATAACCACTGTTGTCACTTTTGATAGATTACAAAGCAAACAGTGATTTTCATAAGTACACCATTAAGTAGTTTTTCAAAATTCAATTTCAAAAATATATAATTGGTGGTAATTATTTTCAGTCGTTTTCGAGATACGATACATTAAAGTTGTTACAGTAATCACCCATTCACAAAAAAAACTTGGGTTTGTATTGGTAGAATTTATAGGATCGGTAATTTTTTATGAAGAAGATTAATATACTCTCAGATAAATTACTAATTGTCAGATTTGACAGCTTATTAGGCTAGCTAGGATTTTCTGAAATGGCACGATCTCTGTATATATGTAACTTTTGAGATTCATTTTTAGGATATGTAGTTAACTAAAAAATAATTCAACCGAATTTTAACTTTTCAGTAGCTTACTCGATTTAACGACGATTTTCTCATTTAGGAAACTAAAAAATTTCTATATATAATAAAAGACTGTTTGTAGTCAATTTTCACTGATTTATTTATAATTGTGATGACGCGTTTCGCTGTCAATGCAGCTTGTGATCCGAAAAAGCTGCATCGACAGCGAGATGCGTCAGCACAATTGTAAATAAACCAGTGGAAATTGACTAAAAACAGTCTTTTATTATATATTTATAGTGAATTTCCATCAAGTAGAAGCTACAACCATCCGAAATTTAAAAGATTTCTTACTACCACGAGCTAAATATAATATAAAAAAACTTGTTACTTGTAAAATTTAACGGTTTGCAAATCCAAATGGGATATTTTTAAAATAACACGGTCTGTATTTGAGCCCTCATTTAAGTCGTTATTTTTAATCCTACGTAGCTTGTTCAGATAAAACTAAACAATGTAAATAAAAGATTTGACTCATTATGTTTAAAGCCCCCTACCTCCAGAACGAGGTAATAATTACTAACCATTATATTTTGGAAAATAAACTCAAAAGAATTACTTAAAGGGTGTGTCTATATACAGATTATACCATTTTAAAAAATCCCAGATGGCTTTGCAATCTGTGAAATTTGATAAGTGATAAGTTTATTAATCCATTACAAAAAGCTAAATCTAATATTGAAATATATTTTTTTCCAAAACAGGAAAAATTGAATATCAAGCAAACAACTTAAAAGTCAAAAAATTCATTCGAAGTATCGGAAACGGCTGAAAATAAATATCTTAGTTATATTTTTGTAAACTTATCGAAATATTCTATTCAATTCTATCCATACAGAGTTGTTGCATTTAACAATTCTTAGTTGGATGCCAAATCTGTCAAATTTGACAGAAATTCATTTCTTGGGTACGAATTTTTCTTTTTTAAAAATAATTTTGGGTCCTAAAAAAATTCTACCAGAATAAAATCAAGCATCTATTTTTTGACTAGGTGATTGTTTGTAACAATTTTTATGCCTAACTAAAAAAAATTGTTTATGTAACTTGGATATTTTAATATATTATACCGAAATTGAAAAGAAAAACAATTTTATTATTTCACTAATATTAGGAAAATGTTGCAAGGAATACAAAAAAAAACTTTTTTTGTATTCCCTCGTTTTGACTTGGCAACCATACGAAACATTTAAGAAGTTTATATAAAATGTATTTTTTTCGACTATTTGGCCAGTTGAATGTTCTAGATCTTTATAAAAATTTGACTGAATCAGCCAATACTTGGGCGAAATCCATAACTATTTTTATGTGAACAGAATACAATAAAACTATATTTACTCAAAATATGTGAATTTTGACCATTATTTGGATATTTTTGTTTCAAGTTATAAAAATATTTTACCTTCAGTATATAGTATTATTTCCAATTTGTAGAATATCTGGAATTTGGAAACTAATACATATATATATATATATATATATATATATATATATATATATATATATATATATATATATATAATAAATAAATAAGAAATAAAACTAATTCAATTATGGTAAATTATTTAAATCAATTGGGTCATCAGAAATTAATTTCAAGAGATTCAAGCCGATTTAGTTAGTTAATTAGAATCTTATGGTTCACTATGTAAAAGTTTGAAATTCTCATCGAAGATATGTATTTTTAATCTTAAGTCTATCGTGGATAACAGAATGCACGTCGAGCATAAAAATAACATGTTAGATGTATTGTGGTATAGTGCCATTGTGCCAAACCTTCAGTTAAACCAAACGTTTCGTTTATATATATATATATATATGTATATATATGTATGTATATATATATATATATATATATATATATATATATATATATATATATATATATATATATACGAGGCTGGTTTGAAAAGTCCGTGCAAAAATAAAAACTACTTATGTGTTTGGGGGTAAACCTTTTTTATTTTTCGACATAGTCTCCTTTTAGGCTTATACACTTCGTCCAACGATGTTCTAGTTTGTTGATCCCTTCCGAATAATAGGATTTGTCCAAGTCTGCAAAATATCCATTAGTGTCTGCAATCACCTCCTCGTTTGAATAAAATCTTTGTCCCGCCAGCCATTTCTTCAAATTGGGGAACAAATAGTAGTCCGAGGGAGTCAAGTCTGGAGAATAGGGGGATGTGAAACGAGTTGGAATCCTATTTCCATTAATTTTGCGACCACAACTGCTGAGGTGTGTGCTGGTGCGTTGTCATGATGGAAAAGGACTTTCTTGTGGGCCAATCGCGGGCGTTTTTCTTGCAGCTCGGTTTTCAAACGGTCCAATAACGATGAATAATATTCACCTGTAATAGTTTTAACCCTTTTCCAGATAGTCGATGAGGATTATCCCTTGCGAATCCCAAAAGACAGTCGCCATAACCTTTCCGGCCGAAGGAACGGTCTTCGTCTTTTTCGGTGCAGATTCCCCCTTGGTAACCCATTGTTTAGATTGTTGTTTGGTCTCAGGAGTATAGTAATGTATCCATGTTTCATCGAAACGACGAAACGATGAAACGACGCTTAAAGTCCTCCGGATTCTTCTGGAACAGCTGCAAACCATCCTTGCAACACTTCACACGATTCCGTTTTTGGTCAAGCGTGAGCAATCGCGGCACCCATCTTGCGGATAGCTTTCTCATGTCCAAATGTTTATGCAAAATATTATGTACCCGTTCAGTCGAGATGCCCACAGCACTAGCAATCTCATGCACCTTAACTCTTCTGTCATCCATCACCATATCATGGATTTGATCAATGATTTCTGGAGTTGTAACCTCCACAGGCCGTCCAGAACGTTCAGCGTCACTTGTGCCCATATGGCCAGTCCGAAAATTTTGAGACCACTTATAAACTGTTCTAATCGACGGTGCAGAGTCACCATAATGTTTATCAAGCTTTTCTTTAGTCTCCTGAGGCGTTTTGCCTTTCATAAAGTAATGTTTAATCACCACACGAAATTCTTTTTCGTCCATTTCTTGAAAATCACTCAACTTCCTTGATTCACACGAATGCCAAACACAAAGAAATAGACCAATATGGCTGAAACTTGGTGTGCGTTCATTCAAGAGATGCTACTAACTAAACATGACCTCGATACGCGCCGGTGGTGCCATCTCTCGGACTTTGCACGGACTTTTCAAACCAGCCTCGTATATATATATATATATATATATATATATATATATATATATATATATATATATATATATATATAAACTCCTGGACAAAATTAACGCAACAATCTGAAAATTAATTTATCTTTTTCTTATGTCAGTTTTAAAGTTTATCGAGTATTTGAATAGTAGGCTAGGCATATTTTGTTTCGTTGTTCATGGCAGAAAACAAAACAATTCGTTTAGATTTACAGTTTTAAAGAATTTTTTAGAAGATAAACAATTTTCTGTAATAATGCGATAGATTTTCTTTAAAAGTAAGCTTATAAATTGTTCCCTTTTTCAAAGTAATACGTTTTTTGTGGTAGACTGTTTTATTTTTGACCCCGAAGAATTAGAAAAATGAATCGAACAAGGAATTTAACTGAACACGAGGTAGTGCGAGCCTCAGTTTTATTGGACGAGGGATATTGTCAGAGTTATGTTGCCAATTTGTTAGGCAAACATCGTTCCACAATAAGTCGTATGGTAAGACGCTTGAATGAAGTAGGAACTTATTCTAGAAGGCTAGGGCAAGGGCGAAAACAATGCACTAGCGACCTAGATGAACGTTTTATAAGACAATATGCTTTAAGAAACAGGACTGTCACTAGTTCTGTAATAAGAAACGAACTCGAAGCTGTTCGCTATGTCACAATTTCTTCTAAAACAGTTAGAAGACGGTTAAATGAAGCTGGATTAAACAGTAGGAGACCAGCGACTGCTTCCTTGCTTACTAGAGAGAACAGAGTTGCCAGGTTACGTTTTGCTCGAAATCACGAAAACTGGTCTGTGGATGATTGGAAACAAGTTTTCTTCACAGATGAAACTAGGGTTAGTCTAAAACATCCAGATGGTCATGAGCGAGTATGGCGAAGACCAGGAGAGAGGTTTGCTCCTTGCAATATCTCTGCAAGGATTCCATTCGGCGGTGGCTCTGTTATGTTCTGGGGTGGCATCTGCTTTGATGCTCGCACAGAGTTAGTTCCTGTCCGTACGAGATCCATGAATGCTGACTATTATCTTGAGAATATTGTAATAGAATATGTGATGCCTTTCGGTCATTTTGTGGGGCCCAATTTCCTGTTTATGCAAGACAACGCTCGACCTCACGTGGCTAGGGAGGTACTCGATTATCTTAATCAAGTTGATATGCCGATTATGCAATGGCCACCAAAAAGCCCAGATCTGAATCCGATGAACATGGATGGGATCACCTTAAGAAAAATGTGAAACGTCATATCCCTACACCTAGAAACCTGAGGGAACTTGAAAATGCAGTTATCACCGAATGGGAGCAAATTCCTCAAGATTTGATCCAAATTTAATTAGAAGCATGCCTAGGTGCATAAACGCTGTCATCCGAAGTAGAGGAGGCAACACACGCTACTAGTGTCCCAGTTACACCATTAATTTTACTACTAGTGTTCAAGTTTACTTTTTTCATTATTACATAATTTCAACGATTTTGTTATTAGCTCTTAAGAATAATTTTAATTCGAATCTTATAGAGAAATTTGGTAGGTAACTCACTTTTAAAGTATCCGACTAACTTTTTTCTAACTTTTAGTGTAACCAATGTTCATAAAAAATTATTAAAATTAATTCATTATAGAGATTTGTATGATTTAATATATTGTTGCGTTAATTTTGTCCAGGAGTGTATATATATATATATATATATATATATATATATATATATATATATATATATATATATATATATATATATATATGTATATATATATGTATATATATATATATATATATATATATATATATATATATATATATATATATATATATATATATATATATGTATATATATATATATATATATATATATATATATATATATATATATATATATACATACATACATATATAGTTAAATATAGATATAGAGTAATATAAAATATATCGAATAATACAACTTTTGAGCAAAAACTCTACCCTGATATTCTGCCACCCCATAGTCCGAATTCGACGAATCACAGTAAAGTTAATTTTTGGGAAATTTAAAGTTTTAACGTTGTAATATTTATTTCGAGTTAAAATGTTTTTATGGCATGCTTGTTTTTGACAGAGTACTTTTTAAACTGTTTGTCCTCCCTTCTAGAAGTCAGATTGATAATGAAACAGATTTTTTTAACGGGAATGTAGTGGCTATTTTATTGAAATATAGTATTTCTGTACATTTTTTAAGTAAATAATTGTTTTTAAACCATTGATCTTACGATATAGTTTCTTTTAGTGTTCGGTACGGAACATTTATAAAATCACTTCGGTGTCCGTGTGTCTGTCTGTTTGTCACACCCGATTTTCTCCGAAACTATTTGACATAGAAAGTTGAAATTTGGTACTAATATACGAATTGATGGCCTCATCAGAACCGTGTAGTTTTAAAAGTTAAATTTTTACTTAAAGGCTTAGTTTTGAGGATGAAATCGGAAGTTAAAAAAAAAATTACCAGGTCATCGAGTAGGGTGTCGAATCCATGCTTGTAAAAATACGAGTTCAAAAGTATATATAATATAATACTTGCGTACACTTTTCTTTGTATTATTTTTTAAAAAAACGCGAAAAATCGCTGTCTCCCCCCACCATTATCTCGAAAAGTACTGTTCAAAAAATTTTAAGAAATTCTAGAAAATTCTCCACAGGGTGTAGATTGAACGAAAATTATCACGAGGAAATTTGCTTTAATAATTTATCGGGTATATAAAAAAAATAAAAAAAAATTTCAAGGTCAACAGTTTTCAGTAAAAATCGGAAAAAAAAAACTTTGTTGAAAACTCATTTGAGGTGTGTTTTCTGAAATCATTGATCATTTTATACCTCTGTAACAAAAAGTTTTATTTTAAAAGCAATCAACGTACGGAACACTAATTGCGCAAGTTCAACTTGCACTTGACCAGTTATTTGAATTTTAGATGCTTTTCGTACTGAGAAAGGTAAAAATATTTTAATTTATTAAAATATAAAACACGAAATTTTTGATTTTAAAGTGCAGGAACATTACGACAGTACAGGATATTAATAAAATCAAAATAAAATTTAAAAACAAAACAAATTTTGTGATTAAATTGACAGTTTCATTAAAAATTTATCCCTCTATATTAGACATAGATGAAACTGACATATAAATATTTATCATAATTATTATTTTATAATTGTAAATTCGAAGAAGAAATTATCAAAATTTGTAAAGTATGACAAATAAAAAAAAAACATTTTGAATTACTAGTCTACTGTGTAGACCAATATCTCAATATTTACGGCATTTTGTTTTTTTTTAAGTTTTTTTTTTAATCCTCTCGTCCGGGTTACAATTAAAATGATTTTTTATAAATTAACTTAGAAATTAAATATTTTCTGCTGTTTGCATAATTTGAACATTGTTTATATTTTAAACATGTTGAATACAAATTTTTATTTAAAAAAATCGTTTATACATTAATTCATAGTCTCAGTCAAGAACAAAATGTGTTTTAAATAATTTTTTAAAACGTTAATTTCAAATTGCCTAACGAAAAGTAAGCATTTTATTTGTAGGTTACAATTTAAATAAAAAAAAAACATGTTACTGGTAACCCTGATAGAGAAATTAGTACCTTTGAAAAGTTCGCTTACTGTAAAAACCACTTGTGAATTATATTAGCCAATACCTTCTGATACCCGAAGGAAGGATGTCGTTCATGGAATAGTTGCCCACTGAATATTATCTATTTAAAATTGAAACCTGGACACAGCAATTTTTGGAACAGAATTCCATGACTGTCACTCCTCGCCCCTCTTACTCACCAGATTTCGCATCCCGTGATTTCGGCCTCTTCCCCACATGATGATAAAGTTAAAATGTCGCCGCATCGATACGATAAAGGAGATTCACCGCAAATCGCTGCCGGCTCAGTAACAACATTAATCCCTCAAAAAATATTCGACGAGTGGGAAAAATACATTCAGATACAGAGGGACTACTTTGAAGGTGATAGGAGTCACAAAACCTAAAAGTAACTACTTCAGATTTTATGGCATTAATCCGAGAACGTTTCGATCACACCACGTAGCCACTGTTTATTCTTTCATTCGGAACAAAACTGTTATATGAATTTCGATGAATTATTGTTCAAATAATTCGTCATCTTTCCTCTCAGCGCTCTAGCTACCATATTATCCAATAACATCACCACGTCAGTGTTAGGGTGATTTAGAGGCCCATGAGGGCCGCCATGTTTGTAACATTTCAATTTGGAGCCTTCCCTTCACTTTATCCAGCAAATATATTTTCGTTTTATGAAAGCAGTATCAAAATTGGCAATTTAATTTCTATTTTGGAATATTTATATTTTATATTAAAAATACCGGCCCAGGGGCAACTTAAACTTGCGCAATTAGTTTTCTGTATGGTGATTGCTTCTAAAATAAGAAATTTTGTTACGGAGGTATAAAATGATCAGTGACTTCACAAAACACACCCCAAATGAGTTTCCAACAAAGTCTATTTCCGATCTTTGTTGAAAACTGAAGACCTTGAAAAATTTGTCTTTTTTATATGCCAAATAAATTATCAATGCACTCGTGATAATTTTTATTTAATCGGCACCTTATGGAGAATATTCCAGAGCTTTTTTAAAATTTTTTGATTAGTACTCTTAGAAATAGGGTGGGGGAGAAGAATTTTGGTAGTTTTTTTTAAAAATAATATCAGGTCTGGGAAAAAGTTCGTGGCGTTTTTTTTAGTAAAATTCAACTGGTTTTCTTATAGTGTGAAAATGAATTTATTTAAACCAAATATACTCCATTATTATCGTCAATGTTTCGCCATTTTTCGGGTAGAGCCATGATGCCATCGGTGAAGAACTTCTGTGGTTTCTGGTTGAAAACTGAATCAAGTAGTTTTCACAGGCTTCTTTTGAAAGCAGCCTAATTCCATTGAGAGAGTTCTGCAGAGATCGGAACAAGTGATAGTCACAGGGTCCTATGTCTGGACTATACGGTGGATGCATCAAAACTTTCCAACCGAGCTCTCGCAATTTTTGACGGGTCATCAAAGAAGTGTGTGGTCGGGCGTTGTCATGATGGAAGACAACACCTTTCCTATTAATCAATTCGGGCCGTTTTCTTTCAATTACCTGGCGTAATCTCTCTAGTTGTCCACAGTAGAGTTGAGAATCAATCGTTTGACCAACTGGAAGTAGCTCATGGTGTACGATTCCCTTCAAGTCCCACCACACACTCAGCATTACCTTTTCGGCGTCAATCCTGGCTTCGCGAACGCTTGTGACGCTCACCATCCCTTGTCCACGATCTTTTACGCTTCCGATTGTCGTACGTGATCCATTTTTCATCATCGGTTATGACACGTTTCAGAAATGGCTTGATTGCGTTGCGTTTCAGCAGCACATCGTAGATGTTAATTCAATCTATCATGTTTTTGGCGCTCAACTCATGAGGAACCCATACATCCAGCTTCTTTTTGTAGCCAGCTTTGTGTAGATGGTTCAAAACCGTTTTGTGGTCAATGCCTAGCTCCATACCAATATCGACACTGCTGATATGCTTATCTTGCTGGACTTTTTCAAGAATTTCATCAGCTTTTTCAGTGATTGGACGACCAAAGCGTGACTCATCTTTCACATCAAAATTACCAGAACGAAAGCGAGCGAACCATTTCCGCGCAGCAGATTTTGATAAAGTACCTTCACCGTACACAGCACAAATTTTTCACAAGCCTGCACAGCGTTCTTCCCTTTGCAAAATATAGTGCAATTTTTCATTACTTTTCTCCATTTTGAATCGCAAACAACTTTCCAACCACTGCACCAATTTCGATATTTATACACTCAAAGTAACGCTCGAAGTGTCACCTTTTCAACGAGCGTTAGTGGTGTCACTGCGACCTGTGTTTCTTGAGTTATTTGAAACTGACGCCATCTATCGGGAAAATCACCACTAACTTTTTCCCAGACCAATATAAGGAAAAGGTTGCGCTAGTATGACATCATGTATATTTTTGAAGTCGTGTTTTCACAGGCTTTTACTGGGTAACCCCACTCGATGACCTTGCAGAAAAATGTTTTTTCACTTCCGATTTCACTCCCCAGAACTAACCCTTTAAATCAAAGTTTAACTTTCACATCTACACGGCTCTGATATTATTTCTGTATTTGAGCCAAATTTCAAATTTCTATGTCAAATTTTTTTTGAGAAAATCGAGTGTGGCAGACACACAGACGGACACCAAAGTGTCCATAAGAAACATTAAAAATATATATTGGATATATGTACCAAACTATACAATATCTTATAGTTTATTTATTTTCTACTTTTTGATTGCTCTAAATGTTATTTCACTATAGTTCAATAGCTTGAATTGATAAATTTATAAATAAAGAAAAAAACGAGTCAGCTATTATTCACATTTTAATAAATCCCAGTCCGATGTGGGACTACTCTCTATTTAAATCAGAGCTAGTATTTATAATATTTCAAAAGGTGCCTAAAATAACATTTTATTTATGTAAACAAAACAAGCACATTGAAACTTTAATTCTGTTTCCGTACTCAATTTATTAATTAAACAACAAACAAAGTCTAACTACGCCCTGCAACTAAGTTGCAGTAGTCCCTGAAAATTTTATTCCATGAATACTGCTCGAGGTGTCGAACAATGCAAAACTTTGCTAAAATTATTTGCTTGCAAAATAAGTTGTTGTTTCTGTTCAGGACTCGGCTGCGAGACAATAGGTTTAAATTGATAACTTTTAAATGTTTTCGTTTGGCTTGTTGCGCTAAATAAATACGTATATAGGTTTTATAAAGTAATACTATGCAACTAAAAGCTTTATATTTTTCTCTAAAATGGTCTTTTTACAAATAGAACTAAACAGCTATTATATATACAGGGTGCCCTATATGTATAGAATAATGATTCCACAGGATTTATTAATCAGTGTATCAAAGAAATGTTTAAATAAAAGTTATAGTTTATATGTTTAACTAAAAGATCTTCGCTGACGACATTCTCTTATACACTTCCTCTCCTTACTCCTCAGCCTGCATAAGTGCTATCCAACGTTTTATAAATTCGGCTTTTCTTTCTCCCCTCAAAAATCCTCTTCCATTCATTTCTGCAAGAGCAGAAATTGTCCTAGAACTAACCCTTTAATCATCTCCAATCACCCCATCCCTTCAGTGGAACAACTAAAGATCTTGGGTTTAACATTCGACTTCAGACTTACTTGAAAACCCCACATTCAATCCCTCAAAACAAACACCTTTTCAGACATCAACTTGATTCTTTCCCTCTCCCACATATATAAGTCCCTCATTCTCTCCAGGATCAATTATGGAGATTTCATCTACGACTCTGCCAGCTCCTACGTCAAAAAACCTCTCGAAAATTGCTGCCTTCGACTTGCTACAGGAGCATTTCGTACTACTCCAATCTCCAGCTTGCAGTGCATCTCAGCCACCCTGCCACTTCAGCTATTACGTCAACTCTCCTTACTAAAATTCTACTCTTCTTCACTTCATCGACCCCACACCAGGAATTCCCTCAACATGGCTAATGTTCACAAATCCAACTTAATACTTACCCCTGACTCCATTCCTCACAGAATAAACACTCTGATCATCCAGTATAACACTGCTCCTCCTTTTTACAACTACCCTCTTCAAACTACTTTTCCTCCCTGGCTTTTCCCTCTCCCCAACATCGATTTTACTCTTTATTCATACAAAAAATCTGAACACCCCAATTCCGTTTTCAACAAGGTCTTTCTTGAAAGGTTATCCAGCATTTACCCCAACCATTCCTTATTTTTCACTGATGGATCCAAGACAGATAAAGGAGTCGGAGCTGCCTTCTTGGTTGACAATGTCATTAAATTGTTCAAACTGCCGAAACACACTTCCATCTTTTCTGCAGAACTATTGGCCGTCAAGGAGGCCATCATCTCATCCTTCGACCCTTATAATAACTCATTCTCTAAGTGCACTTAATGCCATTAAAACCAGAAAACTGGAATTTAATTACATAAGACAGATCTAGGACCTAATGTATACTGCTTTCCTCAAAAAACGTACGATATCCCTGTTTTGGTTACCCAGCCACATTGGTAATCCTCACAACGATAGAGCTGACTCTCTTGCAAAACTTTCCATAGCAAGAGGCTGCCATAACGTGGGAGAAAATCACTTTTCTGACTTTAACATATTTCTAAAACATCTACACTATTCTCTTTTCCAACTCAAATGGGACTTGGAGGACCCAAACAATAAACTGTGGCCCAATAAACCAAATGTCTTCCCTCCCCTAAACATCATGGCAATTAATCGTAAACATAACGTACTAATGAGAAGATTGGCAATAGGACACACTTATTCGACTTACGTTTACTTGCAAAAGAGAGAACCCCCTCCGACCTGTCTCATTTGTGACTCCCCTTTATCTTTAGTTCACTTATTTGACTCCAACCTACACCATAACTTGAAAGTTAAACACAATATTCCGTCTAATGTTACCAGAAATATAATCTCCCTTACTACTCTAAAAGACAACATAACAACATTTCTAAAAGAATTTAACTTCAGAGTTTAACCCATTAATGGTATATCATCAAATTCTTGGACGCTAAATGACCATAGCCGTCGATGCGCCCTGACCATCGAAAATCATCATCATCAAAAGTTATACGGCGCACATGCCGACGTTGACAATAAAATATTTTGAACTGTCAATTCGAAGAAATTACGCCATCTTGATTTTTTTTAAATCGAAAGTCCTGTATATTATTTTATTTTTGAGTCCTACTTAAAATTCTAGATATTATTTGTCTAATATACCATATGTCTAAACTGAACTGGTTTGGAATTATTGTCATTCGAATTTTAAAATAGAAAAAAAGACAAAAAACTATTAATAAATACTCTAGGTTTATTTTTAAGGGAACAATTGCTCAAAATGTCTACCGTTAACAGCGAGGCAATGACCCAATTTGTCATAACCAGCATGAACAGAGTTTTGCAGAGAATCCGGGGTGATCTGTGCTACTTCATATTGAATTCTTTGTTGCAAATCTTCTACAGTTTCAGGTCGACTTCTATAAACTTTGGTTTTTAAATGATCCCATAAGAAAAAATTGAGTGGCGTAAGGACGGGTTCTGCCTATCCATCGATTAGGAATAATCGCATCCAAATATCTACGAACATTGATTTTGATAGTGAGGAAGTGCTCCATCCTGTTGATACCACAGATTCCTCTTAGGGGTATCCAAATTATTTTCATCGAGAAAAAGTCCTGCACAAGTTGGTATAACTTGCTCTTGGAGTAACTGTAAATACCGGTGTCCTGTAAGATTTTCATCGATAAAAAGAACCAATAATATGACGTTCATAAATTCCTGCCCACACGTTTATCTTTTGTGATCTTTGAGAATGACTGTCGATTATCCAGTGGGGATTCTCAGTAAACCAGTACCTCTTAACGGAAGAGTTAACAGGCATAACTGCCGACCTTACACCACTCGATTTTTTTTATGTGGTTATTTGAAAACCAAAGTTTACCGAAGTCGACCTGAAACTGTAGAAGATTTACAAGAATTTACAAAGAATTCAATATGAAGTAGCACAGATCAACCGGATCCTCTGCAAAATTCTATTTAGGCTGTTTATGACAGATTTGGTCATTGCCTCGCTGTTAATGGTAGGCATTTTGAGCAATTGTTACCTTAAAAATTAACCTAGAGTATTTATTAATAGTTTAGAGGGCTTTCAATTAAAAAAAAACACGATGGCGTAATTTTTTGGAACTGACAGTCCAAAACAATTGATTGTCAATGTAAGCATGTGCGCCGTAATACCCTATAACCTTTATTTAAACATTTTTTTGATACACTGGTTAATAAATGCTGTAGAATCATTATCCTATACATATGGGGCACCCAATATATATATATATATATATATATATATATATATATATATATATATATATATATATATATATATATATATATGTAATGTAATGTAATGTGTAGAGGGGAGTGTGGCCCAGAATGGCCCTTTGCACTGCGACCATCATTGATCTATTGTGCTTCCCCTTATCCCTCACGGGTTTAATACATCCAGGAACAGGACCTGCTCCTTCAATGGGAGCGTTAGCAGATCCTGTTCACGCAGCGTATAGGCATGTAGTATCCTATGTCTCCTATGTCCCAATGCCGCACAGTTGGTAATCAAGTGTTCCATGGACTCCTCTTTTTCACCGCAGAATCTGCAAGTGTACGTGGTTGATAGGCCCATTCTGTATAGGTGCTTATTGCAGGTATGGTGGCCTGTGAGTGCCCCCGCCAGTAATCTTAGGCTTTTCCTATCCATTTTCAGGGCGAGATCCGCCCTCCTTGCATCAAAGCTCAGAAACTTTTTAGAATGTTCCAGACCGTTAGTGTCGTTCCAATGTTTCTCTACTATGGATTTTGTCCATTTCGTCATCTCCTCTTTAAGGAGACCCCCGCTGAATCCAAAGGATGGAGAGGGTCCAATGAAAGTCCCCTCAGCCCCTTTTTTTGCATAGATGTCTGCCATCTCATTTCCTCTATGCCCCTCATGTCCTGGAACCCAGATCAGAGTAATCTGATTTTGAATTGCCAAGTCATTAAGCATGTTATGACATTCCAGTACTAGCCTGGACGTGAATGTACAGCTATTTAGGGCTTTCAAGACTGATTGGCTGTTCGAGAGTATTTTGATACTTACTCCTATGTATCCCCTTTTGGATAGGATCCCTACAGCTTCCAATATTGCGTATAGTTCCGCCTGGAATATTGTGGTGTCCTTGCTCAATGTTATTCCTCTGTGTGCTCTAGGCCCCACTATTCCTGCTCCCACCCCTTGGAGCGTTTTGGATCCGTCCGTGTACCACTTTTGTATATATATATATATATATATATATATATATATATATATATATATATATATATATATATATATATATATATATATATATATACGAGTATATATATATATATATACGAGTATATATATATATATATATATATATATATATATATATATATATATATATATATATATATATATATATATATATATATGTTAATTAATCACATTATAATGCAATTTTCATGATATTTGAGTCTTGTGGGTTTGTTAGAAGTACCGGTAACTTCTCCACATCTCAACTTTTAAGGTTTATTTTAAACGCTTTCCAAATTTCTGTTATTAACTATGGAAATGAAGTTTCTGAAAAAGAATATCTAGTTCCTGGTACTTCTGTTATTTGACTACTAGAATAGAACATATACAGTATCCTACGTAATTTACGTTAACAAGCAACATAATATGGACATCGAGTGGTAGAATAACCGCCCCTAATTTTTTATAATCTTGGTTTATGATTGTTTTATGAGTACTTAGGTTTAGTTGCGAACGGAAAATACCAAAATGCAACAAAAATTCTTTAAACAATTTCAAATATGTTATATTTTTTTTTTCAATTTATTTATTTGTATTTGGATATCTTGCCGATTTAGGGATTTAAAAAAACAACAATTAATTTTCCTAAATAAAATACAATCTAGTGGATGTAAATTTTTGAAAAATGGAACACGTAATGAAGCTACATATTTAAATTTTTCCATGCAATAAAAGATTCAATTTTGACGAAACTAATAAGTGTGATAACAAAAACTTGACCCATTACCATTATTTTCATTTTAAAGCTGCTAAGTATACTCTATATCTCCCTGTACGGGAAAATATAATAAAATACTTTGACTCCAGATCCTTAAACATGTTGAGTCTTAATTAACAACATTAAAATAATGCAAATCTAGTTCGTCTCATTATTTGCACTTCTTTTTTAAAAGGTTTGCCAATTATATGATCGTCGTTTCAAATGCATTAGAATTTGTAAAAAGAAGGTTTTTGAAATGTTTTTTATTTATTAATCATTTGTTACCAGATATAAGGATAAGTTCATTAATGCTTATTATTTATACCTTATTATTATTACTTTTATTCTTCTTTCTCACATTTGGTCAATGTGGTTCCATGTTCGGCTGATGGACCTAAGCCAAGTCAGCTCAAACGCTATTACCATTGTGTATTAAGGGGTGACCTGATAATGTTACATGTTTTCAAAATCATTTCTGAATGTTTTTGGGCATATTTGTGTTGAGTCCTAATTGTAGTAAGTGTGGTATGAATGTTGTGGCTGATATGATGAGGAGAACAATTGGTGGCAGTGTAGTAACAGCGCATCACTGTTCTGTATTCATTTCATCTGTATACTTTAACCGCTATCTTGGTTTGCCAGCCTTGCTAGTTGCATGCACCCGCACAGATGGGGGACAGACACAACCACCAAATGTACACATTTGAGCGAATTAAGACCAACGAGGATTTGTTGGAAATTTCATTACGAATAGTTTAGTTTTTTGTTTGTCTCGATCCGACTGATATAACAGGAGTTATTCACATTTTAAGCTCAAAAAATGCGTTTTGAAAACTTAAATTGTTTATAAACAAAAGAGCACAAATTTTTCGAGGTCCAAAACTAAGGACAATACTCCTGGTGATACCTCAGAGAGGATAAAATCATAATATTGCTGTATCTAAACTATGTCTATCTCATCATTATTTTGAGCTTTTTTACTGCACTATTTGCTTAGATATTTTTGCATTTAAAAAGTAACTAAAATTGCTAGCAAAAACTCTCTATTAAACAAGAAAACAAGTGAATGTTTGAGAACCGAAAAAACCAAATCGTTGTAATAAAACCCATTAACAGCCAACTCAATGTTAAACTCTTATTAAAAATCCCATTCATTTCAGTCATTTGTTTTAGTGTCACTCGTTTCCGCCTTTCCGGGCGACCGCCAAAAACTGATTTGGATTAATATGTATATATAACCGGAGTGCCACGACGCGCGGCGCCATTTCGCTATTAGCGAAAAATTAGCGAAAACTGCTGACAAGCGAAATCCATTTCGTGTAATCTCGATTTGTTTTAAAATAACGAAAAATGAAAAATCAGTGGTGTAGATGTCGATAGCAAAATAATAGTAATAATATTAGTATTATATTAGTATTGAAGTGCTGAGATCGGAGCCACTAGGGCTAAGCCATGCGCAACGTACAGTCTCTGTTTACGTCGGTGCCACTATTGTAACAGAATACGTTAGATATCGACCAGACAAGGTCTAAACTAATTACCTCCCAGTATCTCTAAAATGCACTCCTATGAATAGGGCGTAAAATTAGTATATAGGAGAACAGCCGCTATCTAGGTAGATAAGAAAGGTAGAACAGTCACCGACATTCTTAGAATTATTGACGTTTGGAAGGATTACTATAAAGAACTTTTTGTGCCTCAATTCGTGGGCGACTACATTGTCGACAACGAAGCCGCAGAAGAACAAGAACCACGTAAATAAATCTGAAGTCAGAAATGCTATTCAAAAGTTAAAAAAGCAGAAAAGCAACAGGTACTGACGAGATAACTGCGGAAATAATAAAGATGATGGGAGAAACCGCCGTGACTATGATGCATCAACTGTGTAATGTGGTATGGAAGACTGGAAGATGGCCGAAAGATTAGTGCCAAGTTGCATTTATACCCTTGCATAAGAAAGGATCTTGCTAAGGTGTTTCTCTGAATCCTAAATGAAAGACTCAAAACTTTTCTGCTGCCGCAAATATCTACCAAACAAATTCCTAATAAAAGCCAGATAATAGAAAAAGTCAGAAAATTTCAAATAACAACCTATATCTGTTTTATAGACTACTCTAAAGCTTTCAACTGCATACAATGGAACAAATTCTGGTCGATTCTAATCAGCATGGGAACACCTATACATCTTGTAAACCTTATCCGATCCGTGTATGAGAATACAAATGACAGAATTAAATTGAATGATTTGTCGGATCCCTTTAACGTAGAAGCCGAACTCAGACAAGGCTGTATTCTATCACCTTTACTTTTTAATATATATAGTCAACATATAATGAGGTCTGGTTTGGATGGCTAGAGTGGGGGTGTGACAATTGGTGGAAAAAAGCTAAATAATCTTTTGATATGCGGATGATACTGTTATACTTGCAACTTCAATACAAGATCTAGAATGAATTATGAAGTGCTAGGAAATCACTAGCAAAAACAATCGATTGGCAATTAAAAGAGCGAAAACCAAACTAATGATTGTTAGTCGAAATGAAGATCTTTCACACATAAATGAAATTGCTGGTTTCACTGTCGTTCAACTATTTGGGATCCTTCATAACTAACAATGGTGGCTGTGAAGCGGAAGTAAGAAGACGTTTGGCTATGGCTAGAAACTCGACAATCAAACTAACTGAGGTCTGGAAAGATCCAGCTGTCCCAAAAAAACACAAAGTTAAGATTGGTATCCAGCGTTATATTTCCCATAGCAACTTACGCATCGGAAACATGAACCATTAAACAAGCTGACAAAAGACGAACCGATGCGTTTGAGATCTCGGCATATCGAAGTATCGTACACCGACACCGTACTAATGTATCTGAAGAGCTTAGTATAAATGACCTACTTTCAAACAGAATTAACAGGCAGTACCTGAAATATTTTGGTCATATTATAAGGAAAGTGGACGTAATGGAAAAGCTTGTAGTAACGGGGAAGGTAGAAGATCAAGGAGATGGTCTCCAACAAGATGGTCCGACTAAGTAAGATCTCTCCTTGGTATGAGTATGCACGAGTCAAGTCAGGTCGCACAGGATCGATATGACTGGAGAATGACTGTTGAGGCATCAACTGCATAATATTTCCGATACTCCTATTGAGGTGAACGGATTGAGAGAGAGAGGTATCGCCCTGGCATGTCTGCAGCAGCCACTGGGCATGACAGCACGAGAAATTCCGATGGTAGGGTGCTGGGGAGGCCTGTTGGACAAGCAGTTACAGCTCGACAAGTACAACAGCAGACCTAGCAACAATAACAGGAGCTCCACCT
Source organism: Pachyrhynchus sulphureomaculatus (assembly GCA_019049505.1). Classification (NCBI taxonomy): domain Eukaryota; kingdom Metazoa; phylum Arthropoda; class Insecta; order Coleoptera; family Curculionidae; genus Pachyrhynchus; species Pachyrhynchus sulphureomaculatus. Next base: position 64,379,588 of record CM032453.1, on the reverse strand, counting down.
GCTCCAAAAACTTTTACTAATCAAGCGGAACTACCGAAACAGTACGTGAATGATAAGGTCAGTTAGGCCCACTTTCTACAAGATGAACCAACTGGCACATAAAGCAACTGATATAGACAAAGATTCCACACTTGATTCTGCAGACTACCCATATTTACATATGGCACAACCGGGGTGGTAATTCAATACTAAGTAATTGTCACGAACAGCCTTAACCAAGAAATATGACATAATACTACTAGAAGGGCTATTGAACTTAAAATTAATAAAAAAGTTTGAAACTTTTTCAACATGTATCTAGAACTACTCAGTATATATCACCACTACACCAAACACTTTATTTTTGCACTCGACGCGCGTTTCGCTAACCATGTTAGCTTCATCAGGAGCGATGATTGACTAAAGCTAAACTACAAATCTACCCTTTTTATACTTAGCCTAACCCTTGAATTACTCAAGCGGAACTAATGACATAGGCAAGGCCATCAGTTCCGGTCAAGTAACCAGTAGAGAGGACTATAAGGAATAGGCCCTCTGTCTTTATTTAAACTACTTTTACATTTTATGATTTCCATACTTTGGTATGCGTTCAACAATCTCCTATCAGATACATTTTTTATTAATCTTATGATTAATAGATTATCTAATGTTACAGTATGATCAGCTTCAAGGGCATGTTCGGCAATGCTAGACTTTTCTGTTCTATTGTATTTTAAGTGTGCTAAGTGTTCTTTAAATCTTGTTTTAATTGACCTTTTAGTTTGCCCAACATACTTTTTGTCACAATCATTAGAACTAATTTCATAAATTCCACTTTTCTCACAATTAGGAATTTTATCTTTGGGATTTCCTAAGATATTCCTCAGATTGTCTGATGACTTATAGACTAAGGTGAGGCCTACCTTATTAAATACCTTATTGAGTCCCTTGCTATATTTCGGATTATATGGTATGGAGACATACTTGGTGTTATTTTCTTCGCGTGTAAAAAAGGTGGAATTCTGAATATTAAACCTAAACTTATGTCTATTATATATTATCTACCAAGTCATCGTCATAACCATTAACTCTAATTATATTTCTAATACGATTCCTTTCTTTATTAAAGTTTACTTTATTCAGAGGGAAAGTGACCAAACGATGAATTAAAAAATGTAATGAGGCTAATTTATGTTATGATATCAAATTCTAAGCTATTATTATTTTTAATAATTAAAATATCTAGAAAAGGCAATTGTCCTTTGTTCTCAACTTCGTAAGTGAATTTAATGGAATTATACCGGCTATTTAATTTAGAAACAAAATCATCAATATTTGCTTTCTTTGTATCAAAAATCGCGAAAATATCATCCACATACCTATACCATACCCTTGGGAAATATTCGAATTCTTGACTGGCTTCGATTTCAAACTTACTCATGAATAAAGTAGCTATGAAAGGTGATAAGCAATTACCCATAGCTGTTCCTTCTTTCTGAACATAAAATTGATTGTTATATTGGAAATAATTTTGTTCCATACAAATTTTAGATAATGTTAAGTATTCACGAATAATTTCGTCTTCAAAGGAATCGTATTAGAAATATAACTAGAGTTAATGGTTATGACGATGACTTGGTAAATAAGCTAATAAATAGACATAAGTTTAGGTTAATATTCAGAATTCCACCTTTTTTACACGCGAAGAAAATAACACCAAGTATGTCTCCATACCATATAATCCGAAATATAGCAAGGGACTCAATAAGGTATTTAATACGGTAGGCCTCACCTTAGTCTATAAGTCATCAGACAATCTGAGGAATATCTTAGGAAATCCCAAAGATAAAATTCCTAATTGTGAGAAAAGTGGAATTTATGAAATTAGTTGTAATGATTGTGACAAAAAGTATGTTGGGCAAACTAAAAGGTCAATTAAAACAAGATTTAAAGAACACTTAGCACACTTAAAATACAATAGAACAGAAAAGTCTAGCATTGCCGAACATGCCCTTGAAGCTGATCCTACTGTAACATTAGATAATCTAAGATTAATAAAAAATGTATCTGATAGGAGATTGTTGAATGCATACGAAAGTATGGAAATCATAAAATGTAAAAGTAGTTTAAATAAAGACAGAGGGCCTATTCCTTATAGTCCTCTCTACTGGTTATTTGACTGGAACTGATGGCCTTGCCTATGTCATTAGTTCCGCTTGAGTAATTCAAGGGTTAGGCTAAGTATAAAAAGGGTAGATTTGTAGTTTAGCTTTAGTCAATCATCGCTCCTGATGAAGCTAACATGGTTAGCGAAACGCGCGCCGAGTGCAAAAATAAAGTGTTTGGTGTAGTGGTGATATATACTGAGTAGTATCATTGTGCCAAAGATTCCACATTCCCAACTTAGATGTATCTAGAAGCTGGCAAAATACCAACATGATGGCATATATCAGAAGTAATACTTCTACACAAAAAGGGAAACATCAGAAAGTTAGACAATTACCGCCCGATTAGCTTACTATCTTTGAGTAAAATCATTTCCAATAGATTAAAAAATAAGTTAGATTCCTACCAGCCATACGAACAGGCTGGTTTTAGATCCGGTTATAGTACATGCGACCACTTAAAGACAATGAGAAATATCCTAGAGAAAAGCAATGAATATAATTTCGAACACTACATAGCCTTCACAGACTATGAGAAGAATTTTGATTCTGTCGAAATGTGGGTAATGATCAACAGTGTGAACAACTGTAGAATTGATTCTAGATACACTACCATAATCAAAGATAAGTATGAAAATATAAAGATGTACATAAAACCTAGTATAGAACAAATACGTATAAAAAGAGGTGTAAGACAGGGAGAGATACAATCTCTCTTAAGCTCTTTCTTACAGCTCTAGAAGACGTATTTCGTTAACTAGATTGAACAAAGAAGGGCCTAAAGATAGATGGTGTGTATTTAAGGTTCACAGATTATATTGTAGTCATCAGTAATAATTCACATGAGTTATAAGGAATGATAAATGAGTTAAATTATCACTCAAAGACAATTGATCTTAAGATCAATAAAAGATAAATAAATAAAGATAGAAATAGAAACAAATTGATATGTTAACAAACGAAAATAAAGGATAATATAGAGCATGTAACAGAGATAAAGTGGCAGTGGGCTGGAATTGTAGCGCGCAACCGATGGACCAAGCGAACATTTGAATGGATGACAACAGCTGCAAAGTGATTGAAATGGAAATTCAGGGAGAAGACCTCTACAGCATTGGATAGAACTAGGCTTATAGTGGTATAGTAATTGGGGGGTGAAGGCAACATACATAGAAGTCAGCAAACCGAAATCGCATTAATAATTCCACAGAAAAAATCAACAGGAGGGTAACACCAAAGATGACAATGACATTATATACCGAGTTTAGGAGAACAATGATTTAGCGTGATGGAACCAAATCACTATTTACACCACCGCGGCCCAGGCTTAACTCTAACTAACCGACTAACATATTTATTAAACATAATAAATAAGAGAATCTTGCGATGATATGTTTTTGAGTCCCAAAAAATGGAATATCTACAGATAGCTAGCCCACTTAAATCCCCTCAAAGAGGTGCATTCTAGGAATACACGTTGCGCTAATACTTCACATCCATATGAAGTTCAGCTTGTCACTTCTCATACAACCCTTTTTAAGCAGTCTGTTATATGAAGAACCTTATCCCTTTGGAATGAATGGCCGATGACTGTGTTTCCCACAGAGTATAATTTATAGAAATTTAAGACTAACGCACACACATCGCTACTGTAGCGCTTTAGGGATTTCCATGCAGCACGTGTGCTATGCCCATAAAAGATCTGATAGTGACCTATTGTGAATCAATATATTGGGATTGCAAAGGGAGCTTGGGATAGACTGGTTAAGATCTGGAGAGACCACAATATACGGAAAGCAACTAGAGCAAGACAGAGGAAAGGGTTGTTAACAGGTGTACAGTTTAAGTTTTTGGTATTAATATCTTACATAAAGTAGCTTGTGTGTCAAATTATAAGTTATAGTGTTTGCTAGGTTAGGTACTATTTAGTCAGAAGTAGTAAAGTTCGGTGTTTATTTGAGAGCTGCGAGTTTGCAAGGGTAGTACTGAATAAATCACGTTACCATTTTTTTCTCAAGTAGGTAAGTTTCCCCATAGCATTTTACTTCACGTTTCACATTTTTTTTTAAATAATGACGTTCTTCCAAGAACATCAATATGAACAAACCTTTTCAGAAATATCTCTTATAATTTTCAAGGAAATATTGAAAAAGAAAATTATTAATGCAATCTGCGAAATAGTTTCATATATTAATTAAAATTAAACTTTATTTGCTGGCATGAAAACGAAGGTTTTCCGAAACTGATAAATAGGAATGAGATCACCACCCAAATACAGGTCCACGTTATAATGACAGAAAGGGAAGGAGAAGATCGAATCCCTTTCAAAAAGGCATAGGGCAATTAACCGAATATACTTGAGGAATAAGAACAGAAAAGTTTCATAGACGGACAAATAATTTCATAGTTAAGCTTAAAAACAACAGATTCATTTTAAAAATAAATGGTAAAATAAAGACGTCAATACAGTGTGGAAATTTTACAGCAAACTTTCTTTTCAATGTAGTGTAAAAATTTCTCGGCTTTTCCGTTACATTGTCCGTGTAGGGGAAACGATGGAAAAACTGACTTATGAGAATAGTCTTCCTATAAAAAAACCAAACTCGGAAATAATATAAATAACAGGACCAAACTTGGAGTATATAAGTTTCATTCATAAAAGTTATCATCGTAAATGTTTCGATAGAGAGATAACGCATTAATAGAGCAGAGGGTATTCTTCTATTCGTTCTCAGCCTGTATCCATCCACTCCTAATTGTAGGCCTCTTTTAAAATCTTCCATGCTCTTCTATCCATTACAACTTATGTCCAGTTCATTCCTGTAATCCTCTGGATGTTGTCTCGCTATCGCTTTCGTGGTTTTCCCACACTTCTCTTCGTCTCCTTTGGTCTCCATGTTAATAATTTATTAGTTCATCTGCTCGGATCTTGTCTCGCAAGGTGGCCCGCCGTTTGCCACTTTAGCCGTGCTATTTTTTTCCAGTACATCCGGTACTTTTGTTCTTTCTAAGATATCTTAGTTTCTGATTCAGTCTCTAAGGATTATTTCAAGCATGGCTCTTTCCATTGCTCTTTAAGTGATTTGGAGCTTGTTAGACGACTTGCGAGTTAGTGCCCTAGTTTCTAGACCATAAGTGAGAACAGGCATTATACAACCTTTTAAGAATATTAGGGATAACTGGTGACTTCGTTATATATTCCAGTTTACCGAATGCTGCCCATCCAGGACTTGTTCGTTTGCAGATTTCCGCATCATGGTTCTCTTTTTCCTATTGAATCTTGTGTTCTAAATATATTTAAGAGCAACGTATATTCATAATAAATTAAATAATTATAAATACATTCAGAAATTGTCAGGAATAATTTTTATAGAATAACTTCTGCATCCTTTAGTTTGTTTATTAGTTTCAACCAGTTAATATTCCTGAAATGCACTGGCTAGTCGATAGCCTTCTTGAAATTTTTACATTTGTAAAATTTATCATCATATACAACGTCTGTCTTTATATACTATATGTATATTTATGCAGTTTTCTTTCAAGTGTAGGTATATTCTCTAGCCAAAATGTTTAGCTATATTTGGTTAAAACTGGTTCAGATGCACAGAAGGTAATACAAAATTTAAACTTTTTTTGCTGGCATGAAAACGAAGGTTTTCCGAAACTGATAAATAGGAATGAGATCACCACCCAAATACAGGTCCACGTTATAATGGCAGAAAGGGAAGGAGAAGATCGAATCCCTTTCAAAAAGGCATAGGGCAATTAACCGAATATACTTGAGGAATAAGAACAGAAAAATTTCATAGACGGACAAATAATTTCATAGCTAAGCTTAAAAACAACAGATTCATTTTAAAAATAAATGGTAAAATAAAGACGTCAATACAGTGTGGAAATTTTACAGCAAACTTTCTTTTCAATGTAGTGTAAAAATTTCTCGGCTTTTCCGTTACATTGTCGGTGTAGGGGAAACGATGGAAAAACTGACTTATGAGAATAGCCTTCCTATAAAAAAACCAAACTTGGAAATAATATAAATAACAGGACCAGACTTGGAGTATATAAGTTTCATTCATATAAGTTATCATCGTAAATGTTTCGATAGAGAGATAACGCATTAATAGAGCAGAGGGTATTCTTCTCTTTGTTCTCAGCCTGTATCCATCCACTCCTAATTGTAGGCCTCTTTTAAAATCTTCCATGCTCTTCTATCCATTACAACTTATGTCCAGTTCATTCCTGTAATCCTCTGGATGTTGTCTCGCTATCGCTTTCGTGGTTTTCCCACACTTCTCTTCGTCTCCCTTGGTCTCCATGTTAATAATTTATTAGTTCATCTGCTCGGATCTTGTCTCGCAAGGTGGCCTGCCGTTTGCCACTTTAGCCGTGCTATTTTTTTCCAGTACATCCGGTACTTTTGTTCTTTCTCGGATATCTTAGTTTCTGATTCAGTCTCTAAGGATTATTTCAAGCATGGCTCTTTCCATTGCTCTTTAAGTGATTTGGAGCTTGTTAGACGACTTGCGTGCCCTAGTTTCTAGACCATAAGTGAGAACAGGCATTATACAACTATTAAAGACTTTCCTTTTAAGAATATTAGGGATAACTGGTCACTTCGTTATATATTCCAGTTTACCGAATGCTGCCCATCCAGGACTTGTTCGTTTGAAGATTTCCGCATCATGGTTCTTTTTTCCTATTGAATCTTGTGTTCTAAATATATTTAGGAGCAACGTATATTCATAATAAATTAAATAATTATAAATACATGCAGAAATTGTCAGCAATAATTTTTATAGAATAACTTCTGCATCCTTTAGTTCGTTTATCAGTTTCAACCAGTTAATATTCCTGAAATGCACTGGCTAGTCGATAGCCTTCTTGAAATGTTTACATTTGTAAAATTTATCAACATATGCAACGTCTGTCTTTATACACTACATATATGTATATTTATGCAGTTTTCTTTCAAGTGTAGGTATATTCTCTCGCCAGAATTTTTAGCCATATTTGGTTAAAACTGGTTCAGATGCAAAGAAGATAATACAACAATTAAACTTTTTTTGCTGGCATGAAAACGAAGGTTTTCCGAAATTGATAAATAGGAATGCATTGCCACATCTAGGGAGGTTTTTTAAAATTTTTTAAACATCTCGTAAATAGCAACTGAAGTATGATATAGATAGTGGAACATCAAGTGTATTGACAAAGTTTATATAGTTTCAACCTCGTCGAAGCAGTGAAAGATTTTTTAAGTTGATAGTATCCAGGTAGGTACAGGGTCTTTTGTGAGATTTTGTGCCCTTGAGTATTCCAATGATTCAAACAGTATAATGCACGCTGAAAAGTGTGCGGGTTCATAGATTCGATACATTTGCTGCTATGGATCAATAGATATGTATTGATAATTGTCGATAAGTGTCGATACTTTAAAAATAATCTATTTCTAGCCCAGTCATTCAATTTATTGTGAGAGGTGATTTAAATTGAAATAACTGAAATTTTACTTTTTTTTATTATTCACCTCCCTGCCTGAGTAGGGTTTTTATTTATCCTTTTTTATATCCTATAGAATATCGGCGAGAATGTCGTAATATCCATCAACATTGTCCAGCATTTTTGTATTTTACAGCACCTTTTAGACAACGCGGTAGTGCTGCCGCGAGCGTATTTCTGCAAACAACTACTACTTGTGTACGGGGCCAGGCCAAATATATTTAAATAAATTAATAAATAAAATATACCGACCTGCCGGGATTGAACCCGAGACTTTTTAATCCGCAAGCAAGTTACTACGCCACTGAGCCACAGGCCTTCACATACTCATACTAAACTATTGTAGACAGTCCTTAGAAGAAAAACATTCTTTAGAACAAGAATAGGCTCGTTATAGTAACGAAAGATTGAATAGAATTTGTCCGATTTAAAAAGTCCATTGCCCACTGTTCAGCGATTCTCCATCTTCCACTACACGGATCGCGTGTCGATTGACTGTAGAATCAGAAGATTAATGAAAGCAGTAATTTTGTTAATAACAGAAATATGAACTCTATAAATTAACTTTAACGATCGCTTTACGATACAGTGCTTTAAAGTTTATTTTTGTATCGCGGTCAGTAAACTAAAATATAGAGTGCTGTTTAGATTTTTTAAAGTTATGTTTTGAGGAAACGAGAAAAAACATAAAAGAGGTAGTAATGCAGTACTTGAATTTAAATTTATATAAAACAAAAGACGTAAAGTAAGAAAAATACTGCCGAGCCGAAGTTTAAGAGATTTACTAAAGAATAATGGACTCATTTAAATCAAAGAAATGAAGATATTTCATAATATAATAAAATGAATGAAAGTATTTGTTATGGGAGTTATAAGTGTGTATATATATATATATATATATATATATATATATATATATATATATATATATATATATATATATATATATATATATACGTATATATATATATATATATATATATATATATATATATATATATATATATATATATATATATATATATATATATATATATATATATATATATATATATATATATATATATATATATATATATATATTCGATCTATAGTCGGATGTAAGCCTCCCCAAGTTATCTCCAATGAGCTTTGTCATTTGCTTTTTGCATACAATCGTGTCCCGCTAATCTTTTTATGTCGTCCGTCCATGTTGTCTGTAGTCTACCTCTACATCTTTTGTGTTCTCTAGGCCTCCATTTTACTATACGGTGTGTCCATCTGTTATCATTCATCGTTACGATATGCCTCGACCAATTCCACCTTAATATAAATATTCGTCATTTTTGTTATTCTATCTCGATGTTAGGAATATGATCTTGGAGTCTAATATTTAGCATTCTCTTTTCCACTGCTCCTTGGGTTACCTGAAATTTGTTTATCACTTTTATTTAAAGGCCACGTTTTACTGCCATATTTTAATACCGGCAATACATATTGATCGACTACTCTGGCTTTTATTGTATTTGGGATGTCCAATTTAAATGTAGATTGTATCCTTCCGCACGCAGACCAGGCTAACGAAACTCTTCTATCCAAGTCAGCCTTGAGATGATTTTTTGATATTTCGATTTTTTTGTCCTTAATATATGAATGTTTGTACCTTTTAGACCTATTTCTTGAGAGTTGTTATTGTATTCCATCAGCATTTCTTGTAATACTTCTTTTGTGTCGGCGATCAGAGTGACAGTATATGCGAACCGTAAGTGATTTAATCGTTTACCGTCAATTAGTATGGTATTCCTTTATTTTCCCACTTTAATGATTTGAACATGTGTTCTAGAGTCAACGTGAACAGATTTGGGAATATCGATCGGATATTATATATATATATATATATATATATATATATATATATATATATATATATATATATATATATATATATATATATCTTCTTTTTTTTTTCCTTCCTCTAGCCATTCTCTATCTTTTGGATTTAGGCCTCTCTCATGTGCTTCCATATGTCCCTGTTTTGAGCAATTTAACATCAATTGAGCCTGACTTTTAAGACTATCATATCAACGTTGTTGAGATCTGCCAGTACTTCTTTTTCCCCCCCTTCATCTGGTCACTTTTCCGCTCCAGTTATCAGTATTTCTGGCCATATGGCCAGCCCAGTTCCACGTGAAGGAAGATATCCTTTTTTTATGGGTCTAGCACACGTGCTACAGGGAAGTCCCTAAAGCGCTCCAGGAGCCATTCACGTTGTTCTTGAATTGCTGTAAATTGTATTCGGTGGGAAACATAGCCCTGGGCAAATTATTCCAAAGGGATGATGTTCTCCATATAAAAGACTGCTTGAAAAGCGTTGTACGTGGAATAACAAGCTGAAGCTCATACGGATGTGAAGTATTAGAGCGACGTGTATTTCTAACATGCACCGCTCTAGGAGGAATTAAGTGGGCTACATGCTTCGAACACTTTCCATGGAAATATTTATAAAACAGACTCAAGTTGCCAACCGTTCTTCGATGTTCCAGCGAATCAAGGCCGCCGGTCAGTTCCGGGTCTCCAGTCAGACGAACAGCTCTTCTCTGAACAGAATCCAAAAAATGCAGTGTGTGTTTGGAAGCGGAGCCCCAAACATGGGAGCACTACTTTGTAAAGAATTAACAGTTGTTGTAGAGTGTAAAGCTTTCTGGTTCGAAATAATATTCCCAACTTTTGAGAAGCTCTCCTTGCTATGCCTGTAACATGTTCATGCAGGAAATATTTGCTCCCAAATTAACGCCCAACAAATTGAGTGACGATGACAGGGGAATAGTTCAAGTTAGGTATACTTGCCTCCACAACATGACTATGTCGGGTTCAGCAACGTTAACTTTTTAAAAAAAAACTGCTGCCTGGGTTTTCATAGCGTTAAATGCCACTTGGATACTGTCACCCCAAGATACAATTTCTTTCAGGTCTTTGTTAAGTTGAACGACCTTCTGCTGTCTGTGGGTATTCGCCTGAGTAGCCGAAGTCCGAGCATTCAAAGTGAATGAAGAGATAAGCGTACTGTCATCTGTAAAGCTGTAGATAGGATTCCCAGTCTTTTCCAGCAGATCGTTAATGTAAATGAGAAAGAGAGTAGGAGATAGTATGGAGCCTTGAGGCACACCGGCGTTGATAATGAAGGTGTTAAAAAGAAATCCGTCGACCGCCACTCGTAAAGAACGCTCTCTGAGGAAACATTAGAGCCACAAATAGAACTTTTCAGATATACCATAAGAGCGTAGCTTAGCCAACAGTACATCGTGCCAAACACGGTCGAAATGCCTTGGATATGTTAAGAGCAACGACTCCAGATTCTCCAAAGTGTTCAATCGTTCCAAACATGTGTTACATAAGTCAGAAGATCTCCTGTGGATCTATGTTTACGAAAGCCATATTGGTGATAGCTAATAATGTTGAAGATATTTTAGAAGATTATGATTGATAGCCTTTTCCATGACTTTCGATATTATTGAAAGCAGTGCGACTGGTCGGTAGTTATTTGACGCCAAAAGCTTTTTTGGTGTCTAGCTGCAGAACCAAGAATTTATAAATTGTTTTAACCAATACTTTCCTTTCAAAGATACAGATTTAAAATGGATACTCTATGGTTTAGATTAATCTAAAAAAAAAGTTGAGCCAAGGAAAGGCGTCAGAGATATTGATAACTGTAACTTGACATTTTGTTCTACACACTATTTTTGTGTACCATGCCATAAGAGCGTAGCTTAGCCAACAGCCCATCGTGCCAAACACGGTCGAATGCCTTGGATATGTCAAGAGCAACCGTTCGAGATTCTACAAAGTGTTCAGTTGCATTGTTCCAAACATGTGTTACATAAGTCAGAAGATCTTCTGTTGATCTATGTTTACGAAAGCCATATTGGTGATCCCTAATAATGTTGAAACTTTCAAGATGTTTTAGAAGATGCTGATTGATAACCTTTTCCATGACTTTCGATATTATTGAAAGCAGTGCAACTGGTCGGTAGTTATTTGGCAAAGTCTTCTTGCCTTTTTTAGGTATCGGCTGAACTGTGGCACATTTCTAGCAGGAAGGAAATATTCCCTTTCTGTAGGATAGGTTGAAAAGTCTACAGAAAACTAGTGTTAGTTCGCTCGCACAGTTTTTGAGAACTATGGCGGGTATTCGGTCAGCGCCAGAAGCGCCAGAAGGGCCAGAAGCGCCTGTAGATCAAATCCTGGACCCTAGACCCCTGTTTTTCCCTGATCCAATCGTTTGCTTTGCAGTCCTTAACTGATATACCTAGGATTTTCCTTCAATTGCTCTGTGGCTTTCAATTTTCTAATAACTTTCAGTGTCAGAACCCAAGTTTCGCTACCATATATTGTTACTGGAAGAATGCTTTCGTTATATACTTTACTTTTTAGTTTTAAAGGCAGTTTGGACTGAAAGACTTGCTTCATTTTACCGTAAGCCGCCCATCCCAAGCGCATCCTTCGATTGACTTCCAGTTCTTGATTCACTTTTCCGATTTTCTGTCCCAAATATACATATGAATCTATCCTTTTCACTTGTTATCCGTGTATGGATATTACATCATTAATTGTTGTTTGTTCGTTCATCATGAACTTGGTTTTTGTGATGTTCATCTCTAAATCGACCTTTTTTGTTTCAGTTTGTAATTCTTGGAGCATTTCTTTCAATTCGTTTTCGGCAAAAAGAGCAATATCATAAGCAAATCGTAAATTGTCGAGTCTCTGTCCCCTGTTTCCCAGTGAAGGCTCTTGAATATATCTTCTAGTACCGAGGTGAATATGTTGGGTGATGTTTTTTTTTTTTAATTCAGACATATGTTC